>OY720441.1:252668184-253051661 GCA_963082915.1 Dolichopus griseipennis | reverse complement strand
ACTGGATAACTAACATTAAAAAATCACTTGAGTCAGACGGGTGACGTCATCACTTTAGCCAAATTAACAAAATCCAAGATGGCGGAAAAAATTTCAACTTTGTATGGAAAAAGTGGGCTAGAACCGGCATAGTATATCTAGTTATATTAAATAATATAAAGATTAGGAGTTTCTCATACCAACCGTATGAGAATGAACTTCTTTATACTTAAAAACTTTATTATCAAAAAAAAAAACAAAAAAATTCAACTTTCAATTCTTTCATTCTACTGCAAAACAACATAAAATTTTTAATAAAATTTCTTATCTTTTATATAAAACATTAATTAAACAAAACCGCAAAAAAATATTTCTTAAATTTTCCTTATCTCTAAACTGAACTTTATTCATACAACTATAGGATATTCTCAAAACTATAAAAAAATTCGAAATCTCAACAGCAACAGCTATCTTCGAATCTAGAATTCTAGAACTACGAATTTAGAATTGTCAAGTTCTATATTAAATAATATAAAGATTAGGAGTTTCTCATACCAACCGCCGATTTTATTAACCGCCGCAGCCAATGCTCCGCCGCTATTATTAACCGCCGCTATTATTAACCGCCGCAATTATTGCCCTGTTGCACCTCTCCTTATCCTACCAAACCCCTATCTAGAATTCTATAATATAGAGATTAGGAGTTTGTCAAACCATCCGTCGCAGTTATTACCCTGCTGCTACACCTACTCCTACTTACCCCTACTCCTTCCTTACCCCCTACTCCTTCCTTACCCCCTACCAAACACAATACCTCATCACATTCTCATAATACCACTATAAAAATTCTATTCCCTAATACGTCTCATTATTTCATTATTCACAACTGAAATTCTATTCCCTAATACGTCTCATTATTTCATTATTCACAACTGTCAAATATTTTACTACGTCATCTGACAGCGCCAGAACCCGCATATATATACTTCTATAATGTCAAGGGCACAAATATTATCGGAAATACATAGACCAGCCAGACGAAACTTCCGTCGAAGAAAATTTATTCAAAAAGGTTTAAACGATACATGGTAAATCGATTTAGTAGAAATGATTCCATATGCAAAGTATAACAAAGGAAATAAATATTTATTAACTGTAATAGATATCTTTTCGAAATATGCTTATGCTGAACCAATTAAAACTAAAAATGCTAATAACGTTTTACTGGGCATGCAAAAGATTTTTAAACGTGCTGGAACACTCCCAAAAAATATTCAATCTGATCAAGGTAAAGAGTTTTTTAACAAAGAATTTAGAAAACTTATGGAAATAAAAAAAATTAATCATTATCATACATATTCTGAAATGAAAGCATCCATAGTAGAACGTTTCAACCGTACTTTAAAAAATGCAATGTGGAAGCAGTTTAGTTTTCAGGGTAGTTATAAATGGATATCTATTTTACCCTCACTTATTGAGAAATACAACTCAACATATCATCGTACAATTAAGCTTCAACCTAAAAAAGTTACAAAAGCAAACGAGAAATATATTTTGAAGAATATTTACATACAGCCGAAATTTTATCAGAAAGCTAAATTCAAAGTTGGAGATTATGTACGTATAAGTAAATACAAAGGAAACTTTGCAAAAGGTTATCAACCAAATTGGTCAACAGAAATATTTACAATCAAAGAAGTAAAACGCACAGACCCAATTACTTACAATTTACTTGATTATACAAAAACACCAATTTCAGGTTCTTTTTACGAGCCTGAACTTACTCGAGTCAAAAATCCTGACACTTTTCTTGTTGAAAAAATATTGAAAAGAAAAGGAAATCAAGTTTTTGTTAAATGGTTAGGTTTTGATAAAGATCACAATTCTTGGGTAAATAAAAACGATATTATATGAAACTAATTTGCTTTTTTATTTTTAATTTTTTTTTGACGTTTATTTATTCGCAAAATACAAAGTAGTTAATTTTAAAAATCAATTAACCTTAACATAAATTCATATCAAACACCTGGATTTTTTCTTTAAAAATTTTTTCTGCAACACAATAAATCTATTTGATTTTATAATGTTCTAATTTGTATCTACAATAACAGAAAATTTAATTTACATTATACAAAGTAGCAGAAAATTTAATAATAACTGACTTTTTTATTTACAAAATACAAAGTAGTTAATATAATAAATCAATTAACATTAACATAAATTTTTATCAAACACCTGGATTTTTTCTTTCAAAAATTTTTTCTGCAATAAACATAACAATTAATCAATAAATACATTTTTTAAATTACTTTAAAACTAAGATACAATATCAAGGTCAATATTTGCATTTTATTTCTCTCATAAATAACAACTGCATTCTTGTGTTAATATTACGTTAAAATAATTGATTGACCGTGAAAGCTTTTTATTAAAAAATAAAATAAATTCTTATTATTTACAATAATCTATGTTACTATATACAATCACAACAAGATCATTGTACTTACTTGTATTATTTACAAAAGCTTTTTCCGGAAACTAATCATGCAACCGGTAGAAATACTACACACCTGTTTAGGTCATTGCACTATCTACTTGTTCCACATTATCTAGTTGACCTTCTATATTATTTACAAACACTTTCCGGAAACTAATTATGCAAACGCCAATCACGACATTAATTTGCATAAATATTTCTACAATAATTATGCAAGCGCCTTTACTTTAATATTTGCTGTCTCTTTCTCGCACAGAATTCCCATGCCCAGGTACCTGCTTTACTACTTACCGAATATAGAAAACGGAACACTCAATAATTTTTCCGGGACGGAAAAATCTAGGTGTAGAGGAGTTATTAACGGATTATAACTTAATTACTACAACCTCCCACACTATAAATATAAATCATTCCTTTTTATTTAAATTAAACAAGCTAATTTCCTCTGTTACGAAATTAGCTTATGCTTTAATCTTTTAAATAATTCAAACATGCTAACGCAGCATTTCAACACATAAGTTAAACGCAAATAACTTTATTGTGTTGTTGTATAATAAATATCACAGAATGCTTAATGATTGTTGTTGTATAATAAACTAGTAAAAAAGCCTGTCGGACGACAGGTATAATTTTAATTTCTCTTTTTATATATATTCTTTTTTCCTGCTATTGCGCTACTGAATCAATAAAAGGAAATTCGTTACCTAAAGAACATTAAGTTAACATTATAATAGTTTGTTTTAGTTTTGTAAGTGATAATAAAATAGAAGTATGCATACTAAAGTGTAAAAATTATTAAAATATTCTGTATCTACCTGTTAACAGATTTCTTATACGTTTTGATTTTTTTTCTTTCTTCTGTTCATAATTTACATTTATCAGTTTCATTTTTTCTTTCTTTTTGTATATAAGTATTTGTTATTAGAAGTATGTTACATGTGTGAATAACACTTAACATTAACATAATGCAACAGTAGCAGCAGTTTGTCTTTTATTATATTTAGACGTATGTATTTTCTTAAAGACTTCTTATACGTTTTGATTTTTGTTTTCTTTTAAAAAATAAAAACTACAAACTGTAAGTAGTTAGTTATTAGTTCTGTAAAATAAAAGTATACATACTGAAATGTAAAAAATAGCTTTGTACGTTTTAATTATAATTTTCTGTATCTACCTGTTAACAGATTTCTCATACGTTTTGATTTTTTTTTTTTTTCTGTTCATAATTTACATTTATCAGTTTTATTTTTTCTTTCTCTTTTGTATGTAAGTATTTGTAATTAGAAGTAAGTATGTTACATGTGTGAATAACACTTAACATTAACATATTGCAACAGTAGCAGCGTCTTTTATTATATTTATAAAAAATAAAAACTACAAATTAAAGTTAGTTATTAGTTCTGTAAGTGTATTTAAATAAAAGTAGACATACTGAAATGTAAAAAATTTCTTTAAACGTTTTTATTATAATTGTCTGTATCTATCTGTTAACAGATTTCTCATACGTTTTGATTTTTTTTTTTTTCCGTTCATAATTTACATTTATCAGTTTTATTTTTTCTTTCTCTTTTGTATGTAAGTATTTGTAATTAGAAGTAAGTATGTTACATGTGTGAATAACACTTAACATTAACATATTGCAACAGTAGCAGCGTCTTTTATTATATTTATAAAAAATAAAAACTACAAATTAAAGTTAGTTATTAGTTCTGTAAGTGTATTTAAATAAAAGTAGACATACTGAAATGTAAAAAATTTCTTTAAACGTTTTTATTATAATTGTCTGTATCTACCTGTTAACAGATTTCTTATACGTTTTGATTTTTTTGTTTTCTGTTCATAATTTACATTTTATTAGTTTAATTTTTTCTTTCACTTTTGAATGTGAGTATTTGTAAGTATAAGTATTTTACATGTGGGAATAACACTTAACATAACATAGGGCACGTCAGTCAGCAGCAGCAGCAGCAGCAGTTTGTCTTTTATTATATTAGATATCACATAATGCTTATTATGCATTTTGTGTACAGTTAACTTTTAAGTTTTAAGTGCAGTAATTATAAAATTGAAAATTAATAAATCAGTCTTTTAAAATCCATTCAAAGTGAATGTTTTAATTGAACACATAATTATATGAAATTACTCATTATAATCTATCAAGTGCTGATATTATAAAGGTGGTATGTGTTATTCATAAAATTAAATATTCAATTCTAGGAATTTATAGACTACATGTATGCAGTATTAATTTTCAAATTACTCACTAGCGAATTTTCAAATTTTATATCTAAAATAAAGGATAGTAATTGTATTATTTTAATGCAGACATACTAAAATGTTCAAAAGATATACACGATTTCATGTTTCTTATGTCTTCGTTAGGTTTCGCTTCACTCATTAATACGCTTACTCGCATTACGGAAAATAGTGATACGTGTATTGACCATATATTTCTTAGAACACAAATCAATTCTACACAACTATTAGAACCTTTTGTACTTGATTTAAAGTTATCAGATATTGTATGACTGGATTAATGTTCAAAAATGTGTTACCGTAAGCAAAAACTAAATGTATTAGCAACAACTTTGATAGGATTAATTTTGATATTTTAAATGAAAATTTAATTACTGAGTCTTGGTCCTCAGTAATTTTAGCTGGTAATCCATCGGAGGCTTTTGATAATTTCTTATCTGTTTTGCTACATCATATTAACTTAAACTCTTGTACTTCAACTTCTTTTTATAACAAATACAAGAAGTTAAAACCATGGATAACTAATAGCTTAGTCAAAAAAATTAATAAACGAAATAAATTGCACGCATCTTTTAAAAAATATCCTAATAATGTACGTCTATGCAAATATTACAATAAATTGAGTAGTGAAATTACTTTACTAATTTAATTTGTAAGGAAAAGTACTATCTAACAAAATTTGATTATAAAGGAAACTCAAAAAAAGAGTGGAATCTAATAAATAACCTTTTAAACAAAAACAAATCTGATAAAAGTATAACATTGAATATAAATGATAAAATAATAAGTGAGCCAAAAATTATTGCTGATCAATTTAACAATTTTTTTATTAATATACCACAACAGCTTTCTAATTTAAATTTAGTTTCATATATATCAGATGGTACTTTAATAGATGATCCATCTTCTACCAATAGTTTCCTTTTTGAACCTATTACTAGTTATGAAATCTTTATTGAAATTTCTAAATTGGAAAATTCAATGTCGAAATATGCTGATATTGTGCCTAGAAATGTTATTAAAAAAATATCTTACCAAATTGTTGACATTTTATCATATATTTTTAATTTTAGCATTTATAAATGAGTATTCCCTGATAAGTTAAAAACAGCCATAGTGATTCCACTTTTTAAGAAAGGTAGCCCAATCGATAACAATAATTATAAACCGATCTCCCTTTTATCCTCGTTTTCCAAAGTGTTTGAAAAAGTAATAAAAAATTATTGTTAAATTTTTAGCCAAAAATAAATTTTTTAATATTAATCAATTCGGATTTCAAAGAGGTAAGTCCACTGAAGATGCATTGATTAAATTTTGTGAAGAAATTGTTGGGGGTTTAAATTCTAGTAAAATTTGTGCAGCTTTATTCATTGACCTTACTAAAGCTTTTGATTTGGTTGATCACGAGATACATTTACTTAAACTGCAGAATGCTGGTTTCCGAGGCTTTACCTTATCATGACTCAAATCATATCTTATTAATAGGAAACAAATAGTACGAATAGAGGACACACATTGTACTATTGGTAAAATTTTATGTGGTGTCCCTCAAGGATCTGTCCTAGGATCTGGTCAACTTTATCTCATAAAACACTTACTGTATAAAATATGCAAACATCAACAAAAATGCGGATGGATATATTAGTAATCATAGTAATATGGTGAATCCTCCTTTCACTTCTCCAGTCAATGTAAACTGCACATCCGATTTGGGGGTGCAGATAAATTCATGTTTAAATACAAACAGGATAAGAGAATCGAACACAAGTTCAAGAAACCGGTCACGTGAAATAGTAAACACTTTTGGCTTCAAGAAGCGGACGCTAATCTGAGCATATATATGAATGTGCATAGTTTGTACCATTGTTTTATAGTCTGCAATTTTTAGTATTTGGAATTTTTTTTTTTTTTTTTTTTTTTTTTTAAGCGCTAACTGTTCAACTGTTAGGCTAATTAGCCTGTCTATACCATAGGTACATGTTGGAACAGGGGGTCATATTATATTCGTGTTATTAGAATTGGTCTTATTGAATTCCACATACAATTTAAACATGAGATAGTACTAGGCCTTATAACATGTAGAAACGTCTTAGATTTTCAATATTTACAATTCTATTTTTTGTTTATATTGTAATATTTTATATTTTACTTATATGGTATTCTATATCTGCGAGTTATATTATTTAATTAAATTATTTGTTTATATTTTGCATTTGTTTATATTTTTATATTAAAGTATTTTTTATTAAAGATTTATAATTATTAATCAGACTTGGAACTAATTAATTACATTTTGTAATTAATTACACCTCAAATTACATTTAAAAGTAATTGTAGTTGAACTTTAAACAAGTAAAGCAACAGTCAGTCGGTGCAACCGACTTAGAAATACCCTACACCTATTTGGTTCAAATTTAAGGACATATTCATAAGTCATTTTAACACCATAAAAGCTGCTATTAATTTGATCGTAAGACATAGAGAACCAAATTAACTTTATAATACTAAAAACATTTTCTAATTACACTATCTATTAAAAAATATTACAAATTCTTACTAATTTATCTATTTAAAAATATTAAAAAACAAACAAACTTGAAATAAATGAAAATATATTTATTCCAATTCAATTACAAAATTAAAAAATTCTAATTATTAAATTTTGTGATAAAAAGATAATAAAAGCATAATATATTTAATAATCCAAATTTTTAAAAATTGCAATTATTTTAAATGGTTAGTTTATATGCCTAATAGAAAAGCTTATAAACGCAAAATATGCAATAAATGTATTTCTAAAATACAATTACAAAATTTGGATCTTTTCATATAATTCATTTAAATATAAAAATAAATTTTACATAAATGCAGCAAGTACCTTTGAACATAACTGAACCACTACAATTAAGTCTAAATTTCGGGGACACATAGGAAATAGGAAATATATTCTTTGGCTTCGAAATTAAACTCGACCAGAACCAATTCCCATGGTACTTTCTTTCCTAGTAACTTAGTGTTAAATTTCATCAAAATACCGGCATTATTTTTTGAGTTATGGTGTTTTTAAGATATATGTTTGCTAGTCCTTGAACTTTTCAAGGCTTCCAGAACCTGAAACCATGGTACGATTTCGCCCATATGCAGTCCCGTCATACTTTCAATACTAGTTAACCTTTGTACACAATTGGAACGTTCTAGCTTAATTTTATGTTAATTGTTTTAATAATTTCGATGATAAGCTTTTACACATTGGGGGGGTCTAAGAGAGGTTCTGAACCATAATTGAAGCTTCTACATTTGTTTCAAGTTACTATCTTTATTAATTTCGAAAATATGCTTTTAGGTCCTCGGAACTGAGTGGCTGGTCCCCGACCCACTACTCCAATGGGGCCCAAAGGTTTGGAATAAGAACCGTTGGGCTGATTTCGCCCTTATATAGTCCGCGCTGTACTATAGTACTAGTTAACCCTTGTACACAATTTGAACTGCCTATCTTAATTTTAAGTAACTATTTTTAGTAATTTCGATTAAAAGCCTTTAAAACTTGGGAGGTCTGAGAGGGGTACAGAACCACCACTCCAACTGATCCCAAATTAGGGGAACACACAAGAGATAGTAAAGAACACCCTTGTGGCAAATTGGAAGCTTCTACATTGTTTTAAGTTGTTATCTTTATTAATTTTAAAGATATGCTTTAAGGTCTTCGGAACTGTGTGGCTGGTCCTCGACCCACTACTTCAATGGGGCCCAAATTCACAAGACATTTAGCCAGGACATGGCTATATCGACTAAGGCGGTCACGCTGATCACAAATATATATACTTTTCCATATCTAGCTCGCTTCCTTTAGGTGGTTACAAACACCATACCAAAGTTAATATACCCCTTTACCTATTCTATAGGTGTAGGGTATAACAATTACAATTACATATAATTGTAATTTGAAAATTATTAATTACAATTACATTTAATTTGTAATTGAAGTCTTGCCATTACAATTACATATAATATGTAATTGAAATTTCTCAATTACTATTAAATGTAATTTGTAATGGAAGAAATTCAATTACAATTACATGTAATGGACAAAATTAATTGAGAGAAAGTAATTTTCGAAAAGTTGAATGAAATTAATTTATATTATTATTCAATTACTTAACATGGTAACAATACAGAAAACGATTTTTTCTTAACTAATTGTATATAAATGTATTTTCATTTTTTTTTTAAATAACAATATAAAATTAAATATTAACAATAATTTTTGTTAGCTTTCAATAAAACTAACTTTTAAAAATTTAAGCAATTTAAATTTTGACGCCGAGGAGTTGAAAATATTCCATTAAAAGAGAACAGTCTTTCGACTGGAGTAGAAGATGCTAAAGGAGTATTTGATCGCTCAAATATTGCTCCATTAATTTTTCAGTTTAAATTCTAAGGAATTGCCCTCAAAATAAGTATTTTGAATGATAGGTTTTTAAACTACAAAAGTTATATTTTTCCAAAATATACAAACCTTCTGAATTATCTTCACCGAAATCAAATATATCGATTATATTTTTGTTTAAAGAGTTGGCATCATTATTTTCAATTGAATATACTTGATATCTGGTACAATATTCAATAAATATGTCCTCTATATCTTTTCTAGTACCAGAAAAGAATGGAGCCATAACTTTAAGCCAAGTTAGTTTTATATTGGGATGCGACATTGCAGCAACAATTGCTTAGTGCGATTCATCCGTTAGGTAAAAAAAAGCATTAAATCTTTCTACCAAACTTTGCTTCCTTTTCCGAAACATTACCTAAATATCTTAGTTCATTGTTGTTGGTAATTTTATCTGTTTTAACCTTTAATGTTGATAATGACGGTATTAACATCCCATAATAAATACCTTCTTCTCCTTGTAAAAAAATCAGAATTTCTGCAAAAGGAGTCATAATTTTTACATATTCTTTTAAATATGTAAAATCTATTGCAGTAAATTCCGTACAAAGTTCATTTAAAACATTTTCTTTTTTAGCACATTTTCAAAAATTTTTGTAAAAATGTGCCTATATAGTATATAGCTTCACTCAGTCCGTCCGTCCGTCCGTCTGTATGTTTACAAAACTTTTACACCGTTTGAAATAGAGTAAAGAAATTTTAACCAAGGGGAGATATTACAAAAAAATAATTTCGTAGAAGAATTTTTTTCTGTAACCTCACCCGTTAAGGAGCTACAGCCCCCCAAAGTCGGAAAAAGCCCTATTTTTTAATTGTTATAACAAGAAGTTTGTTAAGTGTATTTTCAATCTGAAAACGGCAAAAGATAGCTGGTTTTATAAAATTTTTAAAAGCAAATGTTTAGGGTTGCCATACGGTACTAAAATTTACAATTATGCAAAACTCAATTTTTGCAAAATTTTTGATCCCACATATCTTCCAAACGGTTCAAGCTAGGGTCTTAAAATTAACTTGAATACATGTTCAAATTTTTTTTTACAAATATACAAAATTTATAGCTGCAGCATTATATTTTATCATATGTTAAAGGTGTTCATTAAATTTGAAAGGGGCTCTTCAAATTGTAAAAATTATCTCTTAATTTAACCATTTTTGCTTAGATAATAAAATTCTAAATTTTGGTGAAGTTCACAATTGATTTCCTAAAACCTAAAAAAATGGAAGGTTGGAACAGGAGGGGGGTAGGCAGATCCATCATAAGCCAAGCAAAAATTTAGAACCTTCCCCATTAAAGGGCTACTAGGTCTATTAAACCGTAACTTATTCACCAGCGTAATTTTTTCCAAAATTTTACGTTAACATTGAAGCTCCAACATTATATTTCGCACTTATTAACAGGTTTCCTTGAGTACATTGGGGTTATACAACTATTAGTCATATAATTAATAAATTAATGAAATAACTAAATTATAATATTATTATTAATTTTTATATATATTTTTATAAAAATAACAAATAAAATACTCAGTAACAAACCCTATATAATTTTGAAAATGTGGTTTTTAAAAACTGTTGGTTTTTTTCCTCACTTGTTTAAAATTTGTTGGACACAATAGTATAGTGAATTTCTTCTTGTCACAACAGGACTTTTTAATGAACATTGTAATATATTTTTTATAATTTCGGAAGATTTATGCCTATTAGTTTTTTTCGCTTTAGAGAGGAGAATTTATAGCTTGTTCTAAACCTCAGAAAGAAAGAAATATACAAAGATTGGCAATTTCTATGATCACCACTGTTTATAATGGATATAACTAATTTAATGTAGTTAAGATAGATTTATTTTAATATTAAAAGAAGTAGTACAATCGATAGCTAAATATATATTTTGATTGCTATTATTACCAAAAATAATCCATTAAAGCTTTCTAGCGAATTATTTTTATTTCAATTACTTTTTTTCATTAAATGTAAATGTAATTGAAATATTTCCATTACAATTACATATAATTGTAATGGAAAAACTTCAATTACAAATTAAATGTAATTGTAATTTAAAATTTTCAAATTACAATTATATGTAATTGTAATGGAAATATTTCAATTACAATTACATTTAATTTGTAATTGAAAAAATTATAATTAAAATTACAAGTAATTGTAATTGAAATCTTTGTAATTGTAATTTACCCAAGTCTGTTATTAATTATTGATTATGCCATTAATTTGAACCCAATGGCGAATGGTAACTGAGTCGAGTCGAAAACCAGAAAAGTTTTTTCACTTTCACTAGAATTCGAACCCGGGCCCTTCTGCATGAAAGGTCGGCACTTAACCACTGTGCCACCCAGCTATGTTTATTATTATTGTTTATGTTCTATAATTTATTATGTATTAAGTTTTTTGATGTGGGGGGGTTCTATGGAGTGCTCTTTGGGTAGCTCTATAGGATTAAAGGGGGGTAGTATGCGATTACAGCTGACAGGTATCCTGGTACGTTGGCCCAGCCTCTGCTACTTCAAGTCAAATCTCACCTTCACGTTGGTCCCCCCTGTTACGTCGAGCAATCCTAATGGAAGATCTGGTACCCAACCCAGGTGGAGTAATTAGGATCGGCTAACCAACGAGATTTTGGCGGGTCAAGTCTTATGTATTATAAAACATAGGCTTGACTAAAGCAGTTTCTTTCGAAGTAACTGCCGTTTTGGTGCTGCCTTGTACTTCATGGGATTGGTTTCTCAAAGGCTAGGAGATGACAACTCCGAAATTAAACTAAATCCAGAAGCGTCTGACTCAGAATGAGCGGCTCCTTGGTCTGCGTCTGACCCCAGAGGGGCGGCAGATAAATAACCTGGCAGTAGGTATAAAATGCGGTCATAGGATTGACGATTCTATACCAATCACAAATGTCATGAACCCACAACAAATGCCTCGGATATTAGTTCGGACTTTACGGCAACGACCTATGGCAAGAATTAAGGAAAATGATTTGACACTCGGATATTGGAATATTTTGACAATGCTTAAACCTGGTAAAATGGCAGAGATAGCAGACGAATTGAAACGTTAGAAAATGAATATAGTGGCGCTTCAAGAAATAAGATACAAAGAACAAAATGTAATAATAAAGAAAGACTATTATATATACTATAGTGGGGGGGGAAAGAACTGGCATGAACGGTACAGGCTTCTACATAGATAAAAAAAACCCATAAAAGCTTTCTTTCTTTTGAACCGGTTAATGATAGGATTTGCTGTATGAGACTGCAAGGAAAATATCAAAATATAACTTTAATGTCAGTATATGCACCAACGGAAATTAGCCCGGAAGAAGACAAAGATAATTTCTATGATGTGCTAGCAAGTACATGTAGCAAAATACCAAAACATGATATGGTCATTATGATGGGCGATTTTAATGCCCAAATTGGTAAGGAAAGCTTTACCAAGCAAGTAGCAGGCGGATACTCCATGCATGATCTAACAAATGATAATGGATCGAGAATTATCAGTTTCGCAGCAAGCCAAAATATGTGGGTTAGTAGTGTATCATTCCCTCATAAACAAGTTCACAAACAAACTTGGAAAATACCAGGCAGAAGAGGTGTGAACCAAATTGATCACCTTTTGGTAGACAAGCGGCATGCCACTTCCGTAATTGATGTAAGGAATTGTAGAGGTGCAAATTGTGATTCTGATCACTATCTCATCAAAGCTAAAATAAGGCAAAGAATTTCTGTAGTAAATACAAAAAAGAAACAAAAAACCAATAATTGGGAAATAGATAAACTAATCACAAATGAAAACCTAAGAAACGGATACCAAGCAGAATTGGTACGCAAAATAGAAAATATTACTCTAGATGCCAATAGCAATATTAACGAAAAATGGAAAGATATGTAAAATGCAATAGTTACAACGGCATCGGAAATTATCCCCTAAAACAACGGAAATAGAAGAAATGAGTGGTTTGATCAAGAATGCAAAGAAATTATAAAAGTAAAATATGAAACGAGAATGAAGCTGCTAATGCAAAGCACAAGAGCAAATGAAATTATATATAAGCAAAAAAAAAAAGAAGCGGATAAACTAATGAGAAAGAAGAAGAGGCAGTCTTTAAATAAGCAAATTGAAGTAATTGAAAACAATGCTGAAAGGCATATTAAGAAATTCTGCAACAGCGTAAAAAATACAGACATCGTCGTATGAGCCAAAACTCAATGCATGTTTAAGTAAAGAAGGAAATCTACTCAACGAACAACAACAAATACTAGAAAGGTGGCAGGAGTATTTTGACGAATTGCTGAATAATGAACAAGTAAGGAGGAATACAAGCCAAATGGAGCCAATATATTCAGTTGAAAATGAAATTCAAGAACCAACTCTAGAGGAAGTGATCAATGCTATTAAGAAACTTAAAAATGGAAAAGCAAGTGGGGAAGATACTATAATATCTGAATTGATAAAATACGACGGAAGGGAACTGTATAAGAAATGTAATAAATTTGTGGTAATATATTTGGTTGTAATAAATTTAGTCCTATATTTATTGGTATTAAGATAGATCCTTAATTTTGGTGATACTTTATTATGTCTATCCTGGTAGTTTTGCGGTACTTGTCTTAACCAAAGTGCTGAGGGCCATAAGCCCTATGTCACACTGTGATGGTTATTTCTCTATGCGCTGAACCCAATTTAGAGATTCTGTCTTAGTCAAATTAAAAGCCTTTTTTTGTTTTCTTAGTTAAGCTATCTAAGAGCTCAAACTTTTAATTGTTATCTTTTTTGAAATTTACAATGGTATTTATACAATATTTAAAATTTATCCCCACTACTTTTTTTTAGTAGAGGTAATTACATTAACATTATTAAATTTATTATTTCACAATAAAAAGTGCCATATGGGCTATTTTCTTAAAAATATAATTTAAATTGACAAATATTAAATTGTGTGTTAAACATATGTGCTACATTCAGTTCTTCAACCTTTTTAAGGAAATTCCCTGAATGTGCAATTTCTATTCATAATGACTTTTTTTTATAAATGTAAAAAAACAGTAAAAATATATAATATTATATCGTACGGGTGTTAATTGTTGTTTTAAATTTAAATGTTTAGAATCAGCATTTTTGCTAAAGAATTAATGTGATTAATGTGTTCGTATATACTTAAGGTATATATGAAATTAGATATCTTTATTAAATTGTTATAAAAGTATATTAGCGTACTTTTTAATTAGGTATTGTGTTCGTGAGAAAGAATGTAAAAATACGTTGAAGTTAACTAGGTATTGTATTAGTATAAATTAAATGTATGTGTACGGTGAATTTATATAGGTATTGTAATAATTGTAGTGTTAGAATTAGTGAATGCACTACAGAAATACCACGACCTAATAAAAATTATATGGCGTACAGAAAACATTCCAGAAGCCTGGCAAAAAAGTTTTATTATCCCAATACATAAAAAGGGAAACAAAAAAGACTGCAATAATTATCGTGGAATATCACTGCTCAATATAGCATACAAAATATTCTCTAACATACTACATAGTCGTATTGACACTATAACCGAAACAATTATTAGTGACTATCAATGTGGTTTTAGAGTAAACAGATCAACTATGGACCAATGCTTTACTCTGAGTCAGATATTTAAGAAATATAATGAATACGCAAGAGATATACACTGTCTGTTCATAGATTTCCAGAAAGCTTTTAATAGCATAGACAGAACTAAAATTAGTGGTATTCTTAATAGACTTGGCATTCCAGAAAAGTTAACAAGATTAGCATGTCTAACCCTGACAAACACATCTGCAAGAGTCAAAATTCAAGGGGTGTTCACTAAATCTTTTAGAATAGAATCGGGAGTTAAGCAGGGTGATGCTCTATCAACATTACAATTTAACCTAGTTCTTCATTATGTCGTAAAAGAGATAGATCCTCAAGGAACTATATTTATAAAATCCATACAAATATGCGCTTTCGCCGATGATATTGTAATAATTGCTAAGAATTTAAGAGAGCTAAAAGAAACATTTACACGTTTGGAAACTGATGCTAGAAAAGTGGGACTGATAATAAATGAACCCAAAACTAAATACTTCGTAAAAAGCAAATCACATATGCCAACGCAAGATTTGAATATTAATGATTATAAGTTCAAAGGTGTTCATCAGTTTAAGTATCTCGGAGTTGTATACAGTAAAAGTGAAGACACCGCTGTGGCAATACGGGAAAAAATACAAGCTGCAAGTAGATGTTACTATACATACTCCAGACTTATGAAATCCAGGCTGTTGTCGAGAAATACAAAGCTTTAATTATTAATCAGACCGGTTCTAACATATGGATGTGAAACATGGACGCTTAAAACTGTAGATTGTAGACAACTGGGAATATTTGAGCGTAAAATACTTCGAAAAATATATGGACCGGTTAGAAACGAAGATGGTACCTACAGATCAAGAAATAATTTCGAGCTCGAACAATTGACTGAACATAGAACCATAATAAGATTCATAAAAGCGCAAAGGTTAAGATGGATAGGACATGTTATAAGAATGCCGGATAACAGAACAACAAAAAGAGTGTTTCTCCACCAAATGCAGGGTACTAGAGGTAGAGGGAGACCAAAAAAAAGATGGCTAGACGCTGTTGAAGATGACATAAGGATTTTAGGAATAAGAAATTGGAAGAGAGTTGCACAAGATCGGGATGTATGGAAGAGAGTTATAGCGGAAGCTCAGGTTCATCAAGGACTGTAAAGCTATAGAAGAAGAAGAAGAAGTTTGTTGATGTTCTCTCATTCATACTGTATAAATTTTTAATAGGTTTGTTTTGCAATTTTTGAAGAATATTTAGATTATTGTTATATGTATTACTCTAAATTCATATATCATAACTAATTTTACTATGTAGTAGGCTGTAGTAAATGGAGCGCTTGAGGCTATCTCGTACTCTGTAGGAGTTTTTTTTTTAAAACATCTGCAATTCTACTAGTTGCTTTTAATATCTCGTTTATATGCAAATTCCAATTTAAATCATCATCGATTGTGATACCGAGATATTTGTAACTGCTTCCTTTTTAATTTCTTGGTTATTGTATTTTATTGTGATTTTATGATTATTTGACTTCAATAAGATGTACTTCGTTTTATCTACATTAACTGTCAATTTATGTTGACACATCCATCTATAAATAGCATCCATATCTTTTGCTATGTTTTTTTGTAGCGTAGAGAAATTAGTTTCAGCATAAGCTATAGCTAGGTCCGTTCAATTTAAGTTAACTAAAGTTATACACATAACAAGAAAATAATAGTAGGCCCAAGGAACTAGCTTAAATCACATCACAGTCTATGTTGGTTGTATTGCTAACAATGCCATCACATTCTGAATATTGTTTTCGATTAGAAAAATAGTTTTGGAACCACATATAATCTTTTCCTTTTACACCAAATTCAAATAATTTTCTTAATAATATCTTCCTATCAATAGAATCAAACGCCTTTTTAAAATCAAAGAAAACTACACACACTTTCCTTTCTCCACTTATCTGTTTTTGAAGTAAATAGATGAGGTCGAAGACGGCAGCACTGGTGTTTGATTTATTTGTAAAGCCATACTGCATACGACTAATTAATTTATTATTTTGTAGGTGTTCCGACAACTGATAGGGTATACAGGTTTCTATTAGTTTGCTTAGCACAGAGCTTATAGATATAGGCCTGAAGTTGTTAACATCTTCTTTGCTTCCTGCATTTTTATATATCGGAATTACTTTTTTAATTTTTAGACATTCAGGCATAGTACCATTCTCCAGTGACAAACTTATAAGGGATGTAATGGGTTTTATTAGATCATACTTTAGTAGCTTTATTATATTATTACTAATTTTATCTGCACCCGAACTATTTGTACTCTTTAAATTATTTATAAGTTTTTGTGTTACACATTCAGTTATACGCTTAAATTTAAAACATTTGTCTGTGCTACTTTTACCGAGATATTTTCTATTAAAATTTTTGGCCATTTCCTTGCCTTGCCAAGGTTCATTCAATTTTTCTAATTTTTTATCTATATTAATATTTATTATTTTAGATTTCTCGATTTCTCCCTACAAAAACTTTACCATCTTTTATCCAAGCAAATTTAATTTTCTTTTGTCGTTTTAAGTCTCTGGCTCTTTTAAACAACAAACTAAAATATGTTGTTAATCTCTCATTAAACTATATGTAATTAAGTTTGGAGCTTTCATTATTTTCAACTGAGGAATTTTCTTCAATTGTTACGTTTTCTGCAAGTAACGTACGAGTACTAATAATTTTTTTTCTTTTTGCCGACATTATATTGTTTTTTAATTTGACATTCGCAAACTTAACTAATAATTTTTTTAGCTTACCTGAATTTTTGGAATTTGCAGCCACGAAATAGGCATCCTTTATGTCGTGCATCTCAATATTAATATCCAGTTGTTTTGTTACTCCTTTCAATATCGACATTGGCTGCAATTTATCACATTCTTCCAACCCAGTAGTTTCGAGATATTTTCGTAATTTTCGTTGTTTCATAATTTCAATGTCCACTTTATTTTTATTTACTTGTAACTTTGAGATTTAATTTTAATTTTTTAGCTTAATATTCTCTTCTATTAGAATGTCCAGGGCTTCTCTAACCTCAAAAAAACTCTTTTAAAGGCTATCCTGCTTTTTCAACATTTCAAGCCTTGACATAATATCTCCTGTCATTGGATCATCATTTGTGGTTCCGGTCTGTACAACACTTGGCCTCCCACTCGTACTTGGCCGCCCTGGATTCAATGATTTCCGCTTACTTCTCCTTTGTTTACAGTTGGGACAAAACCATAATTTCTCTGGATCCGTATTATGGATTCCTAAATCTTCATCACCCAATCCAGTGCAGATGTCATGGTTGAGTTTCTTACAATCTCCATCGCACTGCATATGTTTATCCTTTCTCGGATTAATTATTTCTTTGCACGTAGAACAAGTCATTTCGTTTACCATTTTTTTTTTTTTGTTTTTTTTAACTCACATTTAACTCAATTTAACTCACATGCTGTACTCAGGAGATGTATAAAAATAAGCGGAAACAGGGATAAGGCGCGGTGGAGTAGGATGCTAAATGCTGAAGCAAGACGCAGTCTTATCTCTTGGAATTCAATATCGTGCAAATTTATGGCTGCTAGATTCAAGTCCAGAGTCCGAAATATAACAATAATACAATGTTACTCTCCTACCGAAGAAGCAGAAGATGATGAAAAGCAGAATTTTTACACTCTACTTGGGACAACATATGATAACGCTCCTAGAGCTGACATAAAGATTATATTGGAGGATCTAGACGCGAAAGTCGGAACGGAAAACTCTGGTTTAGAACGAGTCATGAGACGGCATGGCATTGAGGTAAGAAACGACAATGGCGAAAGGCTCGCCAGCTAGTCATTATCGGTACGTTGTTTCCACATAAGTCATGTGATAAGGTAACATGGGTTTCCCCAAATGGTCAAAATGAGAACCATATAGTCGGGCAGAAGTGGAGGAAATATCTTTGCGACGTTCGAAATAAGAGGAGTGGTGACGTTGAAAGCGATCACCATTTAGTTGTTACGCTAACGTAGTTAAGAATAGCAGCTGTCCAAAGACGAAATCAGGTGACTGTCAGAAGAGCACTCTTCGATGTTGAAGCGTTACAAAATCCCGCAACACGTGGAAATTTTGTACAAAAATTCCAAGAAAGAGCATCAACATTGAATCAAGCAAATGAACGAGAAGCCGGGCAGTTTCTATATATGAAAATTTATAGAAACTGGAAGAGAAACAATACCCAGATTATCGCAGCAAAAAGTCCCATGGATCTCAGGAATTTCGTGGGACAACATAGCCAGACGTAAAGAGCTGAAAAACAAAATAAACTCTGAACGGGATCCGCGGCTATTGTGTGAGCTTCGCAGCGAGTATAAAAGAGCACATAAAATCGTAAGACGAGACAGAAGGAAACAAATAGAAAACCTTCCTTGCAAAAAGCAGCAAGAAGAGGTGATGGCATAACCTTATATAAGATAACAAAAATTCTTTCAGGTCATTCAACAAAGAAGCAAAATATTATCTTGGACCAAGATGGAAGGCTTCTGGTGTCGATGGATGATCAATAACGGAGGTGAAAAGACTACTTATGCCGAACATTTTATACATCAGTCTGCATAAGAAATCTCTGAAGAACCTAAATTGCGTCGATCACACAGGGGTATTAGTACAGCACCACCCACGAAACCTGAAATCGAAAGTGCCATTTCACTCTTGAAAGATTACAAAGCTGCAGGAATTGACCAAATACCCGCCGAATTTCTAAAAGCAGACATCAACGGTAGATATACTTCTCCCATCGATTCAGGCTATATGAGAAGAGAAAAGTACCCGAGTGAGTGGAAAGAAGGAGTTATTGTTAAGCTGGCAAAATAAGGTAACCTGAAACATTGCAATAACTGGCGCGGTATTACGCTGTTATCTGTCTTCTCGAAAATAATGGCAAATATTATACTCGAAAGGATCAAAAGCAGGATTGAAAATACACTGAGAAGACATCAAGCTGGCTTTAGCAGTAGTCACTCCTGTGTTGACCATATCAACACGCTACGAATAATACTCGAGCAATCAACAAAGTTCGCGTAGCCGCTACATCTCATGTTTCTAGACTTCGAGAAAGCTTTTGATCGTGTAAACCGCGAGTATATATGGAGAGCTCTTAGTAGGTGAGCTATCCCGGAGAAAATTATTGCCATTATTAAGAAATCTTACGAAAATGCGAGGTGTCGAGTCTTACACAATGGACAGTTGACAGATTCGTTTGAGATGCAGCAGGGTGTAAGGGAAGGCTGTATATTGTCGCCTATATTATCTTTTAGGTATGGCATATTATTTATTTTAGGTATGGCATTCAGTGGCGACTAGGAAATCATTTAAGCCACTTAGATTATGCTGATGATATGGTTTTCATGGCACACAGAAGAAGTGATCTGAACGAAATGTGCCAAAATTTGAACAAATATGGCAAACGAGCTGGTCTAAATATAAATGCAGCTAAGACCAAAAGCATGCGTACAGAACACTGCACACATCAGCAAATTCTACTAGAAGGAAGCCAAATTGAAGAAGTAGAGCAGTTCAATTATTTAGGAAGCATGGTGACATCAAATGGGGGAACAGATGTTGATGTTGACAGCAGAATAGATAAAGCTAGAGCTGCTATTGGAACTCTATCAAACATGTGACTCTATCAGTCAAATAATATAGCCCTGCGTATAAAGCTAAAAATATTTGAAACAAACGTCAAATCAGTACTTCTACACGTCTGTGAAACATGGAAGGTAACCACCATTATCACCAAACAGATGCATAAGTATATAAACCGTGGCCTACGCCGCATCTTAAAGGTTCGTTGGCCGCAAATCATTACCAACACACACCTGTGGCAAAAAAAGTACCAAAAGATGATTGAGGTCGACATACGAGAGAGAAATCGGCGGTGGATCGGACATACCTTGAGAAAGCAAGGCAATGCTTTGAGTGGAAACCACAAGGCAGACGACGAGTGGGTAGACCAAGGAAAACATTGAGAAGTACTGTTTTGAAAGCTGCAGAAGCGCAGCGCAAAACGTGGTTAAAGCTAAAAGGATTTGCTAAGGATCGTGAAAGGTGGAGAGGATTTGTTGACGCCCTATGCCCCACCAGGGGTTCTAGGATCCAGTAAGTAAGTAAGAAATAATTAATGTAAATAGATATGTTTCCATCGCCAAAAGTTGCAGCATTCAATTTCCCCTTCAACGTATATTTCTTATTCATTATTTTATCTTATTTTTTAACATTTGGTTCGAGATAGTATAATTGAATGTATCTGCATTGCTATCTTGCCCTGTAATTGATTCTGAAGAACTGTTTAAAGCTCCTTGTACTAGTATTGTTGAAGTGTTGTTAGGCACATGCGCATCTTCATTAATATGATTGCAAACATTGATGTCGTTCTGCGCAGGCGTCATATCATGTTTCTCAGTAGTAATTGCATTAGAAGATGTAGGAGTACATTCTTTAACATTAGTATTTGGAGTTATTGCAACTGCACCAATGTTTAATGATTTTCTTGTAAGAGAAATGCAGTACATATATGTATACACCTTATTATTTGAGACAATATAGTCCAATTCACTTTTTAATAAATTCACACATTTTGCGTGATAATAGTTTTTACAATTAGAACAATAAACTTTTAAATAATTCCTTTCAACTTTGGCTTTGCACAAACAAGGCATTTTATGCTTTTGTACACAATTTAAATTATTAAAAAGAAATATATAGAGTTTTTTAATTTATTTTTTAACTAATATAATAATATTCAAATAAGATGAGGACAATATATGTGTTACCCCATTTAAAGACAATAGATGACTCTCTCTCTGTAATATCGCACTTGTGCTAACACTATTTCAGTAATCGATATATTAAACAGAAAAAGTTAATATGTGCTAACACTAGTAATTGACAGATGACAACTAGGTTGATTGGTAATATGTTATTGACTAGTTTTTACTTATTTTGTTTATTTATTTAATTTAATAGTTTATATATAAGTTCAGTGGATAAAATTATAATTAAATTTCAAATTATTAATCACTCCAGAACTATGTTTAATATGTGTGAAAATATATAAAGTATTATTTGTTTTTATATTTATGTATTTCATTTGTGCAAAAGTCATTCTTATATAAATAAATTTAATATTAAAATATTTATTATATAATTTAATTTATTTATGCTTCAAGTCTATAATTAAAGTAGAAAAAAAGAATAAAAATATTGATTTTTTATACCCTACACTTATAGAATTAACTTTGGTTTGGTTATTAAAAGGGGTATATTAACTTTGGTTTGGTGTTTGTAACCACCTAAAGGAAGCGAGCTAGATATGGAAAAGTATATATATTTGTGATCAGCGTGACCTCCTTAGTCGATATAGCCATGTCCGTCCATCCGTCTGTAGGCACGATAACTAAAAAAATAAAGGAGCTATATTGATGAAAATTTAACTGTAGGTTACTAGGGCTGAAAATACGGCGGGGATTGCAAATGGGTGAAATCGGCCCATGGGTTCGGATTCTGGACCTTTTAATCGGTCTAAGGGCTAACGAACATATATAAAAATCTCAATAACTCAACAACTAATGACGCTATCTTCATAAAATTTGTGTTGTAGGGTACTGGTAATGAAACTACGGCGGTGATTGCGTACGGTGGGTAACGTACAATGGGTTCGGAACTTAGAACTTTTTGATCGAATTTAGGCCAAACGAGCATAATTTCGAAACCAATGAAGATAGAACCTCCAAATTTGGTATCAGGGTGTCTCTCTCTTTTTTCCTTAGTGTACTTGGAATTTGTGCCCCATTGGAGTAGTGAGTCGGGGACGAGCCACACATTTCTGAAGACCTTGAAGAATATTTTTAAAATTAATAAAGATAACAGTTGAAAAATATTTGGAACCTTTAAATTTTGCACAAGGGTGTTCTTTACTATTTCTTGAGTATCCCCCTAATTTGGGATCGATTGGAGTGGTGGTTCAATACCCCTCTTAGGGCTCCCAAGGTTTAAAAGCTTATAGAAGAAATTACTAAAAATAGTAACTTAAAATAATATATAACGTTCCATTTGTGTACAAGGGTTAACTGGTATTTAAAGTACAGCGCGGACTGCATATGGGCGAAATCACCCCAAGGGTTCGGATTCTTGACCTTTTAATCAGTCTAAGGGCTAACGAACATATATAAAAAATTACGATAACTCAACAACTAGTGACGCTATCTTCATAAAATTTGTGGTGTAGGGTACTGGTAATGAAACTACGGCGATGATTGCGTACGGTGGGTAATGTACAACGGGTTCGGAACTTAGAACTTTTTGATCGAATTTAGTTCAAACGAGCATAATTCCGAAACCAATGAAGATAGAACCTCCAAACTTGGTATCAGGGTGTTTCTTTCTATTTCCTTAGTGCCCTTGAAATTTGGCACCAATTGGAGTAGTGAGTTGGGGACCAGCCACACAGTTCCAAAGACCTTAAAGCATATTTTCGAAAATAATAAACATAGTAATTTCAAACATATTTAGAAGTTTCAAATTTGGTACATGGGTGCTCTTTACTATTTCCTGCGCGTTCTCCTAATTGTGGACCAATCAGATTGGTGGTTCAGTACCCCTCTTAGACCCCCCAAGGTTTAAAAGCATCATCGAAATTAATAAAAATATTAATTTAAAATTAAGATAAAGCGTTCCAATTGTGTACAAGGGTTAACTAGTATTGAAAGTATGACGGGGACTGCATATGGGCGAAATCGTACCATGGATTCGGGTTCTGGAACCTTTAAAAGTTCATAGGCTAACGAACATATATCTTAAAAGCAGTATAACTCAAAAAATAATGCCGCTATTGTGATGAAATTTAAACTCTAGGTTACTAATAATGAAAGTACCATGGGAATTGGTTCTGGTCGAGTTCGGACAATGAGCTCGGATTCTAGAAGCTTTTGATCGATCTAAGGCCAAACGAGTATATAAAAGTATAAAAGTTCTAAATTTGTAATTATATTTTAGAAATACATTTATTGCATATTTTGCGTTTATAAGCTTTTCTAATAGGTACATAAACTAACAATTTTGACAAATTTTAGTTATTAAATATATTATGCTTTGATTAGCTTTTATCACAAAATTTTATAATTCAAATTTTTTCACTTTTGTAATTGAATTGATGCGGAAACCATGCCCCGATTTCGACAATGTGTAGTCCCCGCCATACCTTTAATACTAGTTAACCTTTGTATACAATTCGGAATGCCTTTTACGCTTTCTACTACTTTTTGCATTAGCAGATTTACTACTTGCTGTAAATAAAAATTTTTATGATAGTCTTCATTTTGTTTCATTAAGCATAAAGAATAAAGTAGGTATACTGGGTTTGTAAGGGTCATGTAGGTATACTGGGAGATTCGACCATGGGTTCGGAACCTAGAACTTTTTGATCGAATTTAGGCCAAACGAGCATTATTCCGAAACCAATGAAGATAGAACCTCCAAATTTGGTATCAAGGTGTCCATTCCTTTTTCTTTAGTGTCCTTGGTTTTTGGACTTGATTTTTGGAGTAGAGGGTCGGGGATCAGCCACACATTTCCGAAGATTTTAAAGCATATCTATAAAATTAATAAAGATAGCAACTTGAAACAAATGTAGAAGCTTCAAATTTGGCACAAGGATTTTCATTACTATTTGTGTAGCCCCCTAAATTGGGATCAATTGGAGTGGTGGTTCAGTACCCCTCTTAGACCTACCAAGGTTTAAAAGCTTATAATCGAAATTATTAAAAACAGTAACTTAAAAGTAAGATAGAACGTTCCAATTGTGTACAAGGATTCACTAGTATTTAAAATACAGTGCGGACTGCATGTGGGCGAAATCGTACCATGGTTTCGGGTTTTGGAATCTTTGAAAAGTTCAAGGGCTAACAAACATATATCTTAAAAATAGCATAACTCAAAAAATTTTTCCGCTATTTTGAAGAAACTTTAGGTTACTAGTAATGAAAGTATCATGAGAATTGGTTCTGGTCGAGTTTGGTCAATGAGTTCGGATTATAGAAGAATTTGATCGATTTGAAAAATTTGAATTATTAAATATATTATGCTTTGATTAGTTTGTTATCACAAAATTTAATAATTCAAATTTTTAACTTTTGTAATTGAATCGAAATAAATATACTTTCATTTATTTCAAGTTTTTTTGTTTTTTAATATTTTTAAATAGATAAATTAGTAAGAATTTGTAATATTTTTGAATAGATAAAGTAATTAGAAAATATTTTTTAGTACTATAAAGTTAAATTGGTTAGCCATGTCTTAAGATCAAACTAATAAAATCTTTTATGGTTTTAAAATGACTAAGTAATTTCCCATTAAATTTGAACCAAATAGGTGTAGGGTATTTCTAGTTCGGTTGCACCGACTGACTGTTTCTTTACTAGTTTTTAATTGAATTTTGTATAATCTATTTTGAATCAATTATAATTATGTGTTAACAAAAAATTTTTTAAAGATTTTAATTCATATTCTTTTTATATAAGTCGTATAAATTGATATAATATGTATGTAATGTTATAATAATAATCTTTGTTTTAATTTGTTCTTTGATGTTGTTTTTGGATTTTAAAATAATAAATATATTTTTTAAATAATAACTTGTGTTTAATTTATATGATAACAGAGATTTTTATTCACTTTTAAATAATTAAAGTTAATAAAAGTTAATAATTTATTTGAAAGAAACATCTATCGCCATTTTACATCCATCAATTTTAAATGTTTACGAAACAAATTTATCATGATTTCTTGAAAAGAATTTAGATTGATATTAAAATTTAAATTATATATTTATTAATTTGCTGCTTTATAAGTATTATTACTTTTGCTTATGTAATTAGGTTTTTTATAACCATAGGTAACATATAATTAAGAAATTGCGTACGATACTTTAATTAAGTTCAAATATACTTGCTGCATGCATGTAAAGTTAATTTTTTATTTAAATGAAATATATTACAAGTTCTAAATTTGTCATTTTATTTTAGAAATACATGTAGGAATGTAAAAATCACATATACCACAAAATTACAATATATAGCACATTCGGACATTGACAGTAACATTTATTCTATTAAATAACATTTCTATTTTATATTTGAAAAGAAAAAACAAGATATGATATTGTAATTTCCGTTCTTTTTTTTAATGAAAAAATAAAAGAAAGATGATTGAAAGCAGTTTAACGTGGTCGTGGATGAAGTAAAGACGTATTGAATAATTAAATAAACTAAAGTTTTGTTTTTGAATATTTAAATAAGAATTAAATAAAATAAAGTTTTGTCTTTTAAACATTTAAATAAGAATTAAATAAACTAAAGTTTTGTTTTTTTTTAAACATTTAAATAAGAATTAAACGTAGAATTAAATAATAATTTTTTGAACATTTAATTAATAATTTTTGAACATTTAGATAGTGTTGAATTGGAAGCAAATTGTTCACCAAACAAGTTTGCTTTTTCTTTAGAATCTGACACAATTCTGTTATTTTTATCGACAAGTGGGGGAAAAGAGGAATCGCTTACGTCCTCCTTTAACCCCTTTGTAAAAGTCCAAAAGGACTTACTGTTCTTTGGCATGTGGAGCAACCTACGTTTTATTCTTTCGTTGAATAAGAACTTTTGTTTGTTAATAACTCTCTTGCATCTATTTCTGGCCACTATATAGTTGGCCCTGTGAGACTCCGACCGATTGTGTTGGTAACGTTTAAAAGCCTCCTCCTTATTATGAATTGCTTTACTACAAATGCGATTGAACCATGCTTTCGGTTTTCGTTGAATACTTCTCATGGAGTGTGGTATGAACAACCTCATTCCAAGCAAGATGGTTTCACTGATCGCATTTGCAGCAAAGTTTACATTCTTGTTGCGAAAACACATTGACCAATCGAAATCTTTAAAAATGTTGTTTAAACCTTCCCAGTTGGCACGATTATAATTCCATACCAGTTTTTTGGGAGGAGTCTTTCTATTGATCACTGTGTTAATATGGAAGCTTGTTCTCACCAAACAATGGCCGGAGTCCCCCAGGGGACAACCTACTGAAACCACATACTTTTCAGAAACAGATCCAAGAGGTAACCTTCTTGATCAGCACGGTCAGGGACCCTAGTGGGATTTTGGACAAGTTGCGAAGGTGGAACATTGATGAGAACAGTTCAACTTGCTTCCCAATTGAGTTTTGGCTCAAAGAAGAATTACTTGAATAATGAAGCCAATCTCTGTTATGGATATTGAAATCCCCAGCCAGAACTATTTCAGTTTTTGGGCATGACTCCAAAATTTCATTAATCTGATTAGAGAGATTTTCAATCCCCGTAGCAGTTTCATGTTCATTTGAGTTGGGTGATATGTATAAGAAACAGAAATGTATGACATGTTTTCCAACGAGAATTTTGACCCAAATGTAATGGAAGGTTGGGCTAGAAGCTTTATATTTATGAAGAATGTTGAAAACTATGTAATTTTTAATGAAGATAGCGATACCTCTTTTAAGGACGAAGTGTGAAATATTTGAGTAGCCTGTAATACTAAAATTATCTTTTTGGCCACTAACTTGCGTTTCACAAAGGGCTAGGATAGCTGGCTTTGCAGAGTTTAAATGGCATTCTACGGCATGAAAATTCGTCTGCAACCCACGTATGTTACAAAAATTAATACAAAAATTGGCAATTTTGATACAGAAAATGAATACAAAATTTTAAGAATCAAAAAAATTTTTAAAAAAATAGAAAGATTTTAAAAATAGAAAAAAGAAATATAAGCAAAAACCGAAATTTTTCTTAATTTGAAATTGAAAGAAATTTATATTTGAATTTTAAAACAAATAAAGAAAAGAAGAAATAGTACAAAATTAAAAAACTTAGAAATTAAAATTAAAAACAAATGTATGTACGACTTGTCCTCCTTAATTAATGACCAACACCGGCTAATTTTATTTTACTCAGAGTGAGAAAACGGCTTATATCAAAGTTCAACAGTTTTTATCTTGCACGATATAATGGCGAAGTACTATATGTGCCCTTATTGAACGAAGTTACATTCGCAAACTCACACAAAGTAAAACCACATGTAATTTAGATTTTAATGTAAAAAAAAAATTTATGTTTAAAAAGAGAAAAATTTAATGTTAAAATAGCCTAACGAGTATTAATTTATTTAAGTAAGAAAGAGATCAACACATAAAATTATATGTAGTAATTTTAGTTCAATCTAATTTACAACTATCAATACTATTAAAGTGCAAAAAAAAAAAAAAATAATTATAAAAGATTGAGAATCTTGAAATAATTAAATTAGAGCATCAACATCCATACATAAGAGGAAGGGAGATGGATATATTTGTTTTGTTTACTGCTAGGAGATGAATGAGAAATAAATTATAAAAAAAAAAAATTAAATTTGACAAGTTATTAATTGTAAACAAAACAAATCCGACGCGTGTTTCAAAAAATAAAATAATATTTATTTAATTTTGAAAATAAAATAAAAGTTCTTAAATTATATATAAAAAAACAGTTAATGTTCGTAATAAATTAAAAATCAAAAATAAATTCTGTGTTAATTATGTGATAGTTTTGTTTAGTTAGAATATTTTTTTCTTTTTTACATCAAATATTATAGAATAGAATAATATAAAAAAACAAAATAATATAATAAAAGTGAAAATAAAAATACTTATCTTGCCACCATTAGAAGTGCGGCTTGTTAACCCAATAATGGAGAGAAATATAACAACAGAATAAAAAAATTATAATATTTTAACTTAAAAAAAAAAAAATTTAAAAAAAGAAAAAAATTAAGTACGTAATTTAATTACTATAAATGATTGATTAAGTGAAATTATTGAATAAAAAAAAAAAAATTTTTAAATTGTAATTAAACTCTAAAGACACAGTTTTATACCGATGTGTTCACAACAAAGGTAGAACGAAGAGTCAAATGTATGTCCGTCCGCACGATAATTCAAAAAGCAAAGGAGCTGGGACCTTAAAATTTTCGCAAATTCATTTTTTTGCAATTGCCGTCATCACTATTTAAATCCAGCCATTTTGGTTCATGGGTTCGGGTAGCTGCCATACAACTTGTTACTTTATATGAGCATTACTCTGCACCTAATGAAGATGGGTGTCTGAAATTTTGCTAAAAATAGTTTAGTTTTATGGACAAAGTTTCTGCAACATATGTTTGGTCTACTGCAGAGGGTTCGTGTAGCTGCCATACAACTCCTTCTTTTATATGAGCTTTACACTACAACTAATGAAGCTGGGTGTCTAAAATTTTGCCAAAAATAGTTTAGTGTAATGGCCAAAGTTACTGCAAAATTTGGTTGGTATACTGCAGAGCGTTCGAGGAGCTTCCATAGAACCATTTCTTTTATATGTGCATTACACTACACCTAAAAAAGCTGTATGTTTGAAATTTTGCCAAAAGTAATTAACCGGATGATAAAATGTATATGTTACGGTCATACGGGTATCCGAGAGTTGACACAGTCTACTCTACCACACTCTTCCTCGTTTTTCCGTAGTTTTAGATAGATAAATTAGTAAGAATTTTTAATATTTTTGAATAGATAAATTAATTAGAAAATGGTTTAGTATTAAACCATTTAGTATAAGTATAAATTTGGTATAAAATATTAGTAATGGTTTAGTAGACACCATTACTTTCTAACTAGATAACTCATTAAATAATATTTGTTTCGAGATAGTATTATTGAATGAATCTGCATTGCTATCTTTCCCTGTAATTGATTCTGAAGAACTGTTTAATGCTCCTTGTACTAGTACTATTGTAGTGTTGTTAGGCACATGCGCATCTTCATTAATATGATTGCTAACATTGATGTCGTTCTGCGCAGGCGTAATATCATATTTCTCAGTAGTAATTGCATTAGAAGATGTAGGAGTACATTCGTTAACATTAGTATTTGGAGTTATTGCAACTGCACCAATGTTTAATAATTTTCTTGTAAGAGAAATGCAGTACATATATGTATACACCTTATTATTTGAGACAATATAGTCCACGTCACTTTTTATTAAATTCACACATTTTGCATGAAAATAGTTTTTACAATTAGAACAATAAACTTTTAAATAATTCCTTTCAACTTTGGCTTTGCACAAACAAGGCATTTTATGCTTTTGTATACAATTTAAATTATTAAAAAGAAATATATAGAGTTTTTTAATTTATTTTTTAACTAATATAATAATATTCAAATAAGATGAGGACAATATATGTGTTACCCCATTTAAACACAATAGATGACTCTTTCTCTCTCTGTAATATCGCACTTGTGCTAGCACTATTTCAGTAATCGATATATTAAACAGAAAAAGTTAATATGTGCTAACACTAGTAATTGACAGATGACAACTAGGTTGATCGGTAATATGGCTCTGCGAAATAGCGTCTAATGAAATAAGATCTAAAAGTAAAAAATGAAATAACATCTAAAATTTTGCTATTTCTTACATCTTATTTCACAATGAAAAAACATCTAAAAACTTTGGTGAAATAACATCTAATTTTGAATGAAATAACATCTAAAATTTAAATTAAATTAAATCTAAAAACCAATAAAAAACAAAACTAAAATGAAAAAAATGAAATAAGATCCAAATAAATTTTATTTTCTACAAAATAACAAAACAAATTCTTTTTTAAAAATAGAAAAATAAAGTTTTATACAAAAACTAGCAAAGTATCTTGCACAATGGCTCGGCAGTAAGGACAAGAAAAGCTCGTTGTAGTTCAATCCGCTAAGGCGTTTGCCTGCATTTTTAAACTGCATTCGCTACAAATCTTCATGTGTTTGCAAGGTAATAGCACGATATTAGATCTATTATCCTGACAAACAACACAATTGATAGTATATATTATATTGATAGTATCATTTATTGAATGTGTTATCCACATCCGTATCAGCATTATCAATATCCTCATCTTCTGATTCAGGGAAATCTTGAAAAAAGTTTTCTAACGGTTCCATATCTGTGCATATTCCGTTTTTGGGATAAACCATTCTATTTAGAAAAGTGGATACGGTAATGTTTCCTTTTTCCAAAAGTACGCTGGCTTCCATAATAATGTCTTCTCTTTATAAATTTTTTTTTTTTACCTCCTACAACAATACCACCACTTTCGATTATTATTAGAAAATTTTTACTCTTTTCAAATTCCTCTTCTCGAATAGCTTTGACAAATTTAAAAAAATTTCCATTCTTTTGTAACAAACGACTCAAAACTCCGTTATAACCTTCTGCTGCGGAAGTAGTTCTTGTCACCTCTTTAAACACAGAGAAACCTTGAGGAGTAACCTTAAACGACAAAATAAAAAAATTTTTACAAAATATTTGTACTTAATATAACGGGGTGGGTAATAAATTCCAAAAAAAAAAAATTCCATTTCCGAAATACCATTTACATAATTCCAATAAAAAAATTCCAAAAAAAAAACAATCCAAAAAAATAAAAATTCCACAAAAAAAAAAATACTGAAAATATAAATATTCTGGAAAAGGCGGCAATCCTGATTTTGAATCCAAGTCTAAAATCCCTCTTAATTGAGAATCTCACATATCACGTATAAATAAATATTCTATAAAAGGCCGCATATATACCTGCTTTTGAATCCAACTCTAAAATCCCAACTAATTCAGAATCTCACGTAATTCTCAATTAAGAGGGATTTTAGAGTTGGATTCTAAATCACGATTGCCGCCTTTTCCAGAATGATATTTATATTTTTGGTATTTTTTTTTTTTGCGGATTTTTAATTTGTTTGGATTTTTTTTTTTTTTGGAATTATGTAAATAGTATTTTGGAAATGGAATTTTTTTTTAGAATTTCGCACCCAACCTAAACACACCAGCTCTTACTCTTTTATCCATTGCTTTTCAAAATAGTTAGTACAATTTAAAAATATTTTTTTCTCATCAATGGAATTGATACTTGATAGCATATCATTATATGTGTTTTTTATAAGGGTTGGGGGAAGTAAAGCCAACGATATAAACTTATGATAAACTAGCAGTGAGTTTTTATTTTGTCTAATAAAATTTAGAAGATTTTTGTCTTTCGTTACTTTTCTTCGTATTGCCTGGCAATAATGAAACCAGCAACCTTTTAGTTTCATATTTGGAAAGTTTGCCGCTATAATATTTCTCAATCCTGTTTCATAATCCGTTATAAAGCTTTTAGGTTTAAATTCAAATATATTCTCATTGATGTATTGAAATAATTTGGAATAACATTTTTCGGATTTTTTTGTTAGCAAAATATAAAACAAGTGATGAAAAAAAACCAAGGGTTTTTAAAAAAGCACATTTTCAAAATTATATTGTATTACATATTGAGTTTAACTTTGGAAATATTTACTTGGAAATAGTTACTACTGACTTATCTAAAAGTTGTTATAGCCCTTCAATGGGGAAGGTTGCCAAATTTCTCAAGAATCTAACTTACATTCCCCCCCCCCATCCTCTAATTTTTTAGGTTCTAGGAATTAAATTGTGAATTACACAAAAATTTGGAATTTTACTTAGAATTTTATTATCTAAGCAAAAATGGGTAAAACTGAGAGACACTTTCTTCAATTTAAGGAACCTCTTTTAAATTTAAGAAAAACCTTTAACATATGTTAAAATATAATGTTGGACCTTTAAATTTTGTATATTAATAAAAAAAAAATTGGACAGGTATTCAAGTTACAGGTGCTTAAAAATAGCATAATTTCAATTTTCGGGCCCTTATAGCTCCTAAATAGGGGGCTTGACAAAAAAATTTTGTTAACCGACTCCGACTAATTTCTAAGGATCTAACTTCTCCTAAAATTTCAAGATCCTAGCTTGAACCGTTTAGAAGATATGTGGGGCCAAAAATTTTGCAAAAATTGAGTTTTATATAATGGTAAATTTTAGTATCGTATGGCAACCCTATACACTTAAGCGACATATTTTTGTAAAGCCTATAAAAGCAGCTCTCTAATACCGTTTTTCGATTGAAAATAAACCTAACAGAACTCTTGTTATATTAATTTAAATATAGGGCTTTTTTGGAATTTTCAGGGGCTGTAACTTCGTCACCCTTCAAAATTAAGAAAAACCTTTGACACATGTTGAAATATAATTATAGAGCTTTGAATTTTGTCTATCACTAAAAAAAAATTTGGACAGGTATTCAAGTTACAGGTGTTTAAAAATAGCAAAATTTCAATTTTCGAGCCCTTATAGCTCCTAAATAGGGGGCTTGACAAAAAAATTTTGTTAACCGACTCCTACTAATTTCTAAGTATCTAACTTCTCTCAAAATTTCAAGACCCTAGCTTGAACCGTTCAGAAGAAATGTGTGGCCAAAAATTTTGCGAAAATTGAGTTTTGCGTAATGTTAAATTTTTGTACCGTATGGCAACCCTAAACATTTTCCTTGTAAAAATTTATAAAGTTTATGAAACCAGCTATCATTTGCCGTTTTCTGATTGAAAATATATGTAACAGAACTCTTGTTATAACACTTTAAATATAGGGCTTTTTCCAACTTTGGGGGGCTGTAGCCCCGTAACAGGTGGGGCTACAGAAAAAAATTCTTCTACGAAATTATTTTTTTTCCAAAAACTACCCATGGTTAAAATTTCTTTTCTCTATTTCAAACGGTGTAAAAGTTTTTGTAAACATACGGACGGACGGACGGACGGACGGACGGACGGACAGAGTGAAGCTATATAGGCACATTTTTACAAAATTTTTTGAAAATGTGCTAAAAATGGAAATATCTATAAAAAAGCGAAAAAAATATGAAATTAGTATAGAGATTTTATAGTTGGTTATAAAATCAGAATAAAATTTATATAGGTAAGTGCAAATATTCTGGAAAAAGGGTTTTCCGAATATTTTTAACAACAGATACATATTTTCTATAATATTTTGGCCAGCCATGATGGAAAAGAAATTAAAAATACTTACTTGCTCAAAATATTCTATATGAATGATCAATAATTGGTTGAAACAACCAACAGGTACAATTTTGAATGTACCATCTACTATATAATTGCGCCTTATTGGATTAATGTTTTCATTAATATTTTTCATAATATTGTCAGAGCCAAAGATACAAAAAGAAAAGTCATCATCCTCAGTTGTTATACATCCTTTGTAAAAAGTTGTTGGATTATGCTGGTGCTTAGTTATTCCAAAATTTTTCCAAATCGATTCATTTTGAAATACCTGAATAACTTATATAGGTTTCTTTGGAGAAGTTACAAAAATTTTACTTGTTATATATTGCAAGCTACGTTTTATTTTGGAAAATGATATATTTTTCGATTCTTCTTGGTTATTTATGAAAAAGGAAAAATTCCAAATTGAATAAATTAAATTTGTAAAAAAAATTATTATATTTTAAAAGACAAATACTTTATTACACCCATTACAGAAACAATACAATAAAATTTACAAACAAACTTAAAAATATACACAAAACATTACTTTTCACAAACTCTACGATACGTGTTCCGGATCCCACCAAGAGCATTAACATCACTTAGCATGTTCGCAGAATCAACGCACTGTTTTTTAATTGTATTTAGCACTTTAAATTCATTATATTTGCTTTCTTGATCTCCATGATAATGATCAATATATTTTTTTGATTTTTCTATAAAATCACTATTATTAAATAGTTCCATTTTTGATTTACAATTTTGTTTATGACAAATATAATAAGTTTTATTTTTATATTCTAGTCTTTTTTTATACAATTGTTTTTGTTCAAGAACATAAATTAATTTAGAGTTTGATCTTTGACTGGTAATATATTCAAAATTAAACCTTTCCATATTATTTTTTTATATTTTTACTATTTTAATTCACTACACTTTAATATTATCAGTATCACTAATTACACTCTGAAAGGTCGTCAAATACTAAATGAATGATAAATGCAATAATATTTTTACTGGATAAGTTAGTCACAAATGATTATCAGATCAAAATATAATTTTAATAACCAGGTAATATTAATAAATTTTTCAATGGACAATTATAATAAAAATTTTTATTTTTTTCATTTTATAAATTTTTAGAGAAATGAAATAAGATCTAAAAATTTATTTTGTTATTTTATTTCATTATTCACTTTTAGATTTTATTTCATTATGAAATAATATATAAATGAAATAGCATCTAAAAGTAAATGAAATAAAATCTAAAAAAGTTTTTGAATTTTTTTAGATATTATTTCATTTTTTACTTTTAGACCTTATTTCATTAGACGCTATTTCGCAGAGCCGATCGGTAATATGTTATTGACTGGTTTTTACTTATTTTGTTTATTTATTTAATTTAATAGTTTATAAGTTCAGTGGATAAAATTATTATTAAATTTCAAATTATTAATCACTCCAGAACTATGTTTAATATGTGTGAAAATATATAAAGTATTATTTGTTTATATATTTATGTATTTCATTTGTGCAAAAGTCATTGTTATATAAATAAATTTAATATTAAAATATTTATTATATAATTTAATTTACTTAAGCTTCAAGTCTATAATTAAAGTAGAAAAAAATAATAAAAATATTGATTTTTTTTAATTGAATTTTGTATAATATATCTTGTATCAATTATAATTATGTGTTAACAAAAATTTTTTAAAGATTTTAATTCATATTCTTTTTATATAAGTCGTATAAATTGATATAATATGTATGTAATGTTATGATAATAATCTATGTTTTAATTTGTTCTTTGATGTTGTTTTTGGATTTTAAAATAAAAATATTTTTTTTAAACAATAACTTGTGTTTAATTTATATGATAACAGAAGTTTTTATTCACTTTTAAATCATTAAAGTTAATAAAAGTTAGTAATTTATTTGAAAGAAAACATGAATTGAATTTTATTTATTTATCAACTAATAAAATGTATGAAAATTGTACACAGTAATACATTATTAGCACTGATGCACCAAATTATTAATATATTATATTAATTTCACTAAAATGTTTTATAGTTTTTTTGGTTATTTTTTCTTAAGAAAGCTATAAAACTTTCTAATCTATATAAACCGAAAGCGATGGTCGTAAACAAAGTTTATGGTTTTATATTTAATCAACACGGATATTTAACACGGAGCATAAAATGTCCGGGATAAACTTCCGGAAAGGGGTTGTGAGCTATCAAGATGACGTCATCACAACCCGGTACTAAGTATCTCAAAGTTTCCGAATATATAAATTATTAGTGGCGCCAGTGGTCGAAAAATGCATTACAAAATGTTCTTAAGATTGTGTAGCATTTTTATTAAAATGTTATATTTTTCCTGTAAGACAATAAACTGGAACCAATATTTTATAATATTGTAGGGCATCATATTGTCTTTCATAAACATCTTGTTTCATCTGAATCAATGCTACCATTTTTGAGATATTGCAATTTCAAGAGGAAAATTAAAACAAAAAAAAAAAATTTTGAACTTTCAAAAAAATCACTATAAGTATGAAATTTTTTCAAAACACCCTGTATTTTTTATGATACTGATAGAAAGGTCTTTTGACACTATTTCCAACGGTATATAATAAGTATGGTATATGTTGACAAATAGCCCCACCAGAGAACATAAATGAAAAACTGACACAATAATTTTATTAAAAAATACATTTTCATACTTTATTTTTCATAAATTTATTTTGCCTTTTGCGTTTTCCAGTTGAAATATGTATTTTAAAATGTAAGAATGAACTTTAGACTTGGATACAATATTGAGTTTTATTTTGGTATTTTGTTTGAAGGAGTTTTTGGAGATGGCAGCCCCGTAGTTTTAAAATTTTTGTTGTTGAAATATGTATGTAAAAATATAATTATAGGTGCTAGAGTTGGCTACAAAATCAGAATTATGCGCTTTTTCCAGAAGATTTATAAACATATATATACACAAGAATCTGAATTAGAAGAGATTTTAGAGTTGGATTCTAAATCAGGATTTCCGGTTTTTCCAAAATATTTATAATATATGTGTACTTATATGTTTTAGAGTTGGATTCTAAATCAGCATTGCCGCTTTTTCCAGAATATTTATATGTGTGCATGTATGTATATACCATATTAGAAGAGATTTTAGAGTTGGATTCTCAATCAGGATTTCCGCTTTTTCCAGAATATTTATTCCAGATTGCCGCTTTTTCCAGATTTTATAGTTAGTTTAAAATTTGTGATAACAGATAAGGATTATATTTTTATTTCATTATTTTAATTAAAGATAATTATATTACCTTTATAATAAATGGAAAAATCGTATCAAACCTTGTATTCAAAACTTAGCGGAATGTCGTAATTTGTAGTGTCTGAAAAAAAAAACTACTAAAATATAATTATAGATTATGCACATAAATGTGTAAGCATTATTCAGTATATAATTAAAATATATACCTAATTACGTTTATTTGTATATTTATATATACTAAAATGTGAGTTATTAAGATGCATCAAATAATTAAAAATAATGAAACAAATAAATAAATAAAGAATATATAAGTCCAGTTCTAATAGTTGAATCCAACTCTAAAATCTTTTCAAAGTCAGAATCTGGCATATTCATACATATTTTTAAATATTCTGGAAAAAGCGGCAATCCTGATTTAGAATCCAACTCTAAAATCTCTTCTAATATTGGATAAACATATACATATATATTATAAATATTCTGGAAAAAGCTGATCTCCTGATTAAGAATCAAACTTAAAAATCTCTTCTAACATTGTATATACAAACACACATGTAAATATTCTGGAAAAAGCGGTAATCCTGATTTAGAATTCAACTATAAAATCCCTCCCTGATTCAGGTTCTTGTGTATATATATTTTTGTAAATATTCTGGCAAAAGCGCATAATTCTGATTTTGTAGCTAACCCTAAGGTCCTTTCTTATTATATTAAACAAATTTTAAAACTATAAGGTTGTCACCTCCAAAATCCCTCAAAACAAATTACCAAAACCCAACTCAATATTGTATCCAAGTCTAAAGTGCATTCTTACATTTTAAAATACATTTATTATATATTTAACTAGAAAACGCAAAAGGCAAAATAAATTTATGAAAAATAAAGTATGAAAATGTATTTTTTTATAAAATTGTTGTGTCAGTTTTTCATTTATGTTCTCTGGTGGGGCTATTTGTCAACATATACCTTACTTGTTATATACCGTTGGAAAGAGTGTCAAAAGACCTTTCTATCAGTATCATAAAAAAGACAGGGTGTTTTGGAAAATTTCATACTTATAGTGATTTTTTTGAAAGTTCAAAATTTTTTTTTTTTGTTTTAATTTTCCACTTGAAATTGCAATATCTCAAAAATGGTAGCACCGATTCAGATGGAACAAGATGTTTATGAAAGACAATATCATGCCGTACAATATTATAAGATATTGGTTCCAGTTTATTGTCTTACAGGAAAAATATAACATTTTAATAAAAATGCTACACAATCTCAAGAACATTTTGTAATGCATTTTTCGACCACTAGATGGCGTCATCGCCACTAATAATTTATATATTCGGAAACTTTGAGATATTTAGGACCGTTATGTGATGACGTCATCTTGATAGCTCACAAACCTTTCCGGAAGTTTATCCAATGTCCGTGTTATTTATCTAAATTATGCGCGCAAAAAAAAAACAAAATTTATTTCAATATAAATTATTAATTTGTTTATTATGATAATGATAAAGTAGATTTTAATTTAAAATTTTTTTTTATTTATTTTTTATTATAAAATTCTATCGAAATTTTACTTACATCCAACAATTTTAAATGTTACAACGAAACAAATTTATCATGATTTCTTGAAAAGAATTTAGATTGATATTAAAATTTAAATTATATATTTATTAATTTGCTGCTTTTTTTTTAGTATTATTTTTAGTAATATATAAAAGTATTATTACTTTTGCTTATGTAATTAGGTTTTTTATAACCATAGGTAACATATAATTAAGAAATTGCGTACGATACTTTAATTAAGTTCAAATGTACTTGCTGCATGGATGTAAAGTTAATTTTTAGCACATTTTCAAAAAATTTTGTAAAAATGTGCCTATATAGCTTTACTCTGTCCGTCCGTCTGTCCGTCCGTGCGTCCGTCCGTCCGTATGTTTACAAAAACTTTTACACCGTTTGAAATAGAGTAAAGAAATTTTAACCATGGGTAGATTTTGCAAAAAAAATAATTTCGTAGAAGAATTTTTTTCTGTAGCCCCACTTGACACGGGGCTACAGCCCCCCAAAGTTGAAAAAAGCCCTATATTTAAATGGTTATAACAAGAGTTCTGTTAAATATATTTTCAATCTAAAAACGGAAAACGATAGCTGGTTTCATAAACTTTATAAATTTTTGACAGACAAATATTTAGGGTTGCCATACGGTACTAAAATTTAACATTACACAAAACTCAATTTTTGCAAAATTTTTGACCACACATATCTTCTGAACGGTTTAAACTAGGACCTTGAAATTTTGGGAGAAGTTAGATAGTCAGAAATTAATAGGAGTCGGTTAACAAAATTTTTTTGTCAAGCCCTCTATTTATGAGCTATAAGGGCTCCAAAATTGAAATTTTGCTATTTTTAAACACCTGTAACTTGAATACCTGTCCAAATTTTTTTTTAGTGATATATAAAATTCAAAGCTCCATAATTATATTTCAATATGTGTCAAAGGTTTTTCTTAATTTTGAAGGGTTACGAAGCTACAGCCCCTGCAAATTCCAAAAAAGCCCTATATTTAAAATGATATAACATAAGTTCTGTTAGGTTTATTTTCAATCGAAAAACGGTATAAGAGAGCTGCTTTTATAGACTCAACAAAAATATGTCGATCAAATTTATAGGGTTGCCATATAGTACTAAAATTAAGCATTATATAAAACTCAATTTTTGCAAAATTTTTCGTCCCACATATCTCTTAAACGGTTTAAGATAGGGCCTTGAAATTTTGGGGAAAGTTAGGTCCTCAAAAGCTAGTAGGAGTCGGTTAACAAAATTTTTTTGTCAAGCCCCCTGTTTAGAAGCTATAAGGGCTCGAAAATTGAAATTTTGCTATTTTTAAGCACCTGTAACTTAAATACCTGTTCAATTTTTTTTTTATTAATATACAAAATTTGAAGGTCCAACATTATATTTTAACATATGTTAAAGGCTTTGCTTAAATTTAAAAGCGGTTCCTTAAACTGAAGAAAGTGTCTCTCAGTTTTACTGATTTTTGCTTAGATAATAAAATTCTAAGAAAAATTCCAAATTTTGGTTTAATTCCTAGAAACAACAAAAGTGGAGAGGGAGGGGGGGTAAGATGAAGTTAGGTCCTTGAGAAATTTGGCAACCTTCCCCATAGAGGAGCTAATAGGGCTTAAAAATTAAAAATTTACTGTTTTTATAGGTAAGCAGTAACTTAGTCACTAACGTATATTTTTCCTAAATTAAACGTTAATATTGAAGCTTCAACATTATATTCCGATAAAATACTTAGTATGAAACACTTTATTATTTTGAAAATGTGCTTTTTTAAAAACCCTTGGTTTTTTATCATCACTTGTTTATTTAAATTAATTATATGACAAGTTCTAAATTTGTCATTTTATTTTAGAAATACATTTATAGATTATTTGGCATTTATAAGCTTTTCTAATTAGTACATATAATAGGAATTAATTTCAATTTTAAAATATTTGAATTATTAAATTGTATGATAAAAAGCTAATCAAAGCATTAATTGGTTAATTAATATTAAAAAACCATCAAATTATATAACCTTTTGTATATATATTATCACAAATTAATATTTCGTTCAAATAACTTTGAGTTTAATGAAAATTAGAGACACAGCAGCATTATTATTGTTTTGCAAAAGTAATTAACCGGATGATTTAATGTATATGTTACGGTCATACGGGTATCCCAGAGTTGACACAGTCTACTCTACCACATTCTTCCTCGTTTTTTAATAATTTTAGATACATAAATTAGTAAGAATAGGTTTACTATTATAAAATTAATTTCATTAGCTGTGTCTTATAATCAAACTAATAAAAGCTTTTATAGTTTTAAAATGTCTTATGAACTTTTAATTAAATTCGATCCCTACACCTAGGGTATTTTTAAGTCGATTACACCGACTTATTTTTTCTTTACTTGTTTTTTTTTCCGCCTGTAAAAATTAGAATCTATTGCAGTTAGGTATATATTTAAAATGCATGAAAGACATTCTTTCAATTTAAATTTTAATAAATTTTTGTTTTCTCCTGACTCTTGAGTAAAAGAATTAATAATTGGGAATTTGTAACCTAAAGAACATTGAGTTAAAATTTTAATATTTTTTTTTGTTTTTTGAGTTCTGTAGGTTATATTAAAATAGAAGTACATATATAAATGCAAAAAATAGCTTAATACGTTTTTAGTATATTATTATAACATTATAATTATATACTTACTAATAGATTTCCAATACGTTTTGATTTTTTATACCTTACACGTATGAAATGGAAAAAGGGTATATTAACTTAGGTATGGTGTTTGTAACCACCTAAAGGAAGCGAGCCAGATATGGAAAAGTATATATATTTGTGATCAGCATGACCTTTTGAGTTGATATAGCCATAACGTTCCGTCTATCCGTCCGTCCGTAGGCACGATAACTCAGAGCCATTTTGATGAAATTTTGACTGTAGGTTACTAGGACTTAAAGTACGTCGGGAATTGCATATAGGCATAATCGGCCCATGGGTTCGAATTCTGGACCATTTAATTGTTCTAAGGGCCAAGGAACATATAAAAAAATAAGGATTACTCAACAACTAATGGCGTTTATTATCATGCATTTTGTGATGTAGGTTACCAGTAATGAGACTATGGCGGGGATTGCGTGCGGTCGAGATTGGACTTTAGTTTCGCATATCAGAAGCTTTTGATAGATTTTAGGCCAATCAAGCATAATTCCCAGACAATTAACATAAAACGTTCAAATTTGGTATCAGTGTGCCTTTCTCTAAGTCCTTAGAGTCCTTGAAATTTAGGACCAATTGAAATAGTGGGTCGTGGACCATCCGTGGTTCTGAAGACCTTAAAGCATATCGTTGAAATTATTAAGAAAATAGCTTAAAATTAAGATAAAACGTTCCAATTGAGTACAAGGGTTCACTAGTATTGAATGAACGGCGCGGACTGCATATGGGCGAAATTGTAGCATGGTTACGGATTCTGGAACGCTAATGACGGTATTTTGATGAAATTTAAATTCTTGGTTACTAGTAATGAAAGTAACATGGGTATTGGTTCTGGTTGATTCCGGACAATGTGTTCGGATTCTAGAAGCTTTTGATCGAATTGAGGCCAAACGAGTATAATTTTGAAACCAAAGAAGATAGATCCTTTTATTTGGGGTACAGGTGTTTTTTCTTATTTGTTTTGTGTACGTGAAATTTTGTCTGAATTGGAATAGCGGTTTGCGTACCACCCCCACTACTCCCAAGACTTTAAAGCATATATTCGAAATTAATAAAGATAGAAACTTCAAATTTGATACACTATTTCCTATTTACGTACTTATTTAACACTTTTATATTTGTAAAGGGCTAAAAATTTTACTATAAAACATATTATGTATCATATTTTATAAATTAACAAGTAAAGAAACAGCCAGTCGGTGCAACCGACCTAGAAATACCCTACACCTATTTGGTTCAAATTTAATGGGAAGTCCATAAGTCTTTTTAAAACCATAAAAGCTTTTATTAGTTTGATCGTAAGACATGGCTAACCAAATTTTTTTATAATACTAAAAAAATTTTCTAATTATTTTATCAATTCAAAAAAATTAAAAATTCTTACTAATTTATCTATTTTAAAATATTAAACAACAAATTTAATTGAGGTAAATGGATTCATAAATTGCAATTACAAAATTACATATTTAAATCTTTTATCCAATTCAATAAAATTGTACACACATGCAGCAATTACTCCTTTTCAGGATTTTTAGCTGTAGCGCGTTTACTGTTGAATGATTTAATATCCTTGGCTAATTAATTCAATTTTCAATAATTTTTAAATTTATTCTCTTAATTTACTTATTTTTTAATGTCTATATAATTAAACTCAAAGTTATTCGAAAGAAATATTAATTTGTAGTAATATAAATATAAAAGTTTTTATTAGTTAAAACCATTAATGCTTTCTTTAGCTGTTTATCACAAAATTTAATAATTAAAATACGCAATAAATGTATTTATAAAATACAATGATAAATTTAGAACTGTTCATATAATTAATTTTAATACAAATATAAATTTTACAACTTAAGTATCGTACACAATTTCTTAATTATATATTACCTATGGTAATAATTCAATAAAATATAGATATGATATAATAAAAATTAAAACAAGTAAAGAAACAGTCAGTCGGTGCAACCGACTTAGAAATACCCTACACCTATTTGGTTCAAATTTAAGGACATATCCATAAGTCATTTTAACACCATTTAACAGCTGTTATTAATTTGATCGTAAGACATAGCTAACCAAATTAACTTTATAATACTAAAAATATTTTCTAATTACACTATCTATTAAAAAATATTACAAATTCTTACTAATTTATCTATTTAAAAATATTAAAAAACAAACAAACTTGAAATAAATGAAAATATATTTATTCCAATTCAATTACAAAATGAAAAAATTCTAATTATTAAATTTTGTGATAAAAAAAAAATCAAAGCATAATATATTTACTAATACAAATTTTTCAAAATTGCAATTATTTTAAATGGTTAGTTTATATACCTAATAGAAAAGCTTATAAACGCAAAATAAACAATAAATGTATTTCTAAAATACAATTACAAATTTAGACCTTTTCATATAATTCATTTAAATATAAAAATAAATTTTACATAAATGCAGCAAGTTCCTTTGAACATAGCTGAACCATTACAATTAAGTCTAGATTTCGGAGACACATAGGACATAGGAAATATATTCTTTGGCTTTGAAATTAAACTCGACCAGAACCAATTCCCATGGTACTTTCATTACTAGTAACCTAGAGTTCAAATTTCATCAAAATACCGGCATTTTTTTTTGAGTTATGGTGTTTTTAAGATATATGTTTTTTAGTCCTTGAACTTGTCAAGGGTTCCATAACCCGAAACCATGGTACGATTTCGCCCATATGCAGTCCCGTCATACTTTCAATAGTAGTTAACCCTTGTATACAATTGGAACGTTCTATCTTAATTTTAAGTTACTAGTTTTATTAATTTCGATGATAAGCTTTTACACATTTGGGGGGTCTAAGATAGGTCCTGAACCACCAGTCCAAATGATCCCAAATTAGGGGGGCACGGAAGAAATAGTAAAGAACACCCTGGGCCAAATTTGAAGCTTCTACATTTATTTCAAGTTACTATTTTTATTAATTTCGAAAATATGCTTAAAGGTCCTCGGAACTGAGTGGCTGGTCCCCGACCCACTAGTCCAATGGGGCCCAAATTTCAAAGACACTTACGCAATAAGAAGGGACAACTTGATACCAAATTTGAAGGTTATATCTTCATTGGTTTCGGAATTACGCTAGTTTGGCCTAAATTCGATCAAAAAGTTCTCAGTTCCGAACCCATTGTCCAATCCTCACCGTACGTAATCACCGCCGTAGTTTCATTACCAATAACCTACAGCACAAATTTCATAAAGATAGCCTCATTAGTTGTTGAGTTATCGTGATTTTTAATATATGTTCGTTATCCCTGACACCGACTAAAAGGTCCAGAATCCGAACCCATGGGCTGATTTTGCCCTTATACAGCCCGCGCTTTACTTATAGTACTAGTTAACCCTTGTACACAATTTGAACGGTCTATCTTAATTTTAAGTAACTATTTTTAGTAATTTCGATTATAAGCTTTTAAAACTTGGGAGGTCTGAGAGGGGTACTGAACCACCTCTCCAATTGATTCCAAATTAAGAGAACCCGCAAGAGATAGTAAAGAACACCCTTGTGGCAAATTGGAAGCTTCTACATTTTTTCAAGTTGTTATCTTTATTAATTTTAAAGATATGCTTTAAGGTCTTCGGAAATGTGGGGCTGGTACCCGACCCAGTACTCCAATGGGACCCAAATTCCCAAGACACTTAGGAAATAGGAAAGGACACTCTGATACCAAATTTGGAGATTCTATCTTCATTGGTTTCGAAATTATGCTCGTTTGGCCTAAATTCGATCAAAAAGTTCTAGGTTCCGAACCCATGGTCCAATCCCGACCTTACGCAATCCCCGAAGTAGTTTCATTACTAGTAACCTACAGCACAAATTTGATGAAGATAGCTTCATTAGTTGTTGAGTTATCGTGATTTTTTATACATGTTCGTTAGCCCTTCGATCGATTAAAAGGTCCAGAATCCAAACCCATGGGCCGATTTCGCCCATATGCAATCCCCGCCGTACTTTCAGTCCTAGTAATCTACAGTTAAAATTTCATCAAGATAGCTCCATTATTTTTTGAGTTATCGTGCCTACGGACGGACGGACGGACGGACAGACGGACGGACGGACATGGCTATATCGACTCAGGCGGTCACGCTGATCACAAATATATATACTTTTCCATATCTAGCTCGCTTCCTTTAGGTGGTTACAAACACCATACCAAAGTTAATATACCCCTTTAGCTATTCTATAGGTGTAGGGTATAAAAATGTTTAGTTTTTTAATTTATTAAATATTATACATAATATGTTTAATAGTAAAACTCTTAGCCTTTTAAAAATATAAAAGTGTTAATTAGGAACAGAAATAGGAAATAGTATATAAAATTTGATTTTTTTATCTTTATTAATTTCGAATATATTATGCTTTAAGGTTTTGGGAGTATTAGGGGTATATAAATTTCATCAAAATACCGTAATGAGTTTCTGGGTTTTGGTGTTTTTAGCACATTTTCAAATAAATTTTAAAAAATGTGCCTATATAGTTTACTCTGTCCGTCCGTCCGTCAGTCGGGTAGGTATTGCAAAAAAAGTAATTTTATTGAAGAATTTTTTTCTGTAGTCCTACCCATTCCGGGGCTACAGTCCACCAAATTTGAAAAAAGCCCTATTTTTAAATTGTTATAACAAGAGTTCTGTTAGGTGTATTTTTAATCTGAAAACGGCACAACACAGAGTAAACTATATAGGCACATTTTTACAAATTTATTTGAAAATGTGCTAAATAGCTGGTTTTATAGACTTTTTTAAAAGGCAAATGTTTAAGGTTGCCATAACGTACTTAAATTTACCATTATGTAAAACCCAATTTTTGCAAAAGTTTTGGTCATACATATCTTCTAAACCAGGTATGCTCAACCTAAATAAGCCAAAGATCCACTTTTCATTCTCTTAATAAATAGCGATCGACCTTACATGAAATTTTCCCCTGTCAACTCTTAAATACCCGCACGAACTCCCGATATTTTACCTAAAATACTATAACATATTGTTACTTAAATGAAAATATTGTTTTCTAATGTTTTAGAATAGATTTGTCTACTATAAACTACTTTTATTCAGTTTTTAAGGATAAAAAAATATAATAAGAAAAAACTAATTGTGGATAATTTCCTTTATGTTATGTTAGTAGTTAAAATATCTTAGAAATATCAAAAAATTTTAGGTTAAATTAAAATAGCTTTAAAAGTAAATTAACATCTACAAAAAACCCAAATATTAATACTTTAATAAACCAAATAAAAATTTTTAAAATAAAATAAAGTTGTAATCTACAAAAATAATTCATAACAAAGTATAAAATAAAAAAATATTTACAATATATTATTACTTAATACATAACATGCCAAGAAGTTTAATATTTTTAAAGAAAACAAAAAAAAATTATATTATAAATAAAAATAAAAATAGGTAACTCTCAGTGTTTTACTTTAATCAAATGAGAAGAATAAATTTAAAAACTAATTTTGTTGTGTAAAGAAAAAATTATTTTATTTTATTTTATATTATTGTTACATTAAATTTTACATTACAGTTACATTACAAAAACGATATTTAAAAGTTTTGAATACATACATATTGCATTTTTATTGATACATAGTTATAATATCAATTTTTTTTCAAATTCTAATATTCAAAATATAAATAGTAAATAACAAGTAAAAAATTTAGAGAATAGGAGAAGGTTAGAGGACGAAGGAAAATAAAATAGCAGATTAGCATCAGAATCAGATATACAATAAAGAAGAATCTACGCACTCTTTTCTAAACTTACTTTTCTCTTAAACATTATTTTCTATTTAAAAAATTTTTGGCATAAAAATTTAATAATACTTGTTACATATAATCAAATTGTTTATGTAAGAAGTGCATACCTAAATAGAAACAAAAAGAAAAAAAAGTACCTACACAATAAAATTAATACCATATTTGATTTTTTCGTGTGACAAATAATAAAACAAAAAAATTAAAATTATTGTATATAGTCATATAGAATATGTATATGGTTACAATTATATTTTTTTGAAAAACATTTTTGAATTTTGTTATGAAAATAATAACAAAAAGAAAGAAATGAATAAATTAAAATTTCTTATATAAAAGGATTTTGTTACAAAAAGAATGATAAAAAAAAAAAGACGAATTCAAAAATAAAATATTTCTGCCACAAAATGGATTTGAACCGGGACGTTTTCATCAATAGTCTAGCGCCCTAACCACTGTACCGTACAATGATTAATAATCTGATAACATTTTGTTTGTTTTGTATTTAGTTTCTATTTAGTTATTAAGTTTGAAAATATTATATAAATTCAAAAAATATATATAAATGTGGGTGAGGTGAGGTGTGCTGTTTACATTTTGCATTAATGAAAATTAAATTGTATTTTGTTTTTGCATTTAGTTTCAATGTATTTCCATTTATAAAATTTTTGGTAACAGAATTGAAATAACTTGTTGCATATAATCAAATTGTTTATGTAAGAGAGAGTAAATAGTGCGTACCTAAATAGAATCAAAAAGAAAAAAGATTCCTAGTCAAAAAAATTAATACTATATTATTTGATTTTTACGTGTATGACAAATAATAAAAAAAAAAATTTAAAATTATTGTATATATTTCTCTACACACAAGGCATAACATCTTAAGTCGACTTAAGTAAAAAATGAGAAAAAATAGGTATTCAAATTTTAAATAGAATATCTTACTTTTCCTCTGGGTCCCATGTTTAAATTTTTTCTCTAACGGCTTTTATAAGCAATGATGCTTCATCTTATGTCCATCTTTTTAATGTTTTGCATTTGTCATACAATCTTAAGTAAACCTAAGATATTATTCAACACAAATTTATATTATGTTCTGTTAAATATTTGAAAAGGCAAAGTATCCTAAGAAAACATAAGATGTTTTGCCTTGTGCTAACTCATTCAGACCTTTGCCTTATGTCCACTTAAGATAAAGTAATGAAACTAATCATAGAAATTTCAAAAAAGGCATAATATCTTATGTAGACTTAAGATATTTTGAATTGATACGATCAAAAAATAATTCATAATTAAGTACACATAAGAGAATTTCGCTAGTGCATGTATAAAAATTCTAGCTGTAATTTCCGTTACATAAGATGATTTTTTTTTATTCGGTAATGTAATCATTCGATCATTATTTTTATTTTAAAACTTAAATCAGTCGGTGTATGCATTTTGTAGTGTAATGTAAAAATGAAACGAAATATAGGTATGTATGTATAAAAATTATAAATTATTAATAATTTTATTATTATGAAATTATTATAAAGTTTTTATTGATATCAAAATAATTTATTAATATTTTATTGAATGTAGTTATGTGGTATTAAAATATGTACAGACAAGTTACTAATTTGAATTTGGAAAATTAATTTATTATTATTTTTGAACTTACAAAAATGATTTGTTTTATTTACGAAAAAGAAAAGTAAGAGAAACTATTTGAAATAGGTAGATATGGAAAAATTTAGTTAATTCACTTATAATAATAATATTATTTCTTATTATTTTATTAGAACTATTATGAGTACTAATTTTAATATACATATTTTATAATAATTTCTACAATGCTGTCTCTTATTTAATTACTTTGGTTTTTTACTTTTTAAAATAGTTTTAATAAATTATAATACTTTTATAGATATCTTGAAATTGAATACGCGGACGGCTAAAATAGTGGCATTTGTCAAAAATAACAAAATTTTAGATGATACAAAAGTTTCTGATAATTTCAACAATAATGAACGGATTTTAGAAAATAATATTATAATTAATAAGCCACAGCCAAAATACCAATTTTTAATTGAAGAGGATTTTGACGATATTTATTAGGATCCTGATTACCAAAATTCATCATCTTCAGAGATTATTACTAACCCTGCATCAATAAATCTGCTATCAATTTCAAAAACTAATTTTAAAAATATAGTATTATACAGCGACTCTTGTGCAGGCCAAAACAAAAATGCAGTTGTTTCAATAATGTTCTCACTGTACCTCCAAGAGAATCATAATATCGAATTTATTGACCATAAGTTTCTTGTGCCCGGTCATACGCACATGGAGTGCGACGTAGATCACTCAATCATTGAGAGAAAAAAGGAGAAAACTTGCCTAACTATACATTATCCGCGTGACTGGATACAATTTATTAAGACTCTTGGTTCAAAAAGGTTTTCCAAGTTGAGGAAATGACGCAGGAAAGGTTTTTTTATTTTTCTTCATTATTAAAAGAAAAATTTATGTGGCGCAAAGTGGACGAAAATGGAAATAAATTTAATTGGAATTCGGTTAAGTGGTTGAGATATAGTAAAACTTATGGCGAAATACTATATAAAAATTCACTAAATGAAAACGCGACTTTTGAAGTACTTAATATTAAAAAGCGTAATACTCCGAATGTAACAATAGCTATTTTAAAGAAGTGCTATGATACGTTATTACCTATATCGAAACAGAAGAAAAATGATCTCATGTATTTAAATAATTTGATTGATCCTCTTTATCGTGATTTCTACAAAAATTTACCAGTTGAAGGAATTCCTGATATACATCCCGATCTTGTGGATTCATCCGATGAAGAATAATAAAATGTATTGTTTTATTTTTATTACTGTTAATTTATATTAATAGTTAATTTCCAATCTGAATATGGAGTTTTTAAGTTTACATTTTCGCTGAAGTATTAATTTATTTTATGTTACGTTTTGTTTAATTTATGTTATGTTTTGTAATTAAATTAAGGTTATTAATGGTAAAATATAAAAATTGAATTTTAAAAGTACAAAATCTTTCAAAATATACAATAATATCTTATTTACAGTTTTATGCAATTTTACACTTTAAAAACAAACTTATGTCGACGTAAGATGCTTTAGTGAAAGAAATATTTATACAAAAAATTTTATTAAAGTATCTTATGTCGACATATGACACCTACAAATTATAATATCATAATAAGTCACAATATCTTATGTTACATTTTGCATATTAGTGGCTAAATTATTTGAGATATTTTCTTTTAATTTATGTCATTTAATGCATTTCTAAAATATCAATCGATATTTCACTCTAAAATTTCTTACATTTCAAAAATAAATTTTTCATATCATTTTTTCATTTAAAACGCTTCTACTGCAAAACTTGCAATTTTGACTTAAGATGTTATGCCTTGTGTGTAGAGATTTATTAAAATAAATGAGAGTTTTCTGTAAAATTTTTTATAGAATAAGAGTTTCTCACATAAAAAAAATTATATTTAATTACAAAAAGAATAAATAAGAAAAAAAAGATGAACTTAAAAAAAAAACATTTTATTTGTACGGGTATCAATATTCCCTGACTAAGATTTGAACCGGCACTTTGCTATAAAAAGGCCGGCGTCCTTACCACTAAGCCATCGATGGAACATTTCTTGCTTCGTTTTTATTTTTTGTTTTCTTGTTTTTGCATTTAATTTCAAAGAGAAAAATAAATTATAAATGTAAATGTTGGCGAAGTGAGGGGAAGTGTGTACATTTTTTAATAATGAATATTAAATTGTTTTTTTTTTTTTGCATATAGTTTCAATGTATTTCTATATATAAAATTTTTGTCATAAGAATTTAAATAATTTTTAAATATAATCAAATTATTTATGTAAATAATGCGTACCTACCTAAATAGAATCAAAAAGAAAAAATTAATACGATATTTGATTTTTTCGTGTGGCAAATAATAAAACAAAAAAATTAAAATTATTGTACATAAAATATGTAGGTATATGGTTATAATTATATTTTTTTGAAAAACATTTTTGAATTTTGTTATAAAAATAATAACAAAAAGAAAGAATTATTCATTTCTTATATAGAATTAAAATTTCTTATATAAAAGGATTTTGTTACAAAAAGAATGCTGAAAAAAAAAGACGAATTCAAAAATAAAAAAGTTTTCCCACAACATGGATTTGAACCGACATCTTTCTATTAGAAGTCTAGCGCCCTAACCACTGTACCATACAATAACTAATCATTTGATAATATTTTGTTTATTTTGTATTTAGTTTCTATTTAGTCATTAAGTTTGAAAATATTATATAAATTCAAAAAATATGTTTATAAGTTGGTGAGGTGAGGTGTGCTGTTTTTAGTTTCAATGTATTTCCATATATAAAATTTTTTGCATTTAGTTTTAATGTATTTCTATTTATAAAATTTTTGGTAACAGAATTGAAATAACTTGTTACATATAATCAAATTGTTTATGTAAGAGAGAGTAAATAGTGCGTACCTACGAAGAATCAAAAAGAAAAAAACAAAAAAAAATAACTAGTCAAAAAAATTAATATCATCATATTATTTGATTTTTACGTATATGCCAAATAATGAAAAAAATAATTTAAAATTATTGTATATATACCTAGTATATGTATTGTTTTGTAACACATTTTTGAATTTTAAAATAAAAATAATAACAAAAAAAAAAGAAATTAATAATTATTAAAATAATAAATGCGAGTTTTCTGTAAAATTTTTTATAGAATTAAAAAAAAATAAAAAAACGTTTTGCCCCAAGATGGATTTGAACCCACAAATTTTTATTAAAAGCGTACTGCCTTAACCACTGCACCATGCAATGAATAATAATATGATAACATTTTGTTTATTTTCTATTTAGTTTGTATTTTTATTAGTAATTTTTTTTTTAGTTATTAAGTTTGAAATATCCAAATAAATTCCCCAAAAATTTGTATGGCAGCTACCAGAAGCCTTTATCCGATTTTAACCAAAAAATAGGGAACCCACAAATTGTCTAAAAATTACTTTGTTAAAGTTTCAGAACTCTAGCTCTTTTAGTTTTTGAGTTATCGTGCTGACGGACGGACGGACGGACACACATGGCTAGATCGATTCGTTTTTCGATGCTGATTCGATACGTACCCTTGACACTATATCTAGCTTGTCTAGATCGATGCGTTACAAACGGAGGAGTAATTTTAATATACCCGCGACATTTTGTTCGTACGGGTATAAAAATGCATAATTTAATATTTAAAGTAAATTGTTTATTTTAAATTTTATAGTTCAACATTCAAACTAAATTTTTTAGTGAGATGTTTGACTTTGAATATTTTCAGCAATTTTAATGTAGTTCGGTTCGTAATTGCTAATAGCTAAGCATAAGCAGTCATCCATATGTTTATCAGTTAACCGCGTACGGTATTTTGATTTTATGTAATTCATGTGAGAGAATGATGATTCACATAAATATGTGGAGGCGAAACAAGAATGTACTCGATGATAAGCATCTTTCAAAAGTGGATATCTTTCAATGCTGATATATTTTCATATATGAAGTTCATCTCGCGATTTCAGGGCAATGTCGCTTTGCAACTCAACTAGTTGTAATTCTAAGCCACATACGTCCATTTTGAATAATTCCGAAATTAGTTTAGCCATATTTTCAATATTTATTTTATTTAACGGCGATGTAAAACAAGAAGCAATTAGCCGAAGCTTTTCAAATTCTGTAAATCTGTGTTGAAATTGCACAAAAATTTGTTGTAACATATTACCAAATTCGTCATAACTATAAACTTCTATGTTTGAGCCAATTTCATCTTTAAGATTTGAAAAGTGTTTTAGATCTTTTTTATCTAATTGAGCTGTCCACATTTCCAATTTTGTTTTGAATGTATCAACAGCGGTAATCATGTCAGTAATAGTTTTGTTTTTCTAGATTTAATCCATTTAATTTTGATGTAATATCCGTTAAAAATGCTAGTTTTTGCAACCAAATCTTATCTTGAAGTAGTTCAGCATAGGGATCATTTCTTTCAACCAGAAAATCTTTTATGTGTGGCAATAATTTCCGAAATCTTTCTAAAATTACTCCTTTGCTCAACCATCTTACTGCATTATGTAGAAGCAAATCTCCATACTGGGCATCAACGCTCTCTAGAAGGGATTGAAACAATCTTCTTTGTAGAGCCTTTCGCTCGAATAGAATTGATTATTTTTATAGTTGTTTTCATAACATCTCTGAGATTCAACATTTTTCCACATAATGATTGTTGGTGTAGTATGCAGTGGTAGGAAAGAAAATCAGGAAAATCATTGTCCCTTTTAAAAAATGCTAAACATCCATTTTCATTCATCATTTCCTTTTTATTTTTAAAGTTTTCAAATAAACTATCAGCAGCAGCCAAAAATGCTTCCTTAAATATCTCACCATATGTAAATGGTTTTTTGTGCTGTATAAAAAGTCGACTGACACGTAGAGATGCCATAGTTGCCATTTTAGATTTACTGCAATAATAAATAGAAATTCTTCTTCCCAATCGTAATTAAAATGGTATGTTTTTGGTTTTTTATTACTTCTCGATTGAGTACTCATGATGAATTCTGGGTATAAATATTTAAATTGTTAGCACAAAGTATAAATACAAAGCTAATATTCTTACCAAGTAATTTGGGAAATTAATCACTCTACTCAACAAAACTTCAAATATACTAATGAATGCAACTTAAAAAATCACTATTAAAAAATTATATTAATTAACCAAGTAATTTAGAAAATAACAAAAAAATGTTTACCAAGTAATTTTGAACAAACAACCTTGCACGATATCAAAAAAAATTATGAATCGTAGCTCAAAAAATTAACTAACTTTAAATAGGCGCCAGTAACTAACCAGCCTACTATAGATTTTTTTTTAAAAATAACGCTTTTTGACCAAAAACATATAAACTTTTTTTTTGTTTTATAAAGCTTTTTCTGCATTCGCTTTTTATAATATTTACGTGATATTTTTTTTCTCTAAAATTTTTTAATGATTTGTTTTTCGAAATTTTTCTAAAAATTTAATAATTCCAACAATTTTATAATTAATAAAGCGATCGACCTAAAATTCTCATGGGATCGACCAGTCGATCGCGATCGACTGGTTCAGCACACCTGTTCTAAACGGTTCAAGCTAGGGTTTTGAAATTTTGGGAAGAGATAAATCCTTAGAAACTAGTAAAAGTTATTTAACAAAATTTTTTTGTCAAGCCCCCAGTTTATGTTGCTTAATTTTGCTATTTTTAAAAACCTGTAACTTGAATACCAGCTCAAACTTTTTTTTAGTGATATACAAAATTGAAACCTCATTAATTATATTTCATTATCTTTCAAAGGTTTTTCTTAGTTTTGAAGGATGACGAAGCTACAGCCTACGAATATTCCGAAAAGCCATATTATAAATTAGTATAACAAGAGTTCTGTTAAATGCATTTTCAATAATAAACAGTAAAAAGAGCTGCTTTTACAGGCTTCACAAAAATACATAGCTAAAATTTATAGAGTTGCCGTACGGTACAAAACTTTACAATTATGAAAAACTAAATTTTTGCAAAATTTTCGGTCCCACAAATCTTCTAAACCGTTCAAGTTAGGGTTTTGAAATTTTTAGAGAAGTTAGACCTTCAGAAATTAGTGGGAGTCGATCAACAAAATTCTTTTGTCAAACCTCCAGTTTAGGAGCTATAAAGGTTCGAAAATTTAAAATTTTATATTTTTCAACACTTGTAACTTCAAGTTTTATACCCGTATGCATATATAGTCATTATACCCGTATGACTATATAGCCAGGGAAGGAAGGGGGGTAGATATAGAATCAATTGTATGGATCGGATCAGAATCGAAAAATAAATCGATTTAGCTATGTATGTCCGTCCGTCCGTCTATCCATCCATCCATCGGTCCACCCGTCCGTCTGTCTGTCCGTCCGAGCTGGGTGTCTGAAATTTTACCAAAAATAGTTTAGTGTAATAGCCAACATTTCTGCAAAATTTGGTCTACTGTAGAGGGTTCGAGTAGCTGCCTTACAACACATTGTTTTATATAAGCATTACACTACACCGAATTAACCTGGATGTCTGAAAATTTACCAAAAATAGTTTTTTGTAATGGCCAAAGTTACAGGAAAATTTGGTTGGTCTACTGCAGAAGGTTCGAGTAGCTGCCATACAACTCCTCTTTTATATGAGTATTGCTCTATACTTAATAAAGCTGAATGTTTGAAATTTTGCCAAAAGTAATTAACCGGATGGTATAATGTATATGTGACGGTCATACGAGTATCCGAGAGTTAAGACAGTCTACTTTACTACACTCTTCCTAGTTTTTTACAATTTTAAAAGAGCTTTTTTTAAATTGAAGAAATTGTCTCGTAATTTTACCCATTTTTGCTTAAACAATAAAATTCTAGGTAAAACTACAAATTTTGGTGGAGTTCACAATCGATTTCCTAGAACCTAAAAATATGCATCATAAATTTTTCAAGTAAAAATTTTGGAACCTTCCCTTTTAAAGGACTACTAGGTTTTCAAAATTAAAACTTTTATGTTTTTATAAACCAGTAACTTATTCACCAGTGTATGTTTTTCCAAAATTAAATGTTAAAATTGAACCTCCAACATTATATTTCGCACTTGTTAACAGGTTTTCTTAAGTGCATTATTATTTAAATAATGAAATAAATAAATTATAATATTACCATTTAATTTTTATATGATGATAAAATACTCAGTAAGAAACCCTATATAATTTTGAAAATGTGCTTGTTAAAAACCCTTGGATTTTTCATCACTTGTTAAGATATACGTTTGTTAGCTTTTGAACTTTTCAAAGATTATAAAACTCAAAACCATGATACAATTTCGCCCACATACAGTCCCAGTCATACTTTAAATGTATATTAATTTTAAGTTACTATTTTTATTAATTTCGATGATAAGCCTTTCAACCTTTAGAGGTCTAACAGAGTTATCTGAACCACCACTTCAATTGATCATACATTAAGGAAACAAGTAGAAAATGGTAAAGAACATTCTTGTGCCAAATTTTAATCTTCTACATTTTTTTGAAATTACTATCTCTATTATTTTCGAAACTATGCTTAAAGGTCTTCGAAACTATGTGAACGGTCCCCGACCCACTATTTCAATTGGTTCCAATTTTCGAGGACACTATGGGAATAGAAAGGCACACCCTGATACCGAATTTGGAGGTTCTAACTTCTTTGAATTTGGAATCATGCTCGTTTCGCCTAAATTCGATGAAAAAGTTCCAGGATCCGAACCCATAGTCGGATTTCGCCTATATGTAGGCCGCGCCGTTCATTCAATACTAGTGAAACCTTGTACACAATTGGAACTTTATATCTTAATTTTAAGCTATTTTTTTAATAATTTCAATGATATGCTTTAAGGTCTTCAGAACTGTGTGGATGGTCCCCGACCACCTACTTCAATTGGTCCTAAATTTCCGGGGCTCTACGGACATAAGAAGAGGCACAGTGATACCAAATTTGAATGTTTTATCTTCATTGGTTTCGGAATTATGCTTGTTCGGCCTAAATTCGATCAAAAACTTCTAGGATCCGAGCCCATGGTCCGAACTCGTACGTACGCAGTTCTCGCCATATCTCATTACTGGTAACCTACATCACAAAATTTATGATTGTAACGCCATTAGTTGTTGAGTTATCATTATTTTTTTTATGTTCCTTGGCCCTTAGAACAATTAAACGGTCCAAAATCCGAACCCATGGGCCGATTTCATCCATTAGCAATCCCCGCCGTACTTTAAGTCCTAGTAACCTACAGTTAAAATTTCATCAAGCACTAGTTTCCACTAGTTCCACTAGTTTTTGAGTTGTCGTGCCTACGGACGGACTGACGGGCATGGCTATATCAACTCAGGAGGTCACGCTGATCACAAATTTATATACTTTTCCATGTCTAGCTCACTTCCTTTAGGTGGTTACAAACACCATACCAAAGTAACATACCCTTTTCCTATTTCATAGGTGTAGGGTATAAAAACAAAATATTTTTTAATAGACGACGAAATTTTATATTTCGTTTTATTTATTTGAATTATAACCATAGGTAATATATAATGAAGACATTGTGTACAATACTTAAGTTGTAAAAATTATTTTTAATATTTAAATGAATTATATGAAAAGTGCTAAATTTGTCATTGTGTTCATATTTTTAGAATTACGTTTATTGGATATTTTGATTATTAAATTTTGTGATAAAAAGCTAATGAAAGCATTAATGGTTTTAATTAACATTAAAAACCATCATATTATATATTTTTTTATATTTATATTATTACAAATTAATATTTCTTTCGAATAACTTTGAGTTTAATTATATAAAACATTAAAAAATAATAAAAACAATATTAACAAAAATAAAAAAAAATCAGATCATTTTAATTTTTTTTTTAAATTTGTCTCTATATTATATTTCAAATACATATCTCTAGTTTCTTTTCTATCAATACAATTGATGATCGTATTACATTGTATGAAAATTAACTGTGATGTGAAATAGCTAAGTCGCGCTAACATACTTGTGTATTAGTAGTTTGATTGGTTTTCGTTTTTAAAGCAATTAAGATTTTGTACTTTATTAAAAATATTTAAAATGTCTTTATTAATTTTTTTTTTTTTTTTGATGTAAATAATATTCTTAAAAATTTAGCAATACATTCAAAATGAAGTATAGGTACACTGAATCGAAGGGTTGTAGCATCTAGCGCTAAATTGTTGTATTGAACAATTTGCAACAAAATTAAATGACATTTGATTTTGAGTGACTTTTGGTATAGTTTTATTTTATTTAAATTATGGATACAATGGAAAATTTCTATGGTACTTAAAATCATTTCTATAATTCTAGTTCTGTCCTTGTTATTCTTTTATTTAAAATATTATTAAAATGCAAATTTTTAAAATTATTCAAATGCGTATGTTACTTTTAATCTTATATTTTTTATTTTTTAATCAATTTATATTTTTAATTTTATAGAAATTCTTTACTTTTAAAACATATCAGAAAATTTTGTAAACAAACACTTTCTACATTAAAATGTAAACAATTAAACGTCAATTCAAAATCGCTACATAATTTAATTTGTTCAGTAGAGTAATTTTATCGTACGTTGCATTTTCCTTGTAGTGCTAGGTATTTTTTTCTGTATAAGACAAAAGTAAGATTTTATTTTATCAAAATTGGTTCGATTTCAGTCTTAAATAAAATTGCACTTTTATTTACACAAAAAAAAATATTGACAACCGTTATTAGACTTGCACAATGAAAACATACCACAGAATTGTTTTTTTGGAACTGCCTATTTGAATTTCAAAACATTGAAACAATTAAAATAATTGTTGACTTTATTTCAGTTAAAAAACATATAAAAATCATTTTTATTTCGCAACTGTCAAGTTTATGTACAAATAGCGGTTCCAAAATTTTACGTTTTATAAAATGACTAAGAATATATATGATGATATGTTATTATATAATTTACTAAAATCGTAAAAAACGTGGGTAAATTTAAATAAAATTGTACTTTTGTCTTCCACAAAAATAGATGTTGACAGCCCGTGGGACTATTCTATACAACACTCATAATTCAAATTAAACGTTTTGGTTCTCTTATCTGTTTGCCATTATTTCCTAAAAAATCGGTTTGCAATTTGTAATGAATGTGTAAGTATGTAAATTTTTTGTATTTTAAAATATTCTTCTAACTTAATTTTATAATTAACTAAAATTTTTTACTTGATTCTTTCTTATTTTATACATTATAGTTTTATTATTTTTTCAAATAGGAATATCTCAACGATCTTTTGTGTCAAATCAAGAAATATGCAATAAAAAAATAATGACATTTAAGTTGTTCAACTTGCCCATACACGATGCAACTCAAAATGTAAACCAAAGAGTTAGCCCACAAAAATCAAAATTTTACAACCTTAAAATTGTCTTTCAACTTACTTACTCGTTAGCTATGTCTTATGATGAAACTAATAAAAGCTTTTATGATTTTAAAATGGCTTATGGACTTCTCATTAAATTTGAACCAGTAGTATAGATATTTGGTTTCTGGAAAAAAAAACTCTAAAGCTCTAAAGTTTTAACTTCAAAGCTAATAAAGCTCGTCCGTTATATTTGAAAGTTAAGCTGAAAAGCTTAAGCTTAATTCGATTTTTTTTTTTAAAGTTTGTAATAAAGCTCGTACATTATGTTTGAAAATTAAGTTGCCAATTGTCATTTTAAAGTTGAAAAGTTTAAAAAACCGATAGAAGTTTCTTGTTTGATTATAAAATTAATTAAAAAACTTTTGAAAAAATGAAACAAATAAACGTTTCAAATTATATTAATAATATAAGTTTTGATCATGAAATGCAAATAGACAACGTGATCAAGTTCAAGTTAAAAGTACACCTTTTATTTAATTGTAAAATTAACTAAAAAAGTTTTGAAACAAATAATAACAAGTTTAAAAAAATTATTATTTTATTTTTCATAGACTTTATTTTCCTTGAAATTAACATATACATAGGTAGGAAGAAATAATTACATATATAAATAATTAAACAATCTTAAGTAATAACAAGTAAAGAAACAGTCAGTCGGTGCAACCGACTTAGAAATAACCTACACCTATTTGGTTCAAATTTAATGACATATCCATAAGTCATTTTAACACCATAAAATCTGTTATTAATTTGATCTTAAGACACAGCTAACAACATTAACTTTATAATACTAAAAACATTTTTTAATTACACTATCTCTTAAAAAATATTACAAATTCTTACTAATTTATTCATTTAAAAATATTAAAAAACAAAAAAACTTGAAAATAAATGAAAATATATTTATTCCAATTCAATTACAAAATGAAAAAATTCTAAAATTTTTTAAATATTAAAATTTTTGAAAATTGCAATTATTTTAAATGGCTTGTTTATGTAGTACCTATTAGAAAAGCTTATAAACGCAAAATATGCAATAAATGTATTTCTAAAATACAATTACAAATTTAGAGCTTTTCATATATTTCATTTAAATATAAAAATAAATTTTACATAAATGCAGCAAGTACCTTGAACATAGCTGAACCACTACAATTAAGTCAAAATTTCGGGGACACATAGGAAATAGGAAATATATTCTTTGGCTTCGAAATTAAACTCGACCAGAACCAATTCCCATGGTACTGTCATTACTAGTAACCTAGAGTTTAAATTTCAAAATAGCGGCATTATTTTTTGAGTTATGGTGTTTTAAGATATATGTTTGTTAGCCCTTGAGCTTTTCAAGGGTTTCAGAACGCGAAACCATGGTACGTTTTCGCCCATATGTAGTCCCCGTCATACTTTCAATACTAGTTAACTCTCTTACACAATTGGAACGCGTTATCTTAATTTTAAGATACTAGTTTTATTAATTTCGGTGATAAGCTTTTACACATTGGTGGGTCTAAGAGAGGTACTGAACCACCACTCCAATTGATCCAAAATTAGAGGGACACCCAGGAAATAGTAAAGAACACCCATGTGCCAAATTTGAAGCTTCTACATTTGTTTCAAGTTACTATCTTTATTAATTTCGAAAATATGCTTTAAAGTCCTCGGAACTGAGTGGCTGATCCCCACTCACTACTCCAATTGGGCTCAAATTTCAAGGAGACTTAGGAGATCGAACGACACTCTGTTACCAAATTTGGAGGTTCTATCTTCACTGGTTACGGAATTATGCTAGTTTGGCCTAAATTCGATCAAAAAGTTCTAAGTTCCGAACGAATTGCCCAATCCTCACCGTGCGCAATTGCCGCCGTAGTTTCATTACCAATAACCTACAGCACAAATTTCATGAAGATAGCGTCATTACTTGTTGAGTTATCGTGATTTTCTACATATGTTCGTTAACCCTGAAATCGATTAAAAGGTCCAGAATCCGAACCCTTGACCTTGTTTCGCCTTTATACAGTCCGCGCTGTACTTTAAGTACTAGTTAACCCTTGTACAAAATTTGAACGTTCTATCTTAATTTTAAGTTACTATTTTTAGTAATTTCGAGTATAAGCTTTTAACACTTGGGAGGTCTAAGAGGGGTACTGAACCACCACTCCAATTGATCTTAAATTAGGGGGGCACCCAAGAGATAGTAAAAAACACCAAATTTGAAGCTTCTACATTTTTTCAAGTTGCTATCTTTATTAATTTTGAAGATATGCTTTAAGGTTTTCGGAAATGTGTGGCTGGTCCCCGACCCACAACTCCAATGGGGCCAAATTTCAAAGACACTTAGGAAATAGGAAGGGACACCCTGATACCAAATTTGGAGGTTCTATCTTCATTAGTTTCGGAATTATGATCGTTTTGCCTAAGTTCAATCAAAAAGTTCTAGGTTCCGAACCCATGGTCTAATCCCGAACTTACGAAATGCCCAAAGAAGTTTCATTACTAGTAACCTATAGCACAAATTTGATGAAGATAGCGTCATTAGTTGTTGAGTTATCGTGATTTTTTATATATGTTCGTTAGCCCTTCGATCGATTAAAAGGTCCAGAATCCGAACCCATGGGCCGATTTCGCCCATATGCAATCCCCGCCGTTCTTTCAGTCCTAGTAACCTACAGTTAAAATTGCATCAAGATAGCTCCATTATTTTTGGCGGACGGACGAAATATCATTATGTCATTATACTATGTCAATAATAGTTTTGTTGAATAGCCAATGTTTGAATAAAATATAGTCAATGGTTTAGAAAAGATTTAAATATTAGCTTTTCAACTTATATTTTGTTTTGTACTAACCTGAAAGTTCTACTACGCTATTCCTCGTTTTTTTTCCTCATTTAGAACAAAATATAAACCAATTTTTTAAGGAATAATAGCAAACAGACCAGAGAATCAAAACGTTTAATTTGTTTATGAGTGTAGTGTAGAATAGTTTATATTTACCTTTTTTATTATTTTCGAAAATATGATTTAAGGGCTTCGGATCTGTTTGAATGGCCCTCCGCCCACAATTCCAATTGGCTCCAAGTTTCGAGCACAGAAGGGAATAAAAAGAGACTGACACTAAATTTGAAAGTTGTATCTTTTTTGGTTTCGGAATTATGCTTGTTTGGCCTAAATTCGATCAAAAAGTTCCAGGATCCAAACTCATGGTCCGTTCTAAACCGCGCGAGTTATGTATCCTATACTGGATATTACATAACCATATGCAATAACTAATATATTTATAAGTCTAATTACTAACTTTTCTTTATAATATGTTATTCACCTTTATGTACAGACGCAATGTCAGCAAAATTAAATTAAAATAAATCAATTATATTGAAATTAATAACTATTGGGAAACCTTTAATTATAATTTTCCCATAAAATATGTTTCGCTGACATTGCATCTTTTTGATATAAATACCTGTAAACGGTCTATCTTCGTGTAATAATAAAATAACTAATTAATAAAAATTTTTTTTATTCTGTGAATTAAGCCATAATTCTACCTAAGGTGAGGCTGCCTTAGGCACAGAAAAATAATAAAAAAAAAACTCTAATAAAATAGTGAAGTGTGATAGTATTAATAAACCAAAAATTTCAAGGGAATATTGAAATCATCTTGATTATTGTGCTGTCTAGATTATTATTAGCGCCTTGCTGTTTCAACGGAATATTGGAATATACAAGGGCAGGTATTGAAGGAATATCAATATCTCACGAAGATTTCCGGAGGATTTTTATGCATTGTTGCCTTCCTGATATGATGTGGATACCCATCATTTTAATGTAAGTGCTGTTTTTTATTATCATTAGTTCCATTTATGCCTTTTCAACGCCCGAATCCTTATCCTAAAAATTATAATAAGCTTAGGAAACTTAAATTTACTTGTTTGGAAAGTATTAGTGAAGAAGATTGTGAGGATAAAGCTGATAGACGCGAAAACCTAAATAATATTTTACTTTTTCCATTATCTCCATTAAATAATACGTATTTGAGCTTTGAAAATTCTGATTATCCTATTAACATGAACCCAATAAATAATAATAATAATACACCAGAAGTTCCAATTTTAAACCAATCCATCCCACAAAGTCCGAGAGAAAATGTTGTTACGTTAAATACAATCGATATCTTCAACTCGTTAAGAGTTCCGGACGCCATAAAAGACCTTCCAAAATTTGAAGGCAATCCAAAACTATTGTTTGAATTCATTAGCAATTGTGAAGAAATTCTTTCAATAATTGCATGTACAGACGGAACTCCATACGGACAAATGCTACTTAGAGCTGTTAGAAATAAAATTGTAGGACCTGCTAACGAGGTGTTAAATATGTATGGCACTCCACTAGTATGGGCAAACATAAAAGAAAATTTAATTCTCCATTACTCTGATAAGAGAAATGAAACTTCTCTTATTCGAAACCTTCACGGTCTCAAACAACATAGTAAAACTGTAGAAACTTTCTATAGTGAAGTTATAGAAATCTTAGCAACAATGACAAATCATATTCAAATACATGAAAGAAATTCTGCTATTATAAACTCCAAAAGAGATTTATACACTGAAATGAGTTTGAATGTCTTTCTATCAGGTTTAACAGAACCTTTGGGCTCAACAATAAGAGCCATGAAGCCACCATCTTTGTCAGTAGCTTTTTCCTACTGTATCAAAGAAAAAACATTTCATATACTAAATTCGATAATAGTTCTATAAAAAATAGTAATCGTTTTTCACACAATCCCCAACAACCAAAATACTAAAATTTCAATAAACCGCAAAATTCTTTCAATTCAAATCCAAGAAATTCTTTTAATAAACAAAATAACCAATTCAATTTCCAAAATAAATTTCAAAGACAAAATTGGGGTCCTCAAAGACCAAACGTTCAGAATTTTATCAAATCTACTCCCATGGACATTAGTACTGGTAATACAATTCAACATCGATTAAATTCTACAAATCAAATTAGGAATTTCAATCAAAATCAAAATTTTAGTAATAAGAATTATTTAATATATCAACTAAATTTTCATGTTCATATAACAATAATAAAAATAATTTTATTAAAAACGATAATTTTCAAAACTTAGATCAATTTTATAATTTCGAACACAATATACCAACTTGGGTAAACAACACTAATGTTGAAGAAACCCCAGAAAATCAAAATTTTCTGCCAACTGCCTCGAACCAGCCATCGGGTTCATAGATTTAAATAAACACGGCACAGTTCTTCCTTATATTAATATCAGTTCACCTTTTGATCGTCCTTTAAAATTTCTTATCGACACCGGTTCATCCAATTCTTTTATAAGTCCTGATTTCTTACAAACTAAACTCTTTGAAAAAATTAAACCTATATCTATTTCTACCGCTTTTAACAGCATTGAATTAAACCAACAAATTACACTACCAAACTTCATTGAATTTAATCACCCTGGACAAACAAAATTTTTAATCTTTAAATTTCACGCATATTTTGACGGACTCCTTGGTTATGATGCACTATCTGCCTTGGGAGCCAAATACTGAGAACAAAAATATAATTACAAAATATTCTATTTTACCTCTAAATTTTAAACCTAATTATATGTCTAATAAATTTATAATCGAACCAAACTCTAAACAAATTTTTAAACTACCAGTTGATATAGAAAGTGGCGATATTATGGTTAATAAATTACAAATAAAACCTAGTCTGTATATACAAGAAGGTATTTACAATGCAAAGGCCTGGTATAGTTTTATTGAAGTTTCAAACTTTCTACCTACTCCACAAACTATCTTTCTTGAACAACCTTTAAAGGTTACTGCTTACTCCTCTAATCAATTTATTGAAATTAATAACTTTAATCTTTCTTGTCCAAATTCAAATATTCTTCCTGAAAACTTTTATAAATCTCTTAGAGTTTCTCATGAAATTATGATGATGTTTTTTATAAAGATAACCAAAACTAAACATTTACAAATAAAGTTAAACATCGTATTAATACATTTAACGATGTTCCTATATATACGAAATCTTATAAATATTTATTTATTTATTTATTTGACTCATGCTTAACTCAAACACGTTACAAATTTTTTACTTAAAACTAACAAAGTGTAATAAAAGATATTAAATATTACAAAACTAATTAATGCAAAACTAAATTTATTTAAAAAAAAATCATGCAAAAAAAAAAGGATAATAGAATATTCAATTAAAATAAGACAAAATTCATTAACATTATTCATTATAATAATAATTAAAGGTTTAACAAAAAACAAAATTATTAAACAAATTTAAGAATAAAATTGAATGTGAAAAATAAAAAAAAAATAAACAAAAATCTATAATAAACTAAATATAATCCCAAAGTTTTAGCGATGCAAATATAAATCTTTCTTTAAAGTAAATTTGGTTAGTTGAAGGTTAATACAGTGTTTATATTTATTGCATAAAGCCATCATTCTGTTAAGAGGTTCGTATTTACCATAATTGGTACGGTGAAACTGAAGATAAAACATGTTATGTGTTCTTAATCTAGAAACTGGACAGAAAACTACTCTATCAAGTAATTCCTTAGAAATAATGCTGCCTTTGAGTAATTCTGTTAAAAATATTATATCAGCAACCTCACGACGTTTTTCAAGAGTGTTATGATTTAATAAATTTAGCCGATGCTCGTACGGAGGGAGATTGAACGGATCTTCCCAGGGCAGATGACGAAGAGCTAATCTAAGAAATTTCTTTTGGACAGATTCAATCCTATTAACATGGACTCTATAAAATGGATTCCATACCTGGCTGGCATATTCCAAATTGGGTCTTACCAAGCAAGTATAAAGAGAACTAAGAACATAGGGGTTTTCAAATTCTCTTGCCCAACGCTTGATAAAACCCAGCATAGAATTTGCTTTATTTAATATATAGGTATAATGAAGTTGAAATGAGAGTTTACTATCAAAAAATACTCCCAAATCTTTAATTGAAGCAACAGATAAAATAGTTTGGTTATTAAAAGAATAAGTACATGATATTTGGTTTAAACGATGCGTAAAAGAAATAAAAGCACATTTAGTTATGTTAAGAAGAAGGTTATTATTAACACACCAGTTATGAAAACGGTTTAAATCATCTTGTAAAGCTAACGAATCATCTAATGATTTAATTTTTTTAAAAATTTTCATATCATCGGCATATATTTTAATGTGACTATTGTAAATTAATGAAGTAACATCATTTATCGAAATAATGAACAATAAAGGGCCAAGATGACTACCCTGAGGAAACCCATTGAGAGCCAAAAATGGGGTCGAAATTATAGGTCTAAAGAGAATGGAATAACTTCGATCTGAAAGATAAGAGGAAATCCAATTTATAAAGTATGAGGGAAAGCCTAATTTTCTTAACTTAAAAATGATAACAGTATGGGGAAGAAGATCGAATGCTTTACTAAAGTCGGTGTAAATTACATCAGTTTGAAAGCCATCCTCCATATTTTTGAAAAAAAATTGATGTAGCCTCAACAAGGTTAGTAACGGTAGACTTATTTTTCACAAAGCCATGTTGATATGGTGATAAGAAGATGACGCAGTGATCATAAATAGAATCAAAAACAATTAATTCAAAAAGTTTTGGAATTGAGGATAGTTTTGCTATCGGTCGATAATTAGTAATGTCATTTTTATGATCTTTCTTATGAATAGGTCTAATAAAAGCACTTTTCCAAATAGATGGAAAAACCCCATTAGCTAATGAGCAATTAAATATGGCCAAAGAGGCAGCGCATTTTTTTAAAAATAAGTTAGGGATACCATCACTTCCAGGACTAGGATTATCATCAATTTTATTTATGTAATTCAATACCATATTAGAGGCTATATTAATATTTGTAAGTGAAGTTTTCGGAAAATTTTCAAGGTGAGAGAAATTTGCTTCATTTACAGAAAGGTTGAATTAGAGTAACTAGAAGAAAAGAATTCACGAAAAAATTCGCAAATAATTTTGGAGTCATTACTAACATAATTTGAATAAAGATTATCAGCCAAAAATTTAAAATCATTAAACAGAGTAAGGAAATACTTATAATCAGAATTCAAGTTACTTTTGAGAAATTTACGCCAAGTCTTATTTTTTTTTATTTTTTAATGTTTTGAGATTTTTATTAAACCAGGATGCATTCGTGGTATCAACTACAAGAGGAACAAATTGAGAAATAGAGGACCGAATAATTCCATAGAAGTTATTAACAGAATCATTTAAATTAGAAGAAGGAATAAATGAAAAATTATAAGAGGTCAAAAAATTATTAACATCATCAAAATTGGCTTTTACAAAATTAAAACGATGTGATAAAGTAGATTCAACTTTCGCAGGGGGAAAAGAACAAAAGGAAAAACAAATAGGGAGGTGGTAAGGATCGATTCTGACTAATTCAATTGGGCAATCAAGAATAACCAAATCGTTCCAGTTCGCAGTGAAAATAAGATCCAATTGATTACCTCTATAATTGAATATCGAAGATACTTGTTGAAAGTTAAAGGAGTTTAAAGAATCAATTACTAAGCACTCAATATTACTAATCAGTTCTTTTGGTACGAAGTAAGGTTCTTCATCATGAGCAATCCAACTGATATTAGGTAAATTAAAATCACCACATAGGATGATATCATCATTTGCGTTGATTTTGCTAATATATGACTCAATTACTGATAAATATTTAGAATAAAGTTCAAAGTTAGAAGCTGGTGGAATATAACAGTTAATGATGAATAAATTATTGGATAGCAGTTCAACTTTAATAACCATGATTTCAGTATTTTCAATTGATTCAGTTTGAGAGCAAGTCAATTCTGAGGAACAAAATGAATTTTTTATTGCGATTAATACTCCTACACCTTTCGAAGTATTATCCAGAGTACCATATCTATCCTTTCTAAAAACATTAAAAGATGAAGAAAAAAGTTCTAAATTGTTAATTGAAGAAGTAAGCCAAGTTTCAGTTAAAATAAAAATATCAAAATTTAAAAGGGTAGAATTAGAGAGAACCGTTTTCGTTTTGGTACGTAAACTCTTACGTTTTGGTAATAGATAGATAATTTAGGTAAAGTGTTGCAAGGATTAACTAAAGTAAGAGGAGATAAATTAATATTAACTAGATTTTCTCTCACTTGGGAGCGGACGAAAGTACTTATCATGATTTTCCCTTACCCTTTGAAGATAATTAATTCTGTTAGTGAAATATGAGAAGCATATGACTTAAGATCATTCAAGGCATTTACCGCAGAAATTCCAAATGTGTCATGATATCTAATAAAAATATCACGCAACTCATTAACATCAGTTGGCAATCCTTCTTGTTGAATAGCAATTTTCAGTGATGTATTAGTTTTTCCACCTATACAAACATCATTAGACTTATTATGAAGATAGGCTAGATAAAGTCTAACATTTTCAAAAATTCTGCTATCCCTGAGTCTGGCTAAAACATACCTGCTTTTATTATTATCTTCTAAAGATTTAAGTGTGACCTTAACAACAGGTGGCAAAAGAGGGTCGTCTAGCACTGGTGGTAGTGTAGGTATAGAATTAGAAACATTTGTAGAATTTGAAGCTTTCAATACTTGAGATTTTTTTGGTATTGAAGATTTTCCATGAGGATTTAAGGTTTCACCTTGAACAAAGTTATGGTACTTAGTAAAAGTGGAAGAAAGAGATTTTTTAAATTTAGAATTATTAGTTTTAAGAAAAGAATCACTAACATGTTTATTTAAGGAGGATTTTGGATCATTTGAAAGTGAAGATTTAGATTTAAATTTAATTTGATTTTTATTGTTAAGAGGTATATGATTAATATTATGTAAAGAGTTATTAGTATTATTGCTAGAGTTTAATCGATTAATTTTATCATAACAAGTAGAAGCTGTTATTGGAAGTTCAAGAAGGCTATTAATGTTATTTACTTTTGAGTTTGTGTTAGCAGTGAAGTTAAGTGTATAAGTATCACTAGAAGGAACTTTAGGTACATCGAAAAGATTAATTAAATCATTACCTGCATTGTTTGATTTAACTGTATTAGAATTATTAACATCTGTAGAAGTATCAGTTATTAGTGGGTTAATTGAATTTTCAAAATTATTATATTATTAGTATTATTAGCAATAGTAGAATGTAGGTTAGGTTTAATTGTATCTATGTTAGGTTTAGAAAGATTAGAATTTGCATCTATCAGATTTAACAAACATTTGGGGTTACCTTTAGTCCTTAGCTGCTGTGGTGTAAGAGGTCGCTTAGGTTTATCAGGTTGCTCTGGTTTAACCGGTCTATTTAACGTCAAAATAACAGCATCCGAAGTCCTGTTGGTAGTATGTGCTCCAATTTTGTCCCAAATATAACCATTATTGGGATCCAGTAACAACTGCATTGTACCATATGAGCCAGTTAATTTAAAACAGCGAAATTTAATGTTTTTTCTTTTAATACGATTTGGAGTAACATTAAGACAGGAAACTGAATTGACGCGAAATTCATCTTTTATAAATCGAAGCATTTTAATACAATCGAAGGAACGTGGAGCTTCGTTAATACAAATAGATGAATTTTTTAACTTCTCAATATTAGCTGAAGAGAGGTTAAAATTGTGTAGTTTCGATATTTTACGATCCCATTCATCTTCAGTCCATATACTCCCAAATTTATGTACTATTATTGGATCCGTTTGAATACCAATATCACAAGTTTCCAGAGTATTTTGAGTACCAAATTCACATGTTGTAAGTGTACTCTGGACTCCTTTATTAAAAGTTTCAACCCTTTTGGAGTTAGAAACTTGAAGGTTTGTGAGCAGCTCCAATAAAAATAAATTTGTAGAGTTATGTAGTTGTTCTAGTTTTTCAACAAGAGAATTTTGTTGAGAAGCTAACAGTTTGTTAAATGCAGATACATCAACATATTGGCGACTAGAACCAGCTCCGATGATATCTCTAATGTTATTTTCTAGGTTGCCAAAATGTTTAGCAGATGTGCAAGAACTTCTGTTTTGATTTTTTCAACAGCATTGTCATTATAATTTTGGACTGAGACACGGCTACATAGCCCATCAAACGACTTCGCTATGTCCTGAAAAGCGTTTGTATTACTCACAATGGTGTTGTTAGTTTTATTACATAGTGATGTTTTTTCATTTGCAAGATCAGATATTGTTTTATGAATATTGTCAAACATACCACGCAACAAGCTTTCATGGTTTTGACAATCCTCACAAATGAAAAATGAGTCAAGAGATGGATGGTACCAATCTCTGCTAAAACCCATACAAACTCCATGTAACTTTCTTTTACAAAACGCTTTGCAAATAACAAATTTGCTTTTCTTGTCAAAATCGAAACAATTTGCCAAATCGCATTTGTAACTCATTTTAAATATGATGTGTAAAAAATTATACAAAAAAAAAGAAAAAAAAAAAACGAAGGTTAACTAAGTTTATTCACTTAAATAATTTAATTTATAAAAGTTTAAAGTTTTAAATTTTTTTTTTTATACTTTATTTTTTTATTTTTAATTTTAATTTAAATTACTTAATCAAAGTGATCAAATTACGATTAAGCACAAGCTAAAAAAAATAAATAAAAGTCCACAAAAGTTTTTTTATTTTTTTTATTATATTATTAAATTGTTCTTTAAAAAAAAGAAAAATAAATTATGAGTGATCAAATTACATATGAAAACAATTGCACCACTTTAAAATTTTATTTTTGTTAATTAATTAGAAAAAAAAGACACTATTGTTTTCCTTTTATTTAAATAATTAATATAAACCGTAATTTCGTGAAAAGCGTGTGATTCAATTGAGTAATTTGAAAATACTGAATGTACATAAGGATGAAGTAAAAAGACAAATTAATGATATGTTGTCTCAAGGTATAATTCGACCCAGCCATTCTCCATGGAGCTCTCCAGTCTGGATCGTTCCAAAAAAATTAGACGCGGGCGGTAAAAAAAAATGGTGATTAGTTATCGATTATCGCAAAGTTAACGAGAAAACTATTAGTGATTGTTATCCCCTACCGAATATTATGGAAATTCTCGATAAAATAGGGAAAAGTATGTATTTTAGTACACTTGATTTAGCTTCGGGTTTTCATCAAATAGAGATGGACCCAAAAGATGTTCAAAAAACCGCATTTACTGTTGAAGGTGGCCATTTGGAGTACTTGAGGATGCCATTTGGGCTGAAAAATGCCCCACCGACTTTCCAACGCGTTATGGATAATATCCTTGGAGATTTACAAGGAAAAATATGTTTAGTTTACTTAGACGATATAATCGTCTACTCAACTTCACTTCAAGAACATGAAGAAAGCCTGAGAAAAGTATTCGAAAAACTTCGTTAAGTGAACCTCAAAATTCAGCTTGACAAATCTGAATTTCTCCATAAGGAAGTCGCGTTTTCAGGTCACATTGTAACCACAGAGGGTGTCAAACCCAATCCAGAAAAAATTAAAGCCGTCCAAAAATTTCCAATTCCAAAAACCCAAAAGGAAATTAAATCTTTTCTTGGCCTTTTAAGCTACTATTGCAAATTTATAAAAAATTTTGCAAAATTAACTAAACCATTAACTTCACGTTTGAAGAAAAACAAAAAAATAGATCTTAACGATCAATATGTTCAAACTTTCGAGTTATGTAAAAACCTCTTCATTAACGATCCAATATTGCAATATCCCGACTTTTCGAAACCTTTCGTACTAACAACCGACGCAAGCAATATCGCAATAGGAGCTGTATTATCTTAAGGTCCTATTGGCAATGATTTACCCATTTGTTACGCCAGTCGCACCCTCAACGAAACTGAGATTAATTATTTATTTATTTTTCATTCTCAATTAATTCAATTTAATATTTCATAAAAAAATAACAAAAAACTTACATTATTTTTAAATACTACAGTTCAAAGTATGGGAATGTACCTAAACATATTATATAATTTCTGACTTAAAAAAAAAAAAAAAAAAATACTTAATCTAAGAAAATCTGTTATTATGAACTGTAATTTTAAACAAATGCTTTAAAAAACTTAATGATTTATTTAAAAAAAAAAAATATATATATATGAAATGAACTGAAATTGAGAGAATAGTGGTTTTTTTATTTTTCAAGAAAATAGTATTAAAACCACATTATAGCATTGTACTTAACAAACTAATAACTTAACAAATTTATAAACTAGAGGGTGAGTAGATAGGCTATGCCGGTTCTAGCGCAATTTTTCCATACATAATGGAAATTTTTTCCGCCATCTTGGATTTTGTTAATTTGGGTAAAGTGATGACGTCACTCGTCTGATTCAAGTGATTTTTTAATGCTAGTATGAATGACATCACAAATTAATATGATGATAATTAACTGAGAATATTTTTTTTGTAAATAAAAAAATGAAAAATGAATGAAGGGAATTCGAACCTGAGACTTTGTTTGAATAAATTTTGTGCGTGACGTGTCTAACCGCTAGGCTATCGAGGCAATATAATTTATTGTGTTAAATTGATTATATAAAGTTAGTGAAAACATGGGAAAAAAAAAACAAAAAAAAAATTTTAGTATTGCGGTGGGGTATTATGAAATTGAAATAGGAGTGGGGGGTGGTATAATGAAGTTGATGTTAATGGGGGGTGTTGAGTGGAAGTTGTGGATATTATAATTAACATTAATTGAGTCTGTGTGTATGTGTGTGTGTGTGTGTGTGTGTGTATGTGTATATGTCTGTTTATATGAAAGTTTCGAAATATGGAATTTAATTATAATATGATGTATACAAGCTATGAGTCCATGAATGGGTTATTATGTGCAGCAGGGTAATAACTGCGACGGTTGGTTTGACAAACTCCTAATCTCTATATTATAGAATTCTAGATAGGTGGGATAAGGAGAGGTGCAACAGGGCAATAATTGCGGCGGTTAATAATAGCGGCGGAGCATTGGCTGCGGCGGTTAATAAAATCGGCGGTTGGTATGAGAAACTCCTAATCTTTATATTATTTAATATAGAACTTGATAATTCTAAATTCGTAGTTCTAGAATTCTAGATTCGAAGATAGCTGTTGCTGTTGAGATTTCGAATTTTTTTTTTATAGTTTTGAGAATATCCTATAGTTGTATGAATAAAGTTCAGTTTAGAGATAAGGAAAATTTAAGAAATATTTTTTTTTTTTTGCGGTTTTGTTTAATTAATGTTTTATATAAAAGATAAGAAATTGTATTAAAAATTTTATGTTGTTTTGCAGTAGAATGAAAGAATTGAAAGTTGAATTTTTTTGTTTTTTTTTTTTTTTTTTTTTGATAATAAAGTTTTTAAGTATAAAGAGCAAAAAAAAGTTCTTATATTATGTATCACTTAATAATTAAAATTATTTTAAATTGTAAAATAGAAATCTGCAATGACGTCAGGGGATTGCTATTTGTTAATTTAAAAAGAAAAAAAAACAAAATATATTGGTATTACAAAGTTTTTTTATTTATTTTTTAAAGTTTTTCGATATTTATAATTATTTTCTTTAAATTTTTTTACAATTTTAGTTAATCTCAATAAACATCTCTTGAGAAATTCGATTTTATTCAGGGCAAATAATTCCATCCATTTATCATCTTCATTTTCTCTAAGTGAATTAAATTTTCTTAATGTTGAGTCAGCATAATTGCTAAGAAACCTGATATGATACTTAATTTCTTTCTTATATTTCTTTCTGAAAAATATTTTATTTGCCAAATAAAATTTTTTGAACATATGAATTGTTCTTGCGAACTCCATTGTTTGGTTAAAACTAATTAAATAGCTAATAAAAATTTTGTTTGATTAGTAAAAAACACTTATTTATCAAACAAATGTTTATTTCATTAGTGATTAGTGAATTAGAAATGGTGAATCATTTACTAATCAATTCGATTTATCTCCTTTGGATTGGCAACATCTAAAAATAGAAGTATATGGTGGTGACATATCTATTATTGGTAAAATAAGAGGTTTAACAAATAAAAGAAAGCCAGCACCTAATCATTTTCATGCTGATTGTCCATTTTCTGAAGAAGATGATTGGGAGATGATTGAAAGGAATATTTCAAATGTTCTGCCAGCTGGTAACAATAAAGGAATTACTGAAAATATTGATTTATTGCCACTGACAAGAAATGAATATGAAGAAAATCAGAATGAATTGTAAAAGTCAATGATAAGGAAACGAATCGATGAGGGAATTATATTTATATATTCAATAGAAAATACATATAATGAAAAAAATATAAAATTAAAAATTGGTGACGTGTTAATTAAATTTAGAAAATTACTTGAAAGTTTAAAAGAGGAATATTTAGATTATATGGAAGCTTTTTCAGATGGAAGAGATAGATTTTTACCGCTCTTTATGTATGCGTGTTCTATTATAAGTCAAGTAAAGTTTGTACATAATAAAGAACTTTCTAGAAAATAAAAAGTATAACTTATATATTTATAATTTCCAATCGCACATTACTGTATAAACCCTGAATGAAGATAGATCAAAGTTTTTTTTGTGACAATGAAATCATTTTTAATTTTAATATTTTGCTTGTTTACTATTCAAGCAAATTCCGCTCCAACTTTCAATATTAGGTTGGATGAATCAGCTTTTGGGAGCACATATTTTTATATATTACTTCCAAATAATGAGACTGTTAAAGTAATTTTATCAGTTCAGTTTTTAAAACATATAATTTCCTTAGAAACAAATACTAGTGAAATTATAACAACAACTACAATACAACCATTAACTACTTTGCAAGCAGTTGATCAATTTTTATCAGATAAAGCTGATTCAGTACCACAATATGGATCTATAGATGATGCTATTAAAGCTTTTAGAAATGAATTAGTTTTAAAAGAGCAGAATATTGGTGGAATAATAAATAGTGAGCATATATTTTATAGACATTTTGTATTGAATTTTGGTGAGAATCAAAAACTCACTGTGAGATGTGAATATGAAAGCATTTTTATTAAAAAGTATCTCAAAATTCAATGTCATGAATATCGAGAAATATTAGTTGAAAGAATTACAGATGAAGGAGAAGCAGAAAAAATTATGATGGTAGATACAGAATATAAAACGGATTTCACTGTAATTGATTTACAAACAATCAAACAGGATCCGACATATCAAATGGAAATTCATTAAAAAAAACAAAAAAAAAAAATGTAATTAAAATAATATGAAATAAAAAAAATTTTTTTTTCTCTATATTAAATCAGTTTTATTTATCCATGAATTGTGGTCGGATGAGAATCCAAGCCATTTTACAAAAATCTTATTATCTTTACTTTTAATAACTTTTTCAACTAGGTAAATATTATTATGTTTAGATTTTAACAATTCATATTCATAGAAGCTTCCTTGTATAGGTTGACCTTGATAATCTTCCAGTAAATATGTTACAGGGTTAGTGATTTGAACTTTTCTTATTTTGAATATTTCAGTTGTCCAATTTGGTGTGTAGCCTTTTTCAAAAACATGTTTATACTTGCTTATTCGAACTAAGTCGTCAATTTTAAATTTGTATGGTGGTGAAATTTTAATATGATTATATATAGTTTTAAGTAAATTTTCAGCATTATCTTTATTGACATCAGATGGTCGTTTTTTAATTGTTCGATGTTTAGTGTTGTTATAATGTTTTGTTAATTCTTGAATTAGGTTAATCCATTTATAATTTCCATTAAAACTAAATTCTTTCCACATCTTTTCTTTTAAGGTTCTATTAAAACGTTCAACAATAGAGGCTTTTAATATGCTAAATGTTGAATAATGATTTATATGATATTTATCCATTAATTTTTTGAATATTTTATTAAAAAATTCTTTCCCATCATCTGTTTGTAAATTTTGCGGATGTCTTTAGTTAGAAGTTAGAAAAATATTTTGCATTGCTTTTGTAACGTTCTCTGAAGTTTTTGCTTTTATAGGGATTGCCCAGGCATACTTAGAAAAGCAGTCAATCACAGTTAATAAAAATTTAAATCCTTTATTCTCTTTAGCATATGAACCCATTTCTACTAAATCAGCTTGCCAAAGATCATCAAATCCTTTAATTATAACTCTACGTCGTTTAAAATTTCTACGTGCAGGCTTATGCAGCTCTTCAACCACCTCTCTTTTACTCATTTTTAAATAAAATGTGCCTATATAATTTATATATATAATAAAAAGCAAATAATAAAATGTATTTAAAATTTATATTCTTTATTTATGTATGTATATAAAGTTATATAATTATTTATATAAATCCATTAGTTTGGAACATTTTAACATATGATGATCTGCTGAATGACAAGGACAAGTATCTGGAACAGTTGTCATGTTGTCTGATGTATAGGGACATATATCCCAATGATATCCATTCTCTTTCGTTTCAATTAGGATAGAATTTTTAAATAATTTTAAAAAATTAAAGTGAATTTTTAATTGTTCATAATGTTCCTCCAATAAAATATCATCATATTTAGATAAAAAATTATTTAAAGAATATCCGATTCGATGTACATCCATTTCGAAAAGTAAATGAAAACTGATCCCCAATTATGTTTTTATAAGTTCTAAACTACTAAGTAAATCCAATGCTGATCGAGCTTGGGCTTCAGCTTTTTGCAATCTCTCATGAATAAATTTAATTGGTTTTTTAATTTGAAATTCAATGACATTACTCATATTTGAAAATTTTTCATTTAACAATGCCGAGAATTTGATATGGATTTCCTCTAAACTAACTTGTATTTTTTCTTCTAATATTTTTAATTTTTCTTCTGCTAATTTAAGTTCTATAGATACAGTTGTCTCTAAATGATTAGACATTTCTCGCATTTCGTTTTGTAATAGTTCTTTCTGAAAGAAAATATGATTATTTACAGAATTTTGTGTTGCTGCATCACTGCCAATAATAGGTTCTCGGACATTTGATAAAATTTTGTTATCTAAATCATAATTTCCTTCAGAAGTTAATTTAAAACCAATACCTGGAGGACCTTGAGTATGTAGTTTTCTAGAAGAAGAAGCTGTACCACGCCCAAACTTATCAAGTGACATTATGGTTTTAACTGATTGTTAATCTAAATAGCTATTGAATTATATTTGCTTCTCTTAACTCTTCAATTATAGATACAATTTCATTGTGATGATTATTGTTACCAGCTGATTGTGAACTAATTAAAAGTTTTAATCTGTCAACTAATTCATTAGGATCATCCCAATAAACATACTGATTTGATTGATTTGTATAATTTAAATGGGTTTCCGGTGTAGAAGAAGATTTATTAAAATAATTAATAAATTTTTTTTTCAAACAACCTGAACCAGTTTTTTTATGTCTAGTATTATAATCATGTTCATATAATTTTCTTAATATATTTTTATATTTAAAACCTTTGTTTCCTTTTATTTGCTCTAATTGATCGTAATTTCTTCTATGTGCATTTGTTTTGTTAAGTATTTGATGATATATTTTTAAATCACTTTCAGTATAGTTTATGGGTTTTTTTTTAAATATCAATTCATATAGACCATCAGTTCCTTTAAAAACTTCAGTATCAATCACAATATTTTTAGTAATTTCATCTATTTCAAAATTAGCATTCCCAAGTTTTCGAACATTTAATGACTCATCAAAATATGGTCCATATGTCTTATCAAGTTCTGACTTGTTAAAAACAGGAAATTGTGAAATTGATGATTCATCAATAATATTATCAGTTATAGATGACGTCTCAAATTTTATAGTATTTGGCGTTGAAGTTATAAATTTACTGTGTGTATTACTTTTGTTGCTAGGCGTTTTAACTTCCGGCTTAAATGGCCTTAATAATTTTAAGGTGTTATCATCGCTAGCAGACAGTTTAATTTCCGGTAAGATAACATTATTAGAAAATTGTTGTTGTTGTTGTTTGACAGCATTTGTCAATTCTTTCAATGGTTTTGTAATTGGAGTGAAAGCTTCTTCTCGATTACGGTCTTCTGATAGCTTCTGAACTTTTAAAGATTGAAATTTCCTTTTTAAATTTTTACGAGTTTTCATTAAATCTTTCATAAGTTGTTCATCCATTTTTTTTTTTTTTTTTTTTTTTAATGTGGATTAGTTCAATTATTAACTGTAAATTATTGACTGAACTGTTCTCTTGCTAACTGCTAATCGATAACTGTTATCTGCTATCTGCTATCTGCTAACTACTACCTGTTATCTATTAAATGACCTGTTCAGTTACTAACTGCCACCAGTTAATAGATCTTGGGTTAACTAAAATTTAGCAAATGCTTCAAAATTTTTTCTATATCGACCATTATTTAAACCACTATCTTTGTCAATTAATAGAAAACCATAATTATCATTCCAGCAACATGCACTTAATTTTTTAAATTCATTAAATGACATATCAGAATTTACATGATCATTATATATATGTTTCAAATTTAAATCATCTTGCTTAAATATAATTAAAAAATTTGCATTATCTCTAACTAAATGCTTTGGAATTCTTGTATATGACTGGCATAAATAGAAACTATCTACTTCTTGATGACGCCCCATACAAAAATAGGCTCTTATATTATCTTGCTTATCACAAGCTACATCATCAAAAATAAATATTGAGTTTGGTTGTGAGGCCGATGGTTCAATTACATCAGCATTATTTGAAAATTCGTTATATCCCATTCCTTTGATTGGTTTTATTAATTTTTTTAAATATAAATATTTAGGTTGATGCAATGATTTTGAGTAGATATATATGTTTTGAAATTTGAGCCCTTTAGGATCTAAAAGCATACTTATCATAGCATTAGTTTTACCGCAATTTGAAGGTCCGACTATTAACCCTCTTATACTATCTGGAAAGCATTCACCATGTCTTTTTATTTTCTTTTTTGAATTTTGATCAAAATTTTTAACTTTAACTGCATTATCTAGTTTTATAAATTTCATTTTATAAAAGGTGATTAGTATTTGAGTGACTTTATTAAACTAAACAACTTAATGTTATGTCTCTTCATAATAAATATTCAATCAGTAACCAAAAAACTGTTAATGGAAAAGGTGTAGTTAATTCTCTAATTAATAAACTACCATTTGAAGCGCATTTACCTGGTTATAATTATTGTGGTCCTGGGACAAAACTAGCAAAACGATTAGCACGAGGTGATAAAGGAATTAATGGTTTAGATGAAGCTTGTCGAGAGCATGATATAGCATATAGAGAGCATGATATAGCTAGAAAATTTTCTAAAGGACAGAAAAAAAACATTAACATTCCTCGAATAATTCCTGTACCAAAAATTGGAGGAGTTTTACCTTTAATACCTATATTTGCTGGTCTATCAGCTATTGGAGCACTTTCAGGTGGCGCTGCAGGAATAACTAAAGCTGTTAACGATGCTAAAAATGCCCACAAAGAATTAAAAGAAAGTCAACGTCATAATAAAATGATGGAAGCAATAGCATTAAAAGGAGGAAATGGATTGCACTTAAAACCATATAAGAATGGTTTAGGACTTTATTTGAATCCAAAAAACCATTAACTAAGCTACCCAATAGAGCTCTTACAAATATTGATTTAGAAAACTTTGCTAAAAAATACTTAAAATATTTTCGAGGAGTTTTTATGAGAGATAATTTACCAATAGGTAGACCTTGGAAATACGAATGCGGTATAATAAATTTAGATAATTCTATTGGAGATGGAACGCATAGGGTAGCTTATTTTAAAAATATTGAAATAACTCATTATTTTGATAGTTTTGGAAATTTAAGACCACCATTAGAAGTAATAAAATATTTAGGAGATAAGCTTACATATAATTATAATAAATATCAAAATTTTAATTCCTACAATTGTGGACATTTATGTTTAGAATTTTTATTTCATATTGTTAAGAAAAAAAAAAATATTATCAGTAAATAAAACATAATAAAAAATAAAAAAAATTTTTCTGTTTTATTCTTAGTCTAGCTTTACTTAAACTGACCTACATTAATAATTTTGTTCAAGTTCAAGGTTATTTCTCTATATTTGAACATAAATGAAACAAGTGAGGGGAAAAAACCAAGGGTTTTTAAAAAGCACATTTTCAAAATTATATACGGTTTCTTACTGAGTATTTTATCATTTATTTTTATAAAAATATATATTATGATAATATTATAATTTTGTTATTTCATTAATAATTAATTATATGACTAATAGTGAAATACTTAGAATACAACCCCGATGCATTCAAGAAAACCTGTTAATAAGTGCAAAATATAATGTTGGAGCTTCAATGTTAACGTTTAATTTTTGAAAAACTTACACTGGTGAATAAGTTACTGTTTTATAAGAACATAAAAGTTTTAATTTTGAAGACCTAGTAGCCCTTCAATGGGGAAGGTTCCCAAATTTTTGCTTAGCAAACTTATGATGGATCTGTTCACCCCCCTCTTGTGTTCACCCTTCCATTTTTTTCCGGTTCTAGGAAATCAATTTGGAACTCCAACAAAATTTGGAATTTTACCTAGAATATTATTATCTAACCAAAAATGGACTAAGAAACAATTTCTTCAATTTAAAGAGACCCTTTCAAATTTAAGAAAAACCTTTAACATATGTTAAAATATAATGCTGCAGCTGTAAATTTTGCATATTTGTAAAAAAAAATTTGAACAGGTGTTAAAGTTACAGGTGGTTGAAAATAGCAAAATTTCAATTTTCGAGTCCTTTTAGCTCCTAAACAGGGGGCGTGACAAAAAAATTTTGTTGACCGACTCCTATTAATTTTGGAGGACCTAACTTCTCCCAAAATATCAAAAGCCTAGGTTGAACCGTTTAAAAGATATATGGGGCCAAAAATTTTGCAAAAGTTGAGTTTAGCTTAATGGTAAATTTTAGTACCGTATGGTAACCTTAAACATTTTAGTCTTATATTTTTGTGAAGCCTATAAAACCAGCTATCTTTTGCCGTTTTCAGATTGAAAATACACTAAACAAAACTCTTGTTATAATAATTTAAAAATAGGGTTTTTTCCAACTTTGGGGGGCTGTAGCTCCGTAACGGGTGGGGCTACAGAAAAAAATTCTTCTACGAAATTAATTTTTTTGTAATATCTACTCGTGGTTAAAATTTCTTTACTCTATTTCAAACGGTGTAAAAGTTTTTGTAAACATACGGACGGACGGACAAAGTCAAAATTAAGAAAAACCTTTGACACTAATTGAAACTTTCGTTTTTGAGCTTTCAATTTTGTATACAAATAAAAAAAAATTTTGACAGGTATTCAAGTTATAGGTGTTTAAAAGCTAAATTTTTAGCAAAATTTCAATTTTCGACCCCTTACAGCTCCTAAAGAGGGGGCGTGACAAAAAAATTTTGTTAACTGACTCTTACTTATTTCTAAGGATCTAACTTCTCCCAAAATTTGAAGTTTCTAGATTTAGCCGTTCCGAAGTTATGAGGGATCAAAAATTTTGTAAAACTTAGTTTTGAATAACGGTAAATTTTAGTACCGTATGGTAACCCTATACAATTGGCTTTAAAAACCTGTAAAGCTTATAAAAGCAGCTGTCTGTTACCGTTTTCAGGTTGGAGATATACCATATAGAACTCTAATTATAACTGTTTAAATATGGGGCTTTTTTAAACTTTGTGGGGCTGTAGCTCCGTAACGGGGGGGGCTACAAAAAAAAGTTTTAACATTAAATTATTTTTATTACAATACCTATCCATTCCTGATATTTTTTTGTCAATCGTAGGTAAAAAGGGACGGACGGACGGACGGACAGAGTGAAGCTATATAGGCACATTTTTACAAAATTTTTTGAAAATGTGCTAATAAAAAACTAACTGATAAAGAATAATTAGAATTTAGTTGTATCAAAAGAAATTTAAACGAAAAATTTTTGTATGTATGTATGTATATTATATTATTAATGCGTATTGACCTTAAATCTAAATCATTGAATTTTGGGATTAACCTTAAAAATCTATATAAAAACAGAATGTACAACTGAAATATCTCATTATATCGATTAAAGACATGTCAATAACATTAACTTTAAACGGAAACTCTTCTACATTGACAACAAATTATTTTCCTCCTATAGATCTAAATGGTAGAGAATATATCTGCGGTTTAGTGGATTTCCAAACATATAATTCAATACCTAACATAGATGAAGAGAATAATAGATTTATTATTGATGATAAACCTATTACAATTCCAACAGGTTCATATGAAATTGGAGATATTGAGCTTTTTCTTAGAAAAACATTGAATATACCAAAAGCAGATAAGGAAAAATTAATTATAAGAGCAAATAATAATACATTAAAGTGCGAAATTTTTGCTGATAAGGATATTGATTTCGAAAGAGAAGATACAATTGGTGGATTATTAGGTTTCAGTAAGAAGAAATTATTAGCTAATAAATGGCATACTTCAGATCTTTTTGTTGATATTAATAAAATAAATATAATAAGAGTAGAGTGCAATGTTATTTCTGGAGCTTATATTAATGAAAAAGAAGCTCACATTTTACATGAATTCTCCATTAACGTCAGTCCTGGATATAAAATAATTGAAGTCCCTAAAAATGTAATTTATTTACCTGTAACTATTAATCAGATAAGTTCCATTACTCTAAAACTCCTTGATCAGAACGGTAATTTAATTAATTTTCGTGGAGAAACAATAACAATTAGATTGCACTTAAAGCTTCAGAATGATAGTATTTAATCAAAATTATCAGCCCCATATACATTCGCAGAATAATAAACATCATCTTAATTCATCAAAGCTAGTCAAAGGAGGAGGAACTCGACATTTTAAATACAAAAAACGATTATCATTTGAAAATAAAGAATATCTAAAATCTCTTGGATATCTACTAAAAGTAAATTAAAATGGATCTCTTTAATAATCCAATTTTTTATGAAACTATAACTAGTGCTCAATGGCATTCGTATTCTCCATTCTTAAACTCATTTGGATTAAGTGATATTATACGAATACAAATACAAAATCAGAATTTAAATATATTGCCATCAACAAGTCAAATTTATGTAGAAGGATTTGTATCAAAACATGATGGAACAGCTGTTGTAAATACTACACTAATTAATAATGCTATACCATTTCTATTTGATGAAATTCGTTATGAACTTAATGGTAAAGAAATTGATCATAATCGTAATGTGGGGATAACTTCAACATTAAAAAACTATATTTCACTCAATCAAAATGAAAGTACAGCTTTATTCAATGGAAGTTGGTCACCTAGTGCATCAACTAAAATAAATGGAATTCATTTCAATTTTTTAATACCCTTAAAGAGATTATTAGGATTTGCAGAAGATTATAAAAATATTATTCCGAATGCAAAACATGAATTAATATTAACTCGCTCTCGATCAAATGATAATTCATTATTATGTAGTGCTACTACTGCTGCTAATGAAAAACCAAAAATTCAAATTACAAAAATACATTGGAAAGTTCAGCATATTAACTTAGCTGATAATCTTAAATTAAATTTATATAAAAGCATTGAAAATGGTTCGGTTATGAAAATTCCTTTTAGAAATTGGGAATTACACGAGTATCCTACATTACCAGCAGGAACTACACATCATATTTGGAATGTCAAAACAGCATCACAACTTGAAAAGCCTCGTTTTATAATTTTTGCTTTACAAACTAACAAACAAAATAACGTGGAAGAAAATCCATCAATTTTTAATTATTGCGATATTGAAAATATAAAAGTATTTTTAAATTCTGAATCATACCCATATGAAGATATGAATTTAGATTTTGCAAAAAACCGTTATGCTTTAGCATATGAAGCATATTCAAATTTCAGAAGCCTTTATTATAATAACTCGACAACAGAACCGTTAGTTTCATGGGAAAACTTTAAAAATAATTCTCCTATCTTCATAATTGATACTCGTTTTCAAAATGATAATCTTAAAATGGGATCAGTTGATGTTAAAATTGAAATAAAGACTTTAAATGCAATTCCAAACAATACTGCAGCTTATTGTCTTATTTTGCATGACCGCTTAGTGGAATTTAAACCATTAACAGGAGAAGTTGCTAAACTTATCTAAATTTATGTATAAAAAATAAATGATTTTGTCTATAAAGAAAAAGCTTATTAATAAACATGGAATATGTAATCATTGACATGCAAGGTTTTCGAGACAATAGCAATAAATTTATTTTAAAAGAAATTGCTATTCTTTCATCAAATGATGAAATTCAACATTTTATAATAAAATCACCTTACAGTTGGCATTATTTAGACGCAAAAGCAAAAACCACCAATAAATGGCTCACTAAAAATCATCATGGCTTGCAGTGGTCTGATGGTAAAACCCATTTTTGTGAAATCATCAATTTTTTGAAAATTTTTTTATCCAATCAAACAAAAATTTATGTTAAAGGAGGAGAAAAACAATCTTGGATTATTAACATATTGAAAAATAACAATGTTTTCGATTTGAATAATCGCGATTCTACATGTTTAAAAATATTGAAGAATAAGAAGAATCAGCAAATTCATTGTTCTAAAAGATGTTCTTTTAACCATATTGGTGTTTGTGCTTTGGAAAATGTTTACATGTTAAAATTGTTGATTTAGCTAATTCAAAGGGGGCTTAAGAAGAAAAGAAATGATCAGAAACATATCTAATTTACCATTTACAATCGCTAGTTTTAAAGGAAAAAATAAAAATCTGAAAACAAATCAATCTTTAAAAGATTAATAAACCTAAAATTCTGAAAAAATATAAGGAAAATAAAAAAAAAAAAAAAAATCTGGAAAAAAATAAATAACTTAAAAAATAAAAAATTGTTGTTGTTTAATTTCTTTTGATAATTTTTTTTTTATTAATAAAATTACATTTTTTTAATAAATTCTATTTCAATAAATTTATTCTTTTTATCTGTAATTTTAAAAAAGTATTTAATTTTGCCATTGGCAATTTTTTTATTTAACAAGTTTACGATGGTGGAATTATGCTTGTCAGCATAATATTTTGGTAGATAAGTAAAAAACTTTTCTGTGTGGAAAACCACACAGCGACCCCCATCCACCTTATTTTGGAACTTTGACACTGTTTCCTGCAGTCTTGTTACTTGAAAGGTTTCATTTAAATTAACCTCACCCATTGGAACGAATTTCGTTTTTCTGTTGATGTCACTTAGGAATTTTGCTAACAAATTTTCTTCTTCCATCTCGACATCGTATTCATCATCTTCTGTGAAATTTGTAAAATCTACTAAATCTGCGATTGGATCCATTTTTAGGTTTGCGTTGTTTTAATTGTAATAAAATACTAATATATTTTAAAGAAAACTTGGTTAATTTATGTAAAAATAATTACAAGAAAGCTTTTTTAATACAATAAAGGATGTATGCGGTTTTATGCTCTATAAATTGATAACAATATGTTTTCTTAATTTTTTTTTTTTTTTTATTTGATAACAATATTATTATTGAGTATAAAAATATAATTCAATCTATGTTCAACATTCTATAGTAATCTATGTTCAACATTCTATGGCATTGAAAAATTCTCTATAAAAGTAATGTAAAATAATTAAAATTAAATCAAAATATAAAGAACCACCGTAAAGTGTAAACATTTTTTATTAACAATGCCAACAAATCACGAAATCATCAAGATGGGATACTCATGCTACGGTTTCCCGTGTGAGTTTCAAATACTGGAATGTGCAAACACAGGAAAGCCGTGTTGTGCAGTTTATAGATTTTGCGATTTGAAAGGTTTTTTGTTCGATCGCGGAGAAGATTTCAAGGAAATGTGTGAAGTTTACCCTCAGCAACTAGTATTTTGTTATACTTGCTTCCTCCGCAAAAACGAAGAGCTAGAAAACCGCAATAAGAAATCGTGGGCAGAAATTTGCAATACTCAATATCATATTGCGGAGTTTGACTGCATAGAAGAGGCTGAGGATTTCGTGAGCAAAAAAGGGCCTAAATGTCGTAGTTGTTGTTCACATCAAAATAAAATATACAAGATTTTGCATCAAAGTGAATACGAAGAGAAAGCTTTGGAAATAAAAAAATTTATAGAAAAAAGAGAAAATAAAATTTATTAAAAAATTAAAAACAGTTTTTTTTCATTTTGATTTCATATATATATATTTTTTTTTTTTCTTGCAGATTTAGATAACATTTATTACATAAGTATGTGGAACATTAAATAGTATTGACATTAATATTTTTGTGTCCCCATGAGTAAGTTTTTACATTATCAGGCAAAATATACTTCTTATCTTCTAAATAACTTAAAGCTATTTTATTTAGTTACTGCGTATAAATTGTATGTAATTTAGATTTGAAAACCTGCATATTTCTATACAATATTTTTTTATTTTTCAAGCAATTTCTATAATCATCTATATCTAAATTATCTATCACAAACTTCTTAACACCTTTAGATTTCTTGATAGTATCATTTGTGAGCGTCTTTATAGAATACATTTTAGAACGCAAGCCTATAAATTCTGTAATAATTTTTCCGCTCATTTCATCTTTAAACATTCCTAAAACTTTTTTATTTACAGAAGGAAAATTGTATGGATTATTTATCTCATAATCTGAGGTATCAAAATATTTATTAAGGTCGGGTCTTATTGTCTTATAAAAATCTTCGGTTTGTATAGTATATACAAAACTATCGGTATCCATATAATTTAGTTGAGCATTGCTTTGAAATTTTGATTTTATGTAATCATAATGAAAATTATACATTAGAACTTTTGATAATTCTAATATGCAAAATCCTGCATAAATTGGTTTATTATAAAATATTTTAGTTTTTTCTAATTCTATTGCTATCAAATTATTTGTAAATACTGTTAAACTATGAAAATTAGGTTTAGCTATATAAGCTCTCGCTCCTAAATGTCTATATTTATTTTCCCAACTATCTACTATTTTAATTTCCCTATATTTTTCGACATTTTCCATCGTCTTGCCATAAACTGCATTATTTTGTTTCTTGAAAAATTTTTTGTCAAAATCATTTTTAGCATTTTGTCTATGGAAAGTATTTAGATCAATATATTTTTTAAGCCAATCAGATTGTTCAAATTCTAAAATCCTATGAATTTTGCGTAGTATTAACCCATTTTTCAGGCATTGCTTAAAATTTTTATAATGGATAACATATTTTGATTTATTTTCTAATGTTGTTAGTAATTTGCAAAGTTTTTTATTGGGAGGGGTTTCTTTTTTTTGGGCAAAATGGTAAGTCGTTATACATTTCATGCAAATAATCGGGATATTCTAAATCAACTTCTAAAATATACCTCGTGAATCCTGGACAAACAAACAAATAAACAAACAAATTTTCTTCTTTATATATTAGATAATCATATTAAAATTTCACCACCATACAAATTTAAAATTGGCGGCTTAGTTCGAATAAGCAAGTATAAACATGTTTTTGAAAAAGGCTACACACCAAATTGAACAACTGAAATATTCAAGATAAGAAAAGTTCAAATCACTAACCCTGTAACATATTTACTGGAAGATTATCAAGAAACTTTGTAATACCAATATTTTTTTTTCTTTTTAAATTAACAAATAGCAATCCCCTGACGTCATTGCAGATTTCTATTTTACAATTTAAAATAATTTTAATTATTAAGTGATACATAATATAAGAACTTTTTTTTTTGCTCTTTATACTTAAAAACTTTATTATCAAAAAAAAAAAAAAAAAAAAACAAAAAAAATTCAACTTTCAATTCTTTCATTCTACTGCAAAACAACATAAAATTTTTAATACAATTTCTTATCTTTTATATAAAACATTAATTAAACAAAACCGCAAAAAAAAAAAAATATTTCTTAAATTTTCCTTATCTCTAAACTGAACTTTATTCATACAACTATAGGATATTCTCAAAACTAAAAAAAAAAATTCGAAATCTCAACAGCAACAGCTATCTTCGAATCTAGAATTCTAGAACTACGAATTTAGAATTGTCAAGTTCTATATTAAATAATATAAAGATTAGGAGTTTCTCATACCAACCGCCGATTTTATTAACCGCCGCAGCCAATGCTCCGCCGCTATTATTAACCGCCGCAATTATTGCCCTGTTGCACCTCTCCTTATCCTACCAAACCCCTATCTAGAATTCTATAATATAGAGATTAGGAGTTTGTCAAACCAACCGTCGCAGTTATTACCCTGCTGCACATAATAACCCATTCATGGACTCATAGCTTGTATACATCATATTATAATTAAATTCCATATTTCGAAACTTTCATATAAACAGACATATACACATACACACACACACATACACACACACACACACATACACACAGACTCAATTAATGTTAATTATAATATCCACAACTTCCACTCAACACCCCCCATTAACATCAACTTCATTATACCACCCCCCACTCCTATTTCAATTTCATAATACCCCACCGCAATACTAAAATTTTTTTTTTGTTTTTTTTTTCCCATGTTTTCACTAACTTTATATAATCAATTTAACACAATAAATTATATTGCCTCGATAGCCTAGCGGTTAGACACGTCACCCACAAAATTTATTCAAACAAAGTCTCAGGTTCGAATTCCCTTCATTCATTTTTCATTTTTTTATTTACAAAAAAAATATTCTCAGTTAATTATCATCATATTAATTTGTGATGTCATTCATACTAGCATTAAAAAATCACTTGAATCAGACGAGTGACGTCATCACTTTACCCAAATTAACAAAATCCAAGATGGCGGAAAAAATTTCAATTATGTATGGAAAAATTGCGCTAGAACCGGCATAGCCTATCTACTAGGGTGGAGCATAAAATATAGAAAAGCAAATTTGAAATATAATAAACAAAGCAAATAATTTATAAACAAAATTGATATAGTTAAATAGTAAAACTTCTATACAAAAAAAAAAAAATTTCAATTCAAAAACTAAATTTAATTCAAAAACTAATAAAGATTATATATAAAAAGAGATTAGAAAAAAATCAAAAAAAAAAAACAAAAAAAGACAAAAAAAACAAAAAAAGACAAAAGCAGAAACAAAATCAATAAAAGGCTATAAGCAAATAGGTATTATTAAATTAAAGTTAATAAAAAAAAAATAATAATTAAAAAAATAATAATTAAAAATGCATTCCATCGTCACCAGTAATGTAAATAGTAGCTAATATATTATGTTAAATAAATTATTTAAATTTTCGAAGTTTAAACCCATAAGCCAAATCTTTAGTTGTTTTAAGAAAGTGGTATATATTCTTAATGACCTGAGAAATGCAGGTAATTTATTGAACAATGTACAAGAACTTACATTAAAAAAATTACGATAACATGTAGTACGAAAATTCGGTACATTAACAAGAAAACTATGATTAACGCGTAAATTATACGTGCTGGAATCCCTATAGTTTAAATACCCAGATCGAATGAAAAATATTTTTAGTACCTTAAAACAGTAAAGATGGCGTAGAGGAAGAATATTTAAAGAAACAAATAATGGAAAACTGCTGTCCAATCTATTTCTTTTACAAATTTTGCGACTAATAAATTTTTGAAGGCGAAGTAGAGGTAGAACTTTATTGTAATAAGCCCCACCCCAGCAAGCTAATCCATATTGTAACTTAGATTGAACAAGTCCAAAATAGATAATTCTCAAAGTATTTGAAGGACATACGTTGCTCAGATAATAAAAGATCCTTAGGGTTCCCCTCATATAATTTTTTAGAGAATCAATATGAAACGACCAGCTCAGTTTGCAATCTATTGTTAACCCTAAGTACCGTAATTTCCTACAACTATGTACCACTTTTGGTATATTTTGTAAAATATTTCAGAAAGTTAAATCTGTAGAAAACCCTTTCTTTGGCTTTGAATAATTTAATATTTAACTGAACTAAATCCGCGAGAACAGCTTTCTAACGCATAATTTGCAACAAATAGAAGGTAAAATATAGTGGTACATTGTTGTATTCTAAGTTGCGCAACTATAGTCCAACTATGGTACATTGTTGTATTCAGAGTTACTATTAGTTCATCCATGTATTTTCAATACTGGACCATAGTTGTGTTTGCAAATTTTGTATGAATACATAAAATTAATAATTTTAGCAGTAATACTACTTTTCACTAAAAATTAAAAACAACAAAAACTGTGAATTTCAAAATTTTGATTTTTGTCTTTTTTGCTCGTAATTGAAATTCTAACTAAAAATAAATCAATACAAACTAAACTGCAGTTTATTAGAAAACCAAAAATGTCATAATTAGTAAAAATTACGCTCCTACTTAAGTTTGGATTAAATTTTTTATTTTTAAGTTTTTTGGACCATAGTTGTAGTGCTGTACCATAGTTGTAGGAATTTACGGTACCTAAATTGTTCTACAATTTCAATCATAAAGCAGTCCTTATCGCACAAAGTGTCACTAAAATACTGTTTTTTTTCAGACTGTGTATTGTGACAATAATCACACAGTAATACAAACTTTTTACACTCTGGCGCATTATACATAAATTGGAAATAACTATCATAGTCAAAATTAAAGTTAAAAAGCATAACTTTAGTTTTGTTACTAATGATTAGCCGATGGTCGGCAAACCATTTTCTTAAAAGATCTAAGTCATGGTTAATGAAAGCAACCAAGTTTAGTGGGCTATCAGCGCCATAAACAAGACCGAGATCATCCGCGAAGGCAGTTGGCTGGCCTTTGAACTTTAAAGTAAAAATGCTGTTCATATAAATTAAAAACAGTATTGGCCCCAGAACGGAACCCTGCGGTACGCCAATTTTCAGAATTTTGGATGAGCTGGCTTTATTGTTAATTTTGACAAATTGTGTTCTATCTTTTAAATATGATGCGAACCAATCAAGCATAAAGCCTCTGATTCCAGTGTTATTAATTTTTGTTAATAGTATTGCATGGTTCACCATGTCAAAGGCCTTGGTGATGTCAACAAATAGACCAGCTGTGTGCATCTTATTATCCAAATTTGAGTAAACTTTGGAACAGAAGTCAAGTAACGCATCTTCAGTCGATTTCTTTTCCCTAAAACCAAATTGCGCATTATTGAAAAAATTTATTTTATTAAAATATCGTACAATCCTTTTTTTTACTAATTTTTCAAAAACTTTCCCCACTGACGGTAGCAAAGAAATAGGCCTATAATTCTTGACCTGCTTGCAATCTCCTTTTTTGAAAAGTGGTATAACTTGTGCAAACTTAAGAGAATCTGGGTAAACACCAGAAAAAATACTTGAATTAAAAATGTAGGCCAAAACATCAATGATATTGAAGGCTACACTTTTCAGAGTGAAATTTGAGATGCCATCATGACCACAAGAATAAGAGTTATTCAAATTACGGATTGTTTTTAAAATTTCAAAAGCAGATATAGATTCAAAAAAGAAACTACTATCCTGCACGTTGACATCTTGATTAAGTTCACTACTACACCTGCATGAAGAATATGAAATATTTTCTGTAAAAGATGTGAAGTGATCATTAAAGGTATTTGCAACTTCAGTAAAATCAGAGATTAAATTATCACCCTTTTCAATCACAATGTAATCATTTCTTTCCTTAGACCTGTTAGTAATTTCATTTATAACTCCCCAGGTAGCCTTTAAGTTACCTCTGTATGTGTCGAATTTATGTTTATAAAAATCCTTTCGGCATTTTGGTATTTTTTTCTTTAATTTGGAACATAATCTAGAATATTGTCTTTTTAATCTCATATTGTTAGGGTAATTGTAACATTTTATTCTTAACCTATTTTTTTTATTAATTTGATTGACTAAATAATTACTTATCCAAGGTTTAATTTTCTTAACCGATTTTTTCAAAAACAAACATTCAAACCAAAGTTCATACCTTAAACTAACATTTAACTTAACATAATCTATAATTATTTTATGATTCAAATTTTCATTTTTATTTTTAATTTTTTTTTTCAATTTCTTAATGAGCAAACCAGTCATACAATGATCACTAATTTTAAAATCAAAACAACCACTTTCAAAACAACCCTGAGCATAATTAGAAACTCTAAAAAAATTATGGTCTAGACATTTACCAGACATAAGTCTAGTAGGCTCCTGAATAGCCGAATGTAGCCCCTGAGAAGCTAAAAAACCTTTATAATTGTTTGATTCATCATTATTGATCAAAATATCAAAATTAAAATCACCCAAAATAATAAGATTTTTTGAATTAATTCTTTCTAAAACCTCTGAAAATTCTATATAAAAAGTGTTAAAGTTATATTTAAGTAACCTATAGACACAAATAAAAACAAAATTCACTTTGTTAATATTAATTGTAATTTTTAAAATATCAGCACTAATTATATAATCAAGTTTTTCGAACGTACAATCGTAATCACAACTAACAAAACACCCAACCCCACCCGCGGCATATGATTCATTTGTGGCGGCATAAAAGTTATAACCTGGAATATTAAAATCATTTGTTTCACAGTTATAGATCCAAATTTCAGAGACAAATATAATATCAGGTAAATTAGCAAAAGCTTCCAGATGGGACACTAGAGAGGAAAAATTTTCCCTTAAACTTCGAACATTTTGATGCACAATAAAGAATTTATCTATATCACAATGACCATGAAATACACCTTCGCAATTATTATTCATTAAATTAATAGTGAGATTATCGTTCTCAAGATCATTAAAATCAAAGAACATATTTAATTTTGTTTTTTAGAAAAATTTATGTAAACAAATTTATGATTACGTAATAAAGTAATTTTAAATATTCTTTAGATCATTAAATGATCTTAAAACGACAATCTCACTATCTTCATTTTTTTTAAGAAGCAAATTAGACCTATTAAACCACAAATACTTATATTGTTTCCGCTTTATAATCTTCTTAGCTTCCATGTAAAGAGCACTATAAAATTTAGTTAAACTATTAATAATATAAATACCACCAAGGTTTTTTATTTCAGCATTCTTCTTCTTCATAATATTTTTTTTAACCTCGTAACTGGAAAACTTTACACATAAAACACTGCTACTAGTGGTAGTATTATTATTATCTGCTTCTTTTTTTTTATTTACTTTCTTAACATAACAATTTAAAATTTCACTGTCCCTTATTTTTGTTTTAAGCTTATCACTAAAAATATCTTTGGCAATTTTAAGAGTATTTTTATTATTAACTTCGTTAACACCAGTAATTTCAATTATATTTTGTTTTTTTTCTTGCTCCACCCAATTTAGTTTATTTTCTAAAGTGATTAACTTACTTTTAAGCTCGGTATTTTCTTCCTTTAAATTTTTTATTGTGTTAAGAAATTCATTGTTTATGTTTTTTAATGACATAATTTCTTCATATAAAAGTTGCAGTGTGACAGATGTTGAATTAGATGCTGGTAATGCAGTTTCAATTGCAGTCACATTTTTGTCGCTCTGTTGCTTTGACGAAACTACATGTGATGATGAGGTAGATAGAATGTCAATGCTTGCAGCTCCCAGCTGTAATGACTTACGCCTCAGAACCGCACATTTGCTGCATCGAAATACATTACCACTAGATTTGTAAAATATGAGATCTTCTTTTTTCAAATTAACACATATTAGGTGATGAGTGTTGTTGCAATCGCTACAAGCAATCTTCTCAGCATCTCCTCTCTCAATTTTTTTCTCACAGCTACCACAATTCATGTCAAATGCAAATTATTCAGAATGTGAATTCTTCAATTATTATAAAATTATAATCTGAACATCGATAAAACAGCTTCAATTCAGATTTTATGGTTTTTATATATTATTTTTATAACCTTTTGTATTTTGTAAATAAAAACAAAAATACTACAACGTAAATGTATAAAAATTATTATCAAAATTAGCAAAAATCTCCTTGATGCTCACCCCAAGCATATAAGAGTATATACTGAAAATATAAATATTCAACAATCGAAAAAGAATTGCTGGCCATAGTGTGGGCCACCAAATACTTTAGACCATACCTTTACGGTCGTAAATTTCAAATCGTTACTGATCATAAGCCGTACTGATCATAAACATTTAGCTCCAAATAAACTTTCAGCAATTTATACAGACTACGAAACGTTTAAAATAATACAAAACGTTTACTCAAAATATTTTTCGAATAGTACAATCTTTAGACTAATTAGATGCACTGAAATGTTAACAGATATAAAAGAAAACGACGAACAAGACAAATTAATAAGAGATTACTATATTAAAAACAACCACAGGGGTATCAATGAAACATTGAACCACTTAAAAAGAAAATATTCTTTCCCGTTTCTTAAAAATAAAATTCAAAAAACAATAAACAATTGTGAAATTTACAATAGATTTAAATGTGACAGACACCCGGTCAAATTAAAATTCGAAAAAACTGAAATCCCTTTAAAACCCTTAGACATAATACATATCGACATAAATATACAATAAATAATTCTTTGAATTTAACAATGATTGACAAATTTTCCAAATTCGCATCAGCTTACCCTTTAGAAACCAGGAATAGTCTTAATGTTGTTAAATCTCTTAAACATTTTATAAGCCTTCACGGTTTTCCTCAAAAAATTATATGTGATCAAGGTGGTGAACTCACTGCCAACATTTTCAAAGATTTTTGTCTTCAGTACAATATCAATGTTCACTATACTTCTTTTCAACAATTATCTTCTAACTCACCTGTTGAACGTCCTCACTCCACCATTACCGAAATCTATCCTATTGTTTTAAATAAAAGTAAAGAAAATAACATTGAATTAAATCACTCAGAGATCCTTAATGAATGCTTAATAACCTACAATTATTCTATACACTCTTCTACAAAATTTACCCCCTTCGAACTATTTTATGGAAAAACTTCCAAATTTAATGATAATGTAAATTTTAATAACGAACACGAATACTTAGAGAAATTAAATTTATTTAAACAAGAATTATATCCAAAAATTAAATTGCAATTAGAAAAAATTATGAATCAAAATATTGATAAACTAAACAATAATAGGGAAGATCCTGTTGAAATAAATGAAAATAAAATTATATTTAGAAAAGAAAAACGTAGAAATAAAATCACTCCTAGATTTAAAAGATGTAGACTTAAGAAAAACAATAAAATTACAGTTATTACAAAAAATAATCAAAAATTACATAAATCTAAAATTAAACGTAAACCTAAGCTCCAGACTGATACCGCTAGCCCTTAACCAGCGGATGGAAATTCACGACGTCTCTAATAATAATGGCATTCTCCCTTTAAACTTGGTTCGGCAAAAGTAATAAAAACTCATATAAACTTCCTCCATATTGTAAAATTGGAACATTATCAAGAAAACATAAATAACTTAGAAATTTCTATAAATTCACTTGACAAAATAACAGTTTTAGATTAATCTCTAACAATCTCTTAACTGAAATTCCAAAATTTAATACATCATAACACTTCCTATCCAATCTACTAAAACTATTTCTTCTAAACCTTTCTTAATAATAAATGATAATACAATTCAGTACTTAGATAAAAAATGTCCAAAAATAGAAAATTTATTTTATTGTAAGGAAAATCCACATAAGGGAAAAACTCAAAATTCAACATGTATTGGCAACCTAATACGAAATAAACCTACATCATGCGAATTACACAACAGAGAAACAGATTTAGAAATCTTTCAACCTGAACCTAATTACATTGTATTAATCAATATTCCAGAAACAACTATTTTTACAACTTGTGGTATAAGTCATAAAAAACTTAAAGGCTCTATACTCATACATTTCCACAACTGTGAAATAAAAATCAACAGCATAACATATACATCAGTAATCAATAGCCATTGGGACGAAATAAACATCCATCCAACCATCTTTAACAAAATCAATTCAACATATTCAAATAGCAAAATACTTTTAAAAAACTTAAATAATTATCAATTTACTGAATTTAAAGCAAATCAACCAACAATAATCGAAAGAAATACTATTTACACTTCACTTTCACTAACTATTGTTACTATATTATTCATAGTCATAATCACATCTCAAATAATATTCTACATCCAGTATCAGAAGAAAAAATATCATACCAATTCTATAATACCAGTTAACTTTAAACAACCAAGCATTTTAAACGAAAATCAACCCAACGTCTTAGCTGTTTCATCCTTCGAATCGACAATTCGATTCATCTAGCCGTAACATCTATTTTAGAGGGGAGGAGTTATGTATCCTATACCTACTGGATATATTGCATATGGATACATAACCATATGCAATAACTAATATATTTATAAGTCTAATTACTAACTTTTCTTTATATGTTATTCACCTTTATGTACAGACGCAATGTCAGCAAAATTTAATTAAAATAAATCAATTATATTGAAATTAATAACTATTGGGAAACCTTTCGCTGACATTGCATCTTTTTGATATAAATACCTGTAAAATTTCGATTAACAAATTAATTAATAATTAACAATTCAAATAAACAGTTTAAAAGTTAAAACTTGTATTTTTTTTATATTAAAAGTGAACCAGTCACTTATTCGCGCAATCTCCGGCGTAGTGTCATTACTAGTAGCTGGCAGCACAAATTTCATAAAGGTACCGCTATTAGTTGTTTAGTTATTCCGATTTATTTTATATGTTTTTAAGACCTAAGACCGGAAAAATTCGATTCCATTGGCCGCTCTTGCTCAAATTCGATCCCCGACGTACTTTTGGTACTAGTAACTAATAGTTAAAATTTCATTGAGATAGATTTTTCATTGAGATTTCCTCACCTTTCCATTTTTTTAGGTTCTAGGCAATCAATTGAACTCCACCAAATTTTGGAGCTTTACCTAGATCTTTATTATCTAAGCAAAAGTATATATTATATTTTTGTGATGAGTGTGACCTCCTGAGTCGATATAGCCATGTCCGTCCGTCCGTCCGTCCGTTGGCACGATAACTACAAAACTAATGGAGCTACCTTGATGAAATTTTAAAAGTAGGTTACTAGGACTAAAAGTACGGCGGGGATTGCATATGGGCGAAATTGGCCCATGGGTTCGGATTCTGGACCTTTTAATCGTTCTAAGGGCCAAGGAACATATAAAACAAGTAAAGAAACAGTCAGTCGGTGCAACCGACTTAGAAATACCCTACACCTATTGGTTCAATTTTAATAAAAAGTCCATAAGTCATTTTTTTTTTGTTTTTATTTTAAATTATAAAAGTTTTTATTAGTTAACATTTTCTAATTAATTTATCTTTTCAAAAATATTCAAAATTCTTACTAATTTATCTATTTATAAATATTAAAAAATCAAAAATATTGAAAATTTTTACTAATTTTTCTATTTAAAAAAAAAAATATTACAAAATAAAAAAAATTAAATGAATGTATTTTTTAAATAAAATAAAATTACTAAATTACAAATTTAAAAGTTATTCCATAAAATTTTAAACAATTGCAACAATTACTTATCTTCACGATTATTAATTTTTGATAATAATGATTACCTTTGATTCAACTTTAAATAATTTTTAAATTTAATCTCTTAATTTACCAATTTGTTAATGATATACATAATTCAATTATTAATAGTTTAACTCTTTTAATTAAAAAATTGTGGTTTGATTTGATTTATAGATTTATAGGAATCCTATTTACTTTTTCTTGATATATGACTTGATCCAGGTTACAGGTCATGAAAAGATTAATAATTTTAGATTGAAATATTGGGATTAGAATTGGTTCATTTTCATCTTTTATATATATGACGAGGAATTTTGAGGACTTCTGTTATAAATAAGTATATTACAATTACAATTCTCCAGTTATATTAGACACAACTCTTCATTATAACTAAAAGTTATTCGAAAAAAATATTTATTCGTGATAATACATTAACAAATATAATTTTTTAGATATTTAATATAAACTATAAACTTTAATGTTATTATGACAAGCTATAAACTTTAATTTTATTATGACATTTAATAAATCAATTTTTAATAATTCAACATAATACAAATTTTTAGTATATAATGCACTAATTTAACAGATTCAAAAATGTTAAACATTCAATATAAGATACTAAGGCATATATAATTTATTACAATATAAATATAAATTCTACATACATGCAGCAAGTACTTGTAGCATTGAAAATAAAATAAATACTTTGATTAGCTTTTTGTCACATAATTTAGTAGTTAAAATTTTTAAAAATTGAAAATACAATGAAAAATTTAGAACTTTTTGTTATATAAATCGTTTAAATATAGAAATAAATTTTACATAAATGCTTTTAAAAGGCAGTGAACACAATTTAAGTATCGTGCACAATTACATAATTATACATATATTATAATTATGATTGTAATACTTATTGATAACAGGAACACTCAACATCTCTTATATTAAGTATAAGAGATGTGAGTACACCTGTTATCCGTGGCACTAACATACATTGAAAGTTCTTTAAAATATAACAAGTAAAGAAACAGTCAGTCGGTGCAACCGACTTAGAAATACCCTAAACCTATTTGGTTCAAATTTAAGGACATATCCATAAGTCATTTTAACACCACAAAAGCTGTTATTAATTTGATCGTAAGACATAGCTAACTAAATTAACTTTATAATACTAAAAACATTTTCTAATTACACTATCAATTAAAAAATACTACAAATTCTTACTATTTTATCTATTTAAAAATATTAAAAAACAAACAAACTTGAAATAAATGAAAATATATTTATTCCAATTCAATTACAAAATTAAAAATTCTAATTATTAAATTTTGTGATAAAAAGATAATCAAAGCATAATATATTCAATAATCCAAATTTTTCAAAATTGCAATTATTTTAAATGGTTAGTTTATATACCTAATAGAAAAGCTTATAATAGCAAAATATACAATAAATGTATTTCTAAAATACAATTACAAATTTAGACCTTTTCATATAATTCATTTAAATATAAAAATAAATTTTACATAAATGCAGCAAGTACCTTTGAACATAGCTGAACCACTACAATTAAATCTAAATTTCGGAGACACAGAGGACATAGGAAATATATTCTTTGGCTTCGAAATTAAACTCGACCACAACCAATTCCCATGGTACTTTCATTACTAATAACCTAGTGTTAAATTTCATCAAAATACCGGCATTATTTTTTGAGTTATGGTGTTTTTAAGATATATGTTTGTTAGTCCTTGAACTTTTCATGGGTTCCAGAACCCGAAACCATGGTACGATTTCGCCCATATGCAGTCCCGTTATACTTTCAATACTAGTTAACCCTTGTACACAATTGGAACGTTCTATCTTAATTTTAAGTTACTAGTTTTATTAATTTCGATGATAAGCTTTTACACATTGGGGCGTCTAAGAGAGGTTCTGAACCACCACTTCAATTGATGCCAAATTAGGGGGGCACGCAAGAAATAGTAAAAAACACCCTGGGCCAAATTTGAAGCTTCTACATTTGTTTCAAGTTACTATTTTTATTAATTTCGAAAATATGCTTTAAGGTCTTCGGAAATGTGTGGCTGGTCCCCGACCCACTACTCCAATGGGACCCAAATTCACAAGACACTTAGGAAATAGGGAGGGACACCCTGATACTAAATTTGGAGGTTCTATCTTCATTGGTTTTGGAATTATGCTCGTTTGGCCTAAATTCGATCAAAAAGTTCTAGGATCCGAACCCATTGTCCAATACTCACCGTACGTAATCACGGCCGTAGTTTAATTACCAATAACCTACAGCACAAATTTCATGAAGATAGGGTCATTAGTTGTTGAGTTATCGTGATTTTTTATATATGTTCGTTAGCCCTGACATCGATTAAAATGTCCGGAATCCGAACCGTTTGGCTGATTTCGCCCTTATATAGTCCCCGCTGTACTTATAGTACTAGTTAACCCTTGTACACAATTTGAACGGTCTATCCTAATTTTAAGTAACTATTTTTAGTAATTTCGATTATAAGCCTTTAAAGCTTGGGAGGTCTGAGAGGGGTACAGAAGCACAACTCCAATTGATCCCAAATTAGGGGAACACGCAAGAGATAGTAAAGAACACCCTTGTGGCAAATTGGAAGCATCTACATTTTTTCAAGTTGTTATCTTTATTAATTTTAAAGATATGCTTTAAGGTCTTCGGAAATGTGTGGCTGGTCCCCGACCCACTACTCCAATGGGACCCAAATTCACAAGACACTTAGGAAATAGGAAGGGACACCCTAATACTAAATTTGAGGTTCTATCTTCAAGGTTCTATCTTCAACCCATGGTCCAATCCCGACCTTACGCAATTCCCGAAGTAGTTTCATTACTAGTAACCTACAGCACAAATTTGATGAAGATAGCGTCATTAGTTGTTGTGTTATCGTGATTTTTAGCACATTTTCAAAAAATTTTGTAAAAATGTGCCTTTATAGCTTCACTCTGTCCGTCCGTCCGTCCGTCCCTTTTTACTTACGATTGACAAAAAAATATCAGGAATGGGTAGGTATTGCAATAAAAATAATTTAATGTTAAAACTTTTTTTTGTAGCCCCCTCCGTTACGGAGCTACAGCCCCACAAAGTCGAAAAAATCCCCATATTTAAACAGTTATAATTAGAGTTCTATAAGGTATATCTCTAACCTGAAAACGGTAGCAGACAGCTGCTTTTATAAGCTTTACAAGTTTTTAAAAGCTAATTGTATAGGGTTGCCATACGGTACTAAAATTTACCGTTATTCAAAACTAAGTTTTACAAAATTTTTGGTCCCTCATAACTTCGTAACGGCTAAATCTAGAAACTTGAAATTTTGGGAGAAGTTAGATCCTTAGAAATAAGTAAGAGTCAGTTAACAAAATTTTTTTGTCACGCCCCCTCTTTAGGAGCTGTAAGGAGTCGAAAATTGAAATTTTGCTAAAAATTTAGCTTTTAAACACCTATAACTTGAATACCTGGCAAAATTTTTTTTTATTTGTATACAAAATTGAAAGCTCCAAAACGAAAGTTTCAATAAGTGTCAAAGGTTTTTCTTAATTTTGACTTTGTCCGTCCGTCCGTCCGTCCGTATGTTTACAAAAACTTTTACACCGTTTGAAATAGAGTAAAGAAATTTTAACCACGGGTAGATATTACAAAAAAATTAATTTCGTAGAAGAATTTTTTTCTGTAGCCCCAACCGTTACGGAGCTACAGCCCCCCAAAGTTGGAAAAAGGCCTATTTTTAAATTATTATAACAAGAGTTTTGTTAAGTGTATTTTCAATATGGAAACGGCAAAAGATAGCTGGTTTTATAGGCTTCACAAAAATATAAGGTTAAAATGTATAGGGTTACCATACAATACTAAAATTTACCATTAAGCTAAACTCAACTTTTGCAAAATTTTTGGCCCCATATATCTTCTAAACGGTTCAACCTAGGCTCTTGATATTTTGGGAGAAGTTAGGTCCTCCAAAATTAATAGGAGTCGGTTAACAAAATTTTTTTGTCACGCCCCCTGTGTAGGAGCTATAAGGGCTCGAAAATTGAAATTTTGCTATTTTCAACCACCTGTAACTTTAACACCTGTTAAAATTTTTTTTTACAAATATGCAAAATTTACAGCTGCAGCATTATATTTCAACATACGTTAAAGGTTTTTCTTAAATTTGAAAGGGTCTCTTTAAATTGAAGAAACTGTTTCTTAGTCTTAACCATTTTTGGTTAGATAATAATATTCTAGGTAAAATTCCAAATTTTGTTGGAGCTCCAAATTGATTTCCTAGAACCGGAAAAAAATGGAAGGGTGAACACAGGAGGGGGGTGAGCAGATCCATCATAAGTTTGCTAAGCAAAAATTTGGGAACCTTCCCCATTGAAGGGCTACTAGGTCTTCAAAATTAAAACTTTTATGTTCTTATAAAACAGTAACTTATTCACCGGTGTAAGTTTTTCCAAAATTAAACGTTAACATTGAAGCTCAAACATTATATTTTGCACTTATTAACAGGTTTTCTTGAATGCATTGGGGTTGTATTCTAAGTATTTCACTATTAGTCATATAATTAATTATTAATGAAATAACAAAATTATAATACTATCATAATATATATTTTTATAAAAATAAATGATAAAATACTCAGTAAGAAACCGTATATAATTTTGAAAATGTGCTTTTTAAAAACCCTTGGTTTTTTTCCCTCACTTGTTTATATTTGTTCGTTAGCCCTGAAACCGATTAAAAGGTCCAGAATCCGAACCCATCGGCCGATTTCGCCAATATGCAATCCCCGCCGTACTTTCACTCATAGTAACCTACGGTTAAAATTTCATCAAGATAGCTCCATTATTTTTTGAGTTATCGTGCCTACGGACGGATGGACGGACGGACGGACATGGCTATATCCACTCAGGCGGTCACGCTGATCACAAATATATATACTTTTCCATATCTAGCTCGCTTCCTTTAGGTGGTTACAAACACCATACCAAAGTTAATATACCCCTTTACCTATTCTATAGGTGTAGGGTATAAAAATAAAATACATACATGCAGCAAGTACCTTTAATAGGCCGTGAACACAATTAAAGTATCGTGCACAAATACATAATTATACATATATTATATTTATGATTGTAATACTTATTGATAACATTGGAATTCAAAGTAAATTAACAAAAAAAATAAATATTAACTATGAAATATGTAATGAAATATATATATTTTTTTTTTATATTATTTCAAACAAACTAATAAAACTTTAATAGCTTTTTATCAACAGATTCAAAAATGTAAAACATACCATATAAGATACTAAGGCTAATATAAAATTTTTATATAATTTATTAAAATATAAAAATAAATTCTACAGACATGCAGCAAGTACTTGTAGCATTGAAAATAATTTAAGTACCATACACAATTAGTCAATTACATAAATATTATGTATTAGAATTATGATTATAAAATTTATCGATAACATTTATTTATTTTTGAAAAATATTCATTTGTAATAATACATTTATATAGTTTTTTTAATATTTAATATAAACTTTAAAAAAAACATTCATGTTTTGATTACCTTTTTGTCACATAATTTAGTAGTTAAAATTTTTAAAAATTGAAAATAATTTAAGTTCCTAGTATATGTACCTATTTGAAAGGCTTATAAATGCAAAACATGTAATAAAGGTATTTTAAAAATACAATGAAAAATTTAGAACTTTTTGTTATATAAATCGTTTAAATATAGAAATAAATTTTACATAAATGCTTTTAAAAGGCAGTGAACACAATTTAAGTATCGTGCACAATTACATAATTATACATATATTATAATTATGATTGTAATACTTATTGATAACAGGAACACTCAACATCTCTTATATTAAGTATAAGAGATGAGAGTACACCTGTTATCCGTGACACTAACATACATTGAAAGTTCTTTAAAATATAAAAATAAAATACATACATGCAGCAAGTACCTTTCATAGGCCGTGAACACAATTAAAGTATCGTGCACAAATACATAATTATACATCTAATATATAAAGAAGAAAATTTGTTTGTTTGTTTATTTGTTTGTTTGTTTGTTTGTTTGTTTGTTTGTCCAGGATTCACGTGAAAACCACTGTTCCGATTGACACCAAATTTTAGAGGAATAATTTTGGGAGTCCGGGGGGTGACATAGACTATGTCGCATTTTTATAAGTCAGCAGGTTGCGGCTCCAGAGCCGTTTTAAGCTTTTTCGTTTTTTTGATGTCGAGTCGAAACGGTTTGACCGATTCACTTGAAATTTTGCACGAATGTTCTTCTTATTACACGGAATTAATGGTATAAAACTGGTTGGAATAAATTAACCCCTTTCGACCCGGCGGGCTTCCAAAAAATTTTGTGTTTCCGATTTGTGTTCAATTTTACAGAGTGGTTTTGCAGTCAAAAAGAGAGGCTGGCACAAATTTTTGTTGGGTTCGGTTAACCCGTTTGGGCACGAGGGCCAATGAAGCTTTTTCAATGTTTTTGATGTCGAGCCGAAACAGTTTGACCGATTGACTTGAAATTTTGCACAAATGTTCCTCTTAGCAACCGCAATTAGTTGCATAAATTTGGTTGGAATAATTTAACCCATTTCGGCCTGGTGGGCTTCCAAAAAATTTTGTGTTTCCGATTTGTGTCCAATTTTACAAGGTGGTTTCGCAGTCGAAAATAAAGTCTGGCACAAATTTTTGTTGAGTTCGGTTAACCCGTTTGGGCACGAGGGTGCAAAGAAGCTTTTTCAATGTTTTTGATGTCGAGTCAAAACTGTTTGACCGATTGACTTGAAATTTTGCACAAATGTTCCACTTAGCAACCGCATTTAGTTGTATAAATTTGGTTGGAATAAATTAACCCATTTCGGTCTGGCGGACTTTCAAAAAATTTTGTGTTTTCGGTTTGTGCCCAATTTTTCAGGTTGATTTTGTAGTCTAAAAGAGAGGCTGCAAAAAGTTTAAGTTAAGTTCGATTAACCCATTTTCCACGACGACGCTATGAAATTTTCTATATATTTTATTTTCTTATACGATTAAAAGTATTTTATTGAAAATTTTGTACCAGGATTTTAATTAAAACCCACAGTGTTAATTTGGTTTTGACCTGTTTGTGCGTTTTGAACAAAGATTCAATGAAATTTTCAGTTTTCTTCAAATGAAATCTAAAAATCAAAAAATTCAATTTGTTATATATAATGCTTAAATACATAGTATTTTAAAACAGTTATTCCAAAAAATAAGCCTACATTTCTCTCATAAAATCATAAAAAAACGAGGAAGAGCGTATTACAACTTTCCGGACTAAACAAAATATAAGTTGAAAAGCGAATTTTTAAACCTTTTCTAAACCATCGACTATATTTTATTCAAGCGTTGGCAATTCAAGAAAATCCCCTTTTGACCTATAGTCATTTTAATTCAGTTAACATTGTTCACCGGAAACCTACCATCCTCAACTATATCGTCAAGGAGCACCAAATTGTCAAGAAGCAGCATGTATAGAAAAATTAGAGATAATCGTTCAAATTGTTTTGCAAACTGTTTTTTAAAGTTTTTGTTTCGCAATCGATTAAAAGAACTCGACAAACCTTTTTTTTAAGTATTCCCCTAATTCAAAGAAGTTGTACCTACTTTCAAAAATTGGACGTAATTTACTTACAAATTTTTTTTTGAACAATCGTCGGGTCGACAGGGGTTAACAATTTCCAAGTCTGTTAGTAAATTGAACTTCATTTTCAAAGAAGAACACATATACGAAATTTGAAGTTAATCTGTTAAATCATTTCTAATATATAGCAAAGCAACGAAAAAACCTATAAAAAGCTGTTGGGCCACGATGGGTTAACGGAACTCCACAAATATTTTTATGTGGCATTTATAGGCAAAGTAGTATCTCAAAAAATTGGCTGAAACTTGCTTTTTTACAATTTGCAAGCTTCCGGGCAACGCCGGGTAAATCTGCTAGTATATTATAATTATGATTGTAATACTTATTGATAACAGGAGAGCTCAACATCTCTTATCATAAATATAAGAGATGAGACTACATGTATTATCTGTGACACTTATATACATTGGAATTCAAAGTAAATTAACAAAAAAAAAATATTAACTTGTAATCTAATATATAAAGAAGAAAATTTGTTTGTTTATTTGTTTGTTTGTTTATTTGTTTGTTTGTTTGTTTGTTTGTTTGTCCAGGATTCACGTGAAAACCACTGGTCCGATTGACACCAAATTTTAGAGGAATAATTTTGGGAGTCCGGGGGGTGACATAGGCTATGTCGCATTTTTATAAGTCAGCAGGTTGCGGCTCCAGAGCCGTTTTAAGCTTTTTCGTTTTTTTGATGTCGAGTCGAAACGGTTTGACCGATTCACTTGAAATTTTGCACGAATGTTCTTCTTATTAAACGGAATTAATGGTATAAAGTTGGTTGGAATAAATTAACCCCTTTCGGCCCGGCGGGCTTCCAAAAAATTTTGTGTTTCCGATTTGTGTCCAATTTTACAGGGTGGTTTTGCAGTCAAAAAGAGAGGCTGGCACAAATTTTTGTTGGGTTCGGTTAACCCGTTTGGGCACGAGGGCGCAATGAAGCTTTTTCAATGTTTTTGATGTCGAGCCGAAACAGTTTGACCGATTGACTTGAAATTTTGCACAAATCTTCCTCTTAGCAAACGGAATTAGTTGTATAAAGATGGTTCGAAAATATTAACCCATTTCGGTCTGGCGGGCTTCCAAAAAATTATTTGTTTCCGATTTGTGTCCAATTTTACAGGGTGGTTTTGCAGTCGAAAAGAAAGGCTGGCACAAATTTTTGTTGGGTTTGGTTAACCCGTTTGAGCACGATAGCCCAATGAAGCTTTTTCAATGTTTTTGATGTCGAGTCAAAACGGTTTGACTGATTGACTTGAAATTTTGTACAAATGTTCCTCTTAGCAACCGCAATTAGTTGTATAAATTTGGTTGGAATAATTTAACCCATTTCGACGTGGCGGGCTTCCAAAAAATTTTGTATTTCCGATTTGTGTCCAATTTTACAAGGTGGTTTCGCAGTCGACAATAGAGTCTGGCACAAATTTTTGTTGAGTTCGGTTAACCCGTTTGGGCACGAGGGCGCAAAAAAGCTTTTTCAATGTTTTTGATTTCGAGTCAAAACCGTTTGATAAATTGACTTGTAATTTTGCACAAATGTTCCTCTTAGCAACCGCAATTAGTTGTATAAATTTGGTTGGAATAATTTAACCCATTTCGGCCTGGCGGACTTTCAAAAAATTTTGTGTTTTCGATTTGTGTCCAATTTTACAGGTTGATTTTGCAGTCTAAAGAGAGGCTGCAAAAAGTTTTAGTTAATTCGATTAACCCGTTTTCCACGACGACGCCATGAAGTTTTCTATAAATTTTATTTTCTTATACGATTAAAAGTATTTTATTGAAAATTTTGTACCAACATTTTAATTAAAACCCACATGATTAATTTGGTTTTGACCTGTTTGTGCGTTTTGAACAAAGATTCAATGAAATTTTCAGTTTTCTTCAAATGAAATCTAAAAATCAAAAAATTCAATTTCTTATGTATAATGCTTAAAAACATAGTATTTTAAAACAGTTTTTCCAAAAAAAAAGCCTACATTTCTCTCATCAAATCATAAAAAAACGAGGAAGAGCGTATTACAACTTTCAGGTGAGTACTAAACAAAATACAGGTTGAAAAGCAAATTTTTAAATCTTTTCTAAACCATCGACTATATTTTATTCAAACGTTGGCAATTCAAGATAACTACTATTGACATAGTATAATGACATAATGGCAAACTTAGTATCCCCATTTGACCAATAGTCATTTTAATTCAGTTAACATTATTCGCCGGGAACCTAACATCCTCAACTCTATCGTCAAGGAGCACCAAATTCTCAAGAAGCACCATGTATAGAAAAATTAGAGATAATCGTTCAAACTGTTTTTTAAAGTTTTTGTTTCGCAATCGGTTAAAAGAACTCGACAAAACATTTTTTTAAGCATTCCCCTAATTCAAAGAAGTTGTACCTACTTTCAGAAATTGGACGTAATTTACTTACAAATTTTTTTTTGAACAATCGTCGGGTCGACAGGGGTTAACAATTTCCAAGTCTGTTAGTAAATTGAACTTCATTTTCAAAGAAGAACACATATACAAAATTTGAAGTTAATCGGTTAAATAATTTCTAATATATATAACAAAGCAACGAAAAAACCTATAAAAAGCTATTGGGCCACGATGGGTTAACGGAACTCTACAAATATTTTTTGTGGCTTCATTTATAAGCAAAGTAGTATTTCAAAAAATTGGCTGAAGCTTGCGTTTTTACAATTTGCAAGCTTCCGGGCAACGCCGGGTAAATCTGCTAGTGAAATATATTAGTTTCATATTTAAAGTAAACTAAAAAAAAGAATCATTAATGCTTTTTTAGCTTTCTATCACATACATAGTTTAGTGCATCAATACTTAATAATTAAAATAATTTTAATTTATAGTATATATACCTATTTAATTGGTTAATTTATTCGGCTTATTTTTTCCCATACAAATATAAACATCCTTTTTTAGGACAAACTATTTGACCAATTTTAATGAAACAAAAACCAAAATAAAGGTTTTTTTTGTTTTCATAGGACAATTTTTTTTTTAGAATATTGCGTTTTTTCAGGTGAAAATCCGTCTTTAATTTAACGTAAATTTGAATTTAACGGTCACGCTTTTAAAAGTTGAGGCTTATGACTCTAATATTATGCGCCGACTTTCTGTGTAAAAGTAATTCATTTTCGGTTTTAACTCGCAGCTAAATCTAAATCAAAAGATTATAGGCGCCGACTTATGTATATCTTTCTTTTTTTTGTTTGGTTCAAATATTCAATGAACAAGGAGATTTAAATTTTTTAAAAATTTATTTTTTTCTGCTAGGCAAAAAGCTTCTGCAACGTTTTCATTTGTTGTATCTTTCTTTATTTTTCTTACGTGAGAAGCAAACCATGTTCCACCACAACAAACGCATATTTCTGTTGGTCCTTCCATGATTTTTCTCAAACATTCTGAATAAAGATCTAATCTTCTTCCTTCTCGTCGCTGCTCCTGCTGCTCTAGGAAAGAAATTGGAGACAAATTAGCTCTTTCAGTTCTGTTTCGTTCAGCTTGCTTTGCGTTTTCTTTAATTCTATTAGAATTATTACACCTACGCAATCGAATTCTAAAATTTTTTTTGAAAGTTAAGTCCTGCATTTTAGCTCTAGCCTCTGATCTTTGTTTTTGTTTTTCTATAGTATTTCTGATTTGTTCAGCTCTTTTGTATTCAAGATCTCTTCTTTTAATTAAGTGGGAGCGTGTATTTTTTTCTTATTCCTCTCTTTTTAAATTTGGATCCTTCCTTCGATTAGAATGTTCTAGGGTATTTCTTTCCTGTTCTACTATCCTATATTCTGAATTTTTTCTTCGCTTTGAATGCTCAAGCGTGTTTCTTTTTTGTTCATTCATTCTAATCTCTGGATTTTTACGTTTTTTCGAATGTTCTTTCGTATTTCTCTCTTGCTCAATTTTTTTAATTCAGGATCCTTCCTTCGATTACAATGTTCAAGGGTATTTCTTTCCTGTTCTACCACCCTATACTCTGTATTTTTTCTTCGTTTTGAATGTTCAAGCGTATTTCTTTCTTGCGCCATTCTTTTTATTTCTGGATCCTCCCTCCGATTAGAGTGCTGAAGGGTATTTCTTTACTGCTCCACAGCCCTATATTCCTCATTTTTTCTACGGTTTGAATGCTCAAGTGTGTTCCTTTCCTGTTCAATTATTCTAATCTCAGGATTTTTCCGTTTTTTTGAATGTGCGTTTGTATTTCTCTCTTGCTTCATTCTTCTTATTTCTGGATCCTTCCTTCGATTAGAATGTTCAAGGGAATTTCTTTCCTGTTCTCCTACCCTATAATCTTCATTTTTTCTTCGCTTTGAATGTTCGAGCGTGTTTCTCTTCTGTTCATTTTGCCTAATCTCTGAATATTTCCGTTTTCTTAAATGAGCTTTCGTATTTCTCTCTTGCTCAATTTTTTTTAATTCTGCATCTTTTCTTCGAATTGAGTGATTAAGGGTATTTCTTTCTTGTTCTGCTGCCCTATATTCCTGATCCTCTCTTTTTTTAGAATGCAAGCGTGTGTTTCTTTCTTGCTCCACAGTTTTATATTGTTACGCATTTGTTCCGTTATCTTAAAACTCGGATTTTTTCTTAACTCACGTAGATTGCCTTTCTTATTTTAACGACGTTGTTCTTGGGATTGTTTCCTTAATTTAGGCATTTTTTGATATTGGCTTTCGACGTTATTGGCGTTATTGACGTTATTATTTTTACAACAACTTATTTTAATTATTAGCTTATTTTAAGTTATTTACTAAAAGTTTAATCTAATTTATTTTTTTTTTTTTATTTTAAATAATGTTTTTTTAAAATTAATATAACATATAACTTATAATTCAATTATAAAAAAATTTATTACTTTATTTAAACAATTCAAATTTATAAAAATTATTATAAGATAACCTTAGGATATAAGTTTATATAGAAAATTATAAATGTTAATTTATTTTTTTTTATTACTATATTTCAACTATTCAACTTTAAAATTAATATTTTTAATCAAAACTTAAATGTATAAAATATTTTAATCTAACTTAAATATAAAATTGTTTAATTTTAATATTTTTTTATTTAGTTTTCAAATACCAAAAATGAATGAGTTATTATTAATAATTTGTATTGTTATATATATATAGTTAACTTATCCCTATTTAGTATATTCCTATACCCGGTCAACTTGTCCCTACTTATTATATTTTTATACCAATTCATAATATTTTATATTTAATTTCCATTTGTTCCTATATTAATATTTTGTACCATTATCATTACCATATATGGTAATAATTTTAAATATAAGAAAATATAATGTAAAGTACCGTTGATTTTAAAGATATAAAAAGAAATGTATTTTTGAGAAATAGCTGAGACTTGTTTTAATTGTAATAAAAATTAGATGTATTAAACATCAGTAATAAAATAATATTTTGACTTAAATCTAAAAGTTATTTTTATTTTTTCTAAACAAATTCGTTCGATATAAATGGCGCAGTCGAGAAAAAAATTTTAAATAAGAGTTTGTGTGAAAAATAAAAAAAAAAAAACTAAAACTAAAAACATTTAAACTTAAATAGTGTAAAATTAAGAACAATTATAGCTAGTGTAAAATTAAGAACAATTATAGCTAGTGTAAAATTAAGTAACAACAAAAAACATATAAAAGGATAAATATACAAAAAAAAATAGGAAACATTTTATTTGATTTTTTTTAAACATTATTAAAATAAATATCTCTGTGTAAAATTAATTAAAACTGATAACAAAACAAATATTAATAAAAATAATATTTAAATAAATATTAAAACCGAAATGAAAATGAGCAGTGCAAAATTAAACAAACAAAAAAAAGTAATAAAAATTTTTAATAGAATATAAAAAAAAAATAATTTATATAATATACAACACACTTATACATTTAAAACAAAAATTGAAAATTGCAATAATGTAAATGCCTTCATTACAATTAAAAAAGAAGACTCATTTAACAACGGGAAAAGTGAAAATAATACTTAATCTATTCAAAAATAAAACAAAAAAAAATTCTATATAAAAAACAAAATCATAAAAAAATTTGTAAAAAATATTCAATTGTTTTTAAATACATCAAACTTTGCAGTGTTTTATTAATTGAGCAAAAGAATCAAAGTCATAAAACAAAAAACATTCTTAAAAAACATTTATAAAAAAAAAAAAAACAAAACACTTATTAAAAAATTATAATAAAACAAAAAAAAAAAAAAAAATGTCTACTCAACAAGGGCTTTATACTGTGGGGGCACCTACACAACAGCAGTACACGATCGATCCCCTGCAGTATATTAATAACATCCCAGAATTTCACGGCGAACCTGAGGAATTGAAAAATTTCATCGAAGCGGTTGATGTAGTTTGGGAATTCATCGCTAAATTTGATGAAGCAGGGAAGAAATTTTTTTTTATTAGCAACCGCAATTAGTTGTATAAATTTGGTTGGAATAATTTAACCCATTTCGACGTGGCGGGCTTCCAAAAAATTTTGTATTTCCGATTTGTGTCCAATTTTACAAGGTGGTTTCGCAGTCGACAATAGAGTCTGGCACAAATTTTTGTTGAGTTCGGTTAACCCGTTTGGGCACGAGGGCGCAAAAAAGCTTTTTCAATGTTTTTGATTTCGAGTCAAAACCGTTTGATAAATTGACTTGTAATTTTGCACAAATGTTCCTCTTAGCAACCGCAATTAGTTGTATAAATTTGGTTGGAATAATTTAACCCATTTCGGCCTGGCGGACTTTCAAAAAATTTTGTGTTTTCGATTTGTGTCCAATTTTACAGCTTGATTTTGCAGTCTAAAGAGAGGCTGCAAAAAGTTTTAGTTAATTCGATTAACCCGTTTTCCACGACGACGCCATGAAGTTTTCTATAAATTTTATTTTCTTATACGATTAAAAGTATTTTATTGAAAATTTTGTACCAACATTTTAATTAAAACCCACATGATTAATTTGGTTTTGACCTGTTTGTGTGTTTTGAACAAAGATTCAATGAAATTTTCAGTTTTCTTCAAATGAAATCTAAAAATCAAAAAATTCAATTTCTTATGTATAATGCTTAAAAACATAGTATTTTAAAACAGTTTTTCCAAAAAATAAGCCTACATTTCTCTCATCAAATCATAAAAAAACGAGGAAGAGCGTATTACAACTTTCAGGTGAGTACTAAACAAAATACAGGTTGAAAAGCAAATTTTTAAATCTTTTCTAAACCATCGACTATATTTTATTCAAACGTTGGCAATTCAAGATAACTACTATTGACATAGTATAATGACATAATGGCAAACTTAGTATCCCCATTTGACCAATAGTCATTTTAATTCAGTTAACATTATTCGCCGGGAACCTAACATCCTCAACTCTATCGTCAAGGAGCACCAAATTCTCAAGAAGCACCATGTATAGAAAAATTAGAGATAATCGTTCAAACTGTTTTTTAAAGTTTTTGTTTCGCAATCGGTTAAAAGAACTCGACAAAACATTTTTTTAAGCATTCCCCTAATTCAAAGAAGTTGTACCTACTTTCAGAAATTGGACGTAATTTACTTACAAATTTTTTTTTGAACAATCGTCGGGTCGACAGGGGTTAACAATTTCCAAGTCTGTTAGTAAATTGAACTTCATTTTCAAAGAAGAACACATATACAAAATTTGAAGTTAATCGGTTAAATAATTTCTAATATATATAACAAAGCAACGAAAAAACCTATAAAAAGCTATTGGGCCACGATGGGTTAACGGAACTCTACAAATATTTTTTGTGGCTTCATTTATAAGCAAAGTAGTATTTCAAAAAATTGGCTGAAGCTTGCGTTTTTACAATTTGCAAGCTTCCGGGCAACGCCGGGTAAATCTGCTAGTGAAATATATTAGTTTCATATTTAAAGTAAACTAAAAAAAAGAATCATTAATGCTTTTTTAGCTTTCTATCACATACATAGTTTAGTGCATCAATACTTAATAATTAAAATAATTTTAATTTATAGTATATATACCTATTTAATTGGTTAATTTATTCGGCTTATTTTTTCCCATACAAATATAAACATCCTTTTTTAGGACAAACTATTTGACCAATTTTAATGAAACAAAAACCAAAATAAAGGTTTTTTTTGTTTTCATAGGACAATTTTTTTTTTAGAATAATGCGTTTTTTCAGGTGAAAATCCGTCTTTAATTTAACGGTCACGCTTTTAAAAGTTGAGGCTTATGACTCTAATATTATGCGCCGACTTTCTGTGTAAAAGTAATTCATTTTCGGTTTTAACTCGCAGCTAAATCTAAATCAAAAGATTATAGGCGCCGACTTATGTATATCTTTCTTTTTTTTGTTTGGTTCAAATATTCAATGAACAAGGAGATTTAAATTTTTTAAAAATTTATTTTTTTCTGCTAGGCAAAAAGCTTCTGCAACGTTTTCATTTGTTGTATCTTTCTTTATTTTTCTTACGTGAGAAGCAAACCATGTTCCACCACAACAAACGCATATTTCTGTTGGTCCTTCCATGATTTTTCTCAAACATTCTGAATAAAGATCTAATCTTCTTCCTTCTCGTCGCTGCTCCTGCTGCTCTAGGAAAGAAATTGGAGACAAATTAGCTCTTTCAGTTCTGTTTCGTTCAGCTTGCTTTGCGTTTTCTTTAATTCTATTAGAATTATTACACCTACGCAATCGAATTCTACAATTTTTTTTGAAAGTTAAGTCCTGCATTTTAGCTCTAGCCTCTGATCTTTGTTTTTGTTTTTCTATAGTATTTCTGATTTGTTCAGCTCTTTTGTATTCAAGATCTCTTCTTTTAATTAAGTGGGAGCGTGTATTTTTTTCTTATTCCTCTCTTTTTAAATTTGGATCCTTCCTTCGATTAGAATGTTCTAGGGTATTTCTTTCCTGTTCTACTATCCTATATTCTGAATTTTTTCTTCGCTTTGAATGCTCAAGCGTGTTTCTTTTTTGTTCATTCATTCTAATCTCTGGATTTTTACGTTTTTTCGAATGTTCTTTCGTATTTCTCTCTTGCTCAATTTTTTTAATTCAGGATCCTTCCTTCGATTACAATGTTCAAGGGTATTTCTTTCCTGTTCTACCACCCTATACTCTGTATTTTTTCTTCGTTTTGAATGTTCAAGCGTATTTCTTTCTTGCGCCATTCTTTTTATTTCTGGATCCTCCCTCCGATTAGAGTGCTGAAGGGTATTTCTTTACTGCTCCACAGCCCTATATTCCTCATTTTTTCTACGGTTTGAATGCTCAAGTGTGTTCCTTTCCTGTTCAATTATTCTAATCTCAGGATTTTTCCGTTTTTTTGAATGTGCGTTTGTATTTCTCTCTTGCTTCATTCTTCTTATTTCTGGATCCTTCCTTCGATTAGAATGTTCAAGGGAATTTCTTTCCTGTTCTCCTACCCTATAATCTTCATTTTTTCTTCGCTTTGAATGTTCGAGCGTGTTTCTCTTCTGTTCATTTTGCCTAATCTCTGAATATTTCCGTTTTCTTAAATGAGCTTTCGTATTTCTCTCTTGCTCAATTTTTTTTAATTCTGCATCTTTTCTTCGAATTGAGTGATTAAGGGTATTTCTTTCTTGTTCTGCTGCCCTATATTCCTGATCCTCTCTTTTTTTAGAATGCAAGCGTGTGTTTCTTTCTTGCTCCACAGTTTTATATTGTTACGCATTTGTTCCGTTATCTTAAAACTCGGATTTTTTCTTAACTCACGTAGATTGCCTTTCTTATTTTAACGACGTTGTTCTTGGGATTGCTTCCTTAATTTAGGCATTTTTTGATATTGGCTTTCGACGTTATTGGCGTTATTGACGTTATTATTTTTACAACAACTTATTTTAATTATTAGCTTATTTTAAGTTATTTACTAAAAGTTTAATCTAATTTATTTTTTTTTTTTTATTTTAAATAATGTTTTTTTAAAATTAATATAACATATAACTTATAATTCAATTATAAAAAAATTTATTACTTTATTTAAACAATTCAAATTTATAAAAATTATTATAAGATAACCTTAGGATATAAGTTTATATAGAAAATTATAAATGTTAATTTATTTTTTTTTTATTACTATATTTCAACTATTCAACTTTAAAATTAATATTTTTAATCAAAACTTAAATGTATAAAATATTTTAATCTAACTTAAATATAAAATTGTTTAATTTTAATATTTTTTTATTTAGTTTTCAAATACCAAAAATGAATGAGTTATTATTAATAATTTGTATTGTTATATATATATAGTTAACTTATCCCTATTTAGTATATTCCTATCCCCGGTCAACTTGTCCCTACTTATTATATTTTTATACCAATTCATAATATTTTATATTTAATTTCCATTTGTTCCTATATTAATATTTTGTACCATTATCATTACCATATATGGTAATAATTTTAAATATAAGAAAATATAATGTAAAGTACCGTTGATTTTAAAGATATAAAAAGAAATGTATTTTTGAGAAATTGCTGAGACTTGTTTTAATTGTAATAAAAATTAGATGTATTAAACATCAGTAATAAAATAATATTTTGACTTAAATCTAAAAGTTATTTTTATTTTTTCTAAACAAATTCGTTCGATATAAATGGCGCAGTCGAGAAAAAAATTTTAAATAAGAGTTTGTGTGAAAAATAAAAAAAAAAAAACTAAAACTAAAAACATTTAAACTTAAATAGTGTAAAATTAAGAACAATTATAGCTAGTGTAAAATTAAGAACAATTATAGCTAGTGTAAAATTAAGTAACAACAAAAAACATATAAAAGGATAAATATACAAAAAAAAATAGGAAACATTTTATTTGATTTTTTTTAAACATTATTAAAATAAATATCTCTGTGTAAAATTAATTAAAACTGATAACAAAACAAATATTAATAAAAATAATATTTAAATAAATATTAAAACCGAAATGAAAATGAGCAGTGCAAAATTAAACAAACAAAAAAAAGTAATAAAAATTTTTAATAGAATATAAAAAAAAAATAATTTATATAATATACAACACACTTATACATTTAAAACAAAAATTGAAAATTGCAATAATGTAAATGCCTTCATTACAATTAAAAAAGAAGACTCATTTAACAACGGGAAAAGTGAAAATAATACTTAATCTATTCAAAAATAAAACAAAAAAAAATTCTATATAAAAAACAAAATCATAAAAAAATTTGTAAAAAATATTCAATTGTTTTTAAATACATCAAACTTTGCAGTGTTTTATTAATTGAGCAAAAGAATCAAAGTCATAAAACAAAAAACATTCTTAAAAAACATTTATAAAAAAAAAAAAAACAAAACACTTATTAAAAAATTATAATAAAACAAAAAAAAAAAAAAAAATGTCTACTCAACAAGGGCTTTATACTGTGGGGGCACCTACACAACAGCAGTACACGATCGATCCCCTGCAGTATATTAATAACATCCCAGAATTTCACGGCGAACCTGAGGAATTGAAAAATTTCATCGAAGCGGTTGATGTAGTTTGGGAATTCATCGCTAAATTTGATGAAGCTGGGAAGAAATTTTTTTTTATTAGCATCAAAAGGAAGATAAAAGGTGAGGCATATAAAATTATTAGTATATATAATTCCATATCAAATTGGAATAATTTAAAGATAGTTTTAGTAAATAATTTTTCGGAAAAAAAAAGTAGTAATAAGATATTTGATGAATTAATATGTATAGAATTTATAGGAACAGTATTAGATTTTTATAATAAGATTATAAGTATATTAAGTAGGTTAAATTCAAAAATTCAAAATGAAATAAATAATGAGGCTGATATAACTAGGATTTCTGAAAGTAATAGTAGGCAGGCTTTAGCAATATTTAAAACTAAGCTAGGAGAGCCTATGTTTACTATTTTACAATGTAGAAATCCTAGTAATTTGGAAGAAGCCTTAGAAATTTTAACAGAAGGCAATTATTTAAATAGAACAAATGATAACTTTTTGAATAGAAATAATGCACATTTTTTTAATGCAAATAATAGGTACAATTATCGCCAGCTAAATAACAGACCTAACTATAATTATAGTGCACGCCATAATTCGCCTAATCAAAATATTGATAGACAACAAATCAATATACCGCGAAATAATCCAAATTTTCGTTACAATTCAAATTTTCGTTATAACTCCAATAGACAAAATCATAATAACCAATCTAACAACCAAACAAACAATAATAATTTTAGATCCTCTCAAAACTCTTATAATAGTAGGAATTATTCACGTATGGACATTGATCAAACCACCGAAAATTTTCCCTTGAGTGCCTCCAAAGACGCTTACCATATATAGTAATAAAAACAACTAAAGGTCCATTACGGTTTATTTTAGATACGGGAGCAAATATGAGTGTAATAAACGAAAATATTTGTGACCCTAAATCTAAAGAAAAAATAAAACCAATTAAAATTAAAACATTACAAAGCGAATGTTACAGTGACACTAAAATTAAAATACCAAGTTTTAAAGTATTCCAATCAAAAGAAATTATGGAATTTTTAGAATTAAAATTTGAAAAATTCTATGATGGAATAATTGGGAATAACATCCTGATTCCTCATAAAGCTAGAATTGATTATAATTTACATTCATTAGTAGTGAATGATAATATAAGCGTCCCTATTTTTTTTAACGAGGGTGACGAAACGAAAGCACAAGCTTATATAACCCTTTCTGAAAAAGTACCGGTCGGTGAAGAACGGACTTATTCTAAAAACTGTATTGCTGAAATTCAAACTGCTGACTTAAATAATGAAGAGAAAAATAAATTAATGCAGTTAATAGATCAGTACGATCAAATCTTTTATAAAGAAAATTGTGATTTAACATTTACTAATAAAATACAGCATGAAATAAAAACTAAAGACAATATTCCCGTTTACACAAGAACATATAGATACCCTCAAATACATAAAAGTGAAGTCGAAAAACAAATTCAGGAAATGTTAAAACAGGGTATAATAAGACCAAGTAGTTCACCATACTCATCTCCTCTTTGGATAGTTCCCAAAAAGGCAGATGCATCTGGCAAACCACAGTGGAGACTAGTGATTGACTATAGAAAATTGAATTCTATCACTATAGATGATAAGTTTCCTATCCCTAATATGGATGACATATTAGATAAGTTAGGAAGATCAATGTACTTCACAACATTGGATCTGGCAAGGGGATTTCACCAGATTGAAATAGCTGAAAATGACATCCCTAAAACAGCATTTTCAACAAACCAAGGTCTTTATGAATTTTTGCGGATGCCGTTCGGACTTAAGAACGCACCGTCAACATTTCAAAGACTGATGAATTCCTTGTTGTCAGATCTAATTGGAAAGATTTGTTTTGTGTACCTGGATGATATTATCATCTTCAGTACCAGCCTAGAAGAACATTTAATATCAATTAGAAAGGTATTTCAAAAATTAAAAGAGGCTAACTTAAAGGTTCAATTAGATAAATGTCAATTTATGGCAAGAGAAGTTGAATATCTAGGTCATATTGTAACTAAAGATGGCGTAAAGCCAAACCCTAAAAAAATAAAAGCTGTACAAAGTTTCCTATTCCGAAAAATCAAAAACAAATTAAACAATTTCTAGGATTAGTTGGGTTTTATAGAAAATTTATAAAAGATTTTGCCCTAATAGCAAAACCGATGACGTTACAATTAAAAAAGGGTATTAAGGTTAATTCACAAGATGAAAATTATATAAATGCTTTCAATAATTTGAAATCATTAATTATATCGGATCCGATTTTAAGGTATCCGGATTATAATAAAAAATTTGTACTAACTACAGGGCCCCATTTCATAAAACTATTAGTCTAATATTATTAGTGAATTTACTAATATTTTATTAGTTATTAGTAAAATTCTGTTTCATAAAGGCTAATATTTTATTAGTGCTACACTAATAATTATTAGTGAATTTTATTACTGCAAAGCGCGTTTCTGTTTCATAAAACTATTAGACTAATAATTATTTGTCGCTACACTAATAATTATTAGTAAATTTTTATTAGTTTAGAAAGACTAATAAATTCATTATTAGTCTTTTAAATATTAGGATATTTATATAAAATAGAGGTTAAACTTTATATTGTATGCCATAAACTTATTTTTTTTTAGTAAATAATCTTAAATATTTTGTACAAAATAAATAAATAATAAAATCTAAAAAAAAACAAGTGATGAAAAAAACCAAGGGTTTTTAAAAAAGCACATTTTCAAAATAATATAGTGTTTCATACTGAGTATTTTATCGGAATATAATATTGAAGCTTCAATATTAACGTTTAATTTAGGAAATATATACGTTGGTGACTAAGTTACTGCTTACTTATAAAAACCGTAATTTTTTTAATTTTTAAGTCCAAATAGCCCCTCTATGGGGCAGGTTGACCAATTTCTCAGGGATCTAATCCTCAATCCTCCCCTTCCCACAACTTTTTTAGGTTCAAGGAATTAAATTGTGAATTCTACCAAAATTTGGAATTTTATTTAGAATTTTACTATTTAAGCAAAAATGGTTAAAACTGACAGACACTTTCTTCAATTTAAAGAATCGCTTTTAAATTTAAGAAAATCTTTTAACATATGTTAAAGTATAATGTTGGACCTTCAAATTTTTTGTATTAACAAAAAAAAATTTGAACAGGTATTCAAGTTACAGGTGTTTAAAAATAGCAAAATTTTAATTTTCGAGCCCTTATAGCTGCTAAACAGGGGACGTGACAAAAAAATTTTGTTAACCGACTCCTAGTAATTTCTGAAGTTCTAACTTCTCCCAAAATTTCAAAACCCTAGCTTGGTCTGTATAGAAGATATGTGGGGCGAAAAATTTTGCAAAAATTGAGTTTTGCATAATGGTAAATTTTAGTACCGTATGGCAACCCTAAACATTTGTCTTTTAAAAATTTATAAATTTTATAAAACCAGCTATCTTTTGCCGTTTTCAGATTGAAAATACACTTAATAGAACTCTTGTTATAACAATTTAAATATAGGGCTTTTCCCAACTTTGGGGGGTTGCAGTTCCGTAACGGGTGGGGCTACGGAAAAAAATTTTTCCACGAAATAATTTTTGTTGTAATACCTACTCGTGGTTAAAATTTCTTTTCTCTATTTCAAACGATGTAAAAGTTTTTGTAAACATACGGACAGACGGACGGACGGACGGACGGACAGAGTGAAACTATATAGGCACATTTTTACAAAATTTTTTGAAAATGTGCTAATTACGCATTATTATACATACTTTACATTAATCAACAACATTTTATTTTGGTTACAACTTAAACATAATTCAGTATAAATTTGAAAATCATGTTAAGCTCTGATAGTGAGAGTGATTTTGAAGATTATTTTATAATAAGGAGAAGTCTTGCATTTAATATAAACCAAATAGTTGAACATTCAAATAATAATTATTAGTGACGAGTCTATACTAATAATTTATGATTTGCAGTAATAATTTATTAGTAAAATTTTATTAGTTGCAGAAAATTTTTATGAAACAAAAAAGTATTACTCCATATTTATTAGTTCTAATAATTATTATTTTATTAGTATTAGACTAATAGTTTTATGAAATAGGGCCCAGATGCCTCCAATTTCGCTCTTGGTGCTGTATTAGCACAGGATAACCATCCAATTAGTTTTGCCAGCAGAACACTTAATGAACATGAAATTCATTATTCTTCAATAGAAAAAGAGCTCCTTGCCATAATTTGGGCAACAAAATATTTTAGGCCCTATTTATATGGTCGAAAATTTACGATTAAAACGGACCACCAGCCTTTGAAGTGGTTAGCCAATATAAAAGAACCTAATAGTAAACTCCAAAGGTGGAAAATTAGCCTAGAGGAGTATACTTATGACATTGAATATATAAAGGGCAAAGAGAATTATGTAGCAGACGCACTCTCGCGTGTTGAAATTAATATTAACGAGCAAAATATCGATAATATGTCTACAATAGCTACTATGCATAGTGCTGAAGAGGATAATAGACATTACATACAAATTTCTGAATTACCATTAAATATATTTAAAACACAAATAATTATAAAAAAGGGAAATATAGACACATTTGAATCAAAAAAAATATTTAGAAAAAAAACAATTACTATTATAACTCGCGAAGCTAATAAAAATTTATATGAAAATATTTTAACAAATTATTTACCAAAAAAAGGTATTGTAGGAATTTTATTTGAAGATTTTAATATGTTTAAACAATTTCAAGATATCTATGTAAATTGGAAAAATGCTAATGTACCTGTTGTAGTTAATAAAGTAAATTACATCTTAAAAGATATTGCAAATAGAACTGAACTAAAAGAAAAAATATTGCAGGAGCACTTTAAACATAATCACAGAGGAATTAATGAGGTATATTTAGAATTAAAACCATTTATATACTACCCTAATTTAAAGAAAGAAATATCTGTAGTAATTAATAATTGCAACATTTGCAACACAGCAAAATATGAAAGAAATCCTCTGAAATTACCGTTCCGACTTACAGAAACACCTTCGTTTAAAAATGAAATTATTCATATGGATATTTGGTTTTTAAAAAAAGGTAAAGCGTATCTTACATTTATCGATAAACTTTCCAAATACGCTCAAATTATTTCCATTAAATCAAGAAACTGGTTAGACATTGAAAAAGCTATCAAACGTTATATAAGTATAATAGGTAAACCGAAAAAAATAATTACAGATAATGAAAAAGGCTTTGGAAGTTTAAGTTCTAAAAATTTTTTTCAAAACAATAATATAGAACTTCATTTAACTACTCCTCAATTGCATACGGGAAACTCCGATATAGAAAGATTTCATAATACATTGAATGAGCACATTAGAATAATGAAAACTAAAGAAAAGTTAGGTCAAGAAATAAGAGAAGATAGTGATTATGTGGTAGATGCATTATTGTATTATAATAATACAATTCATTCAACCACAGGGCACAGACCTATTAGTTTCCAGGATGGATCGCTATCCTCAGAAGAAATTCGAACATTATCATGCAAAATTAGAACCCAAAAAGAAAAAACAATAGCAAACCTAAATAGAAATAGAAAAGATCAAAACGAAAACCCTATGTTAATAAAAAATCTAAGAGTTACAAAACTTGATCCTCACTTTAAACCAGTATCTCTTCATAAACTGAACCGAAATTATTATATCGATAACAAGAACCGAAAAATTTATAAATCGCAATTAGCTAAACAAAAAAAGTATCAAACTAATTAATTTTCCTACTTAATTAGCCTACCTACAATTAAACTACCTAAAAAAACAAATATCCTAGTACTAACTTAAAACTAAATTTTATAACTTAAATCTAAATCTTATAAATTAAATTTCTTCTTTAAGTTTTTCCATTCTGTCGTTTGGATATATACGATGATTTACTAATTACTTATAATCTTTTACCTAAAAAGAAAACCAATTATTTGCATTTTGTTAAATGGAAAGATGTACCTATTTTTTGAAATTGTTTCTGCTTCACTATTCTAACGCCTCACTATTTATTTTTTTATGTAATTTAATTTTTTAAAATGTAAAACAAATATAAAATTTTTTTAAAAAAGTAAACAAATAAAAACAAAACAAAAAAAAAAAAACAACAATATTTAAATATTCGAATTTGACTTTTAAAATAATTTTTTTATTAACTTGATTAAATATGGCGCTCATATCGTTCGAGAATCGATATGCAGCGCACCTTTTTTTGCAAAGATTGGCAGAATTTTAATGTACTTCTGATAAATTAAATTTTTAATCTTACATAATATTATGAATTTTTTTTTTATAAAAGGTATAATCTGGTATAATTTTAAAATATGTTCTTAAAAATGTAAATTATAAAAAGTATAAATATTGTAAACATTGTAACAAAGAAAAAAAATTGCTTAAAAAAAAAAAAAGAAAAGAAAACAGAATTGTAAAATAATACTCTCAAATGAGGACATTTGACTTAAGGGGGGAGGAGTTAACTTATCCCTATTTAGTATATTCCTATCCCCGGTCAACTTGTCCCTACTTATTATATTTTTATACCAATTCATAATATTTTATATTTAATTTCCATTTGTTCCTATATTAATATTTTGTACCATTAACATTACCATATATGGTAATAATTTTAAATATAAGAAAATATAATGTAAAGTACCGTTGATTTTAAAGATATAAAAAGAAATGTATTTTTGAGAAATTGCTGAGACTTGTTTTAATTGTAATAAAAATTAGATGTATTAAACATCAGTAATAAAATAATATTTTGAATTAAATCTAAAAGTTATTTTTATTTTTTCTAAACAAATTCGTTCGATATAAATATATATATATATATATCGTAATTTATATTATTTTTTATGTATATATATATGAAATAATTTATATTATTTTATTTATATTATATATATATATATGAAATATATAAATAAACTATAATCTATACATATATATATTATATACAAATTATGATTTTAATAATTTTTAGAAAATTTTTTTTAAATAGTTAATATTAACATTAATAAGAAAATTTTTTTAATAATTCTGGATTTTTTATTTAAATTTATTATATAATGCTTCAAAATTCTTACTTAAATATACACAAAAAAAAATTATTAAATTGATTAATTATAATATAATTATAATAGAAATATAATATTAAAGTTCTTACTGATATATACTTTATGTCCATTCCATTGTTTTTTTCTTAACAACAAAAAATAATTTTATATATATTTTACTAGCAGATTTACCCGGCGTTGCCCGGAAGCTTGCAAATTGTAAAAACGCAAGCTTCAGCCAATTTTTTGAAATACTACTTTGCTTATAAATGAAGCCACAAAAAATATTTGTAGAGTTCCGTTAACCCATCGTGGCCCAATAGCTTTTTATAGGTTTTTTCGTTGCTTTGTTATATATATTAGAAATTATTTAACCGATTAACTTCAAATTTTGTATATGTGTTCTTCTTTGAAAATGAAGTTCAATTTACTAACAGACTTGGAAATTGTTAACCCCTGTCGACCCGACGATTGTTCAAAAAAAAATTTGTAAGTAAATTACGTCCAATTTCTGAAAGTAGGTACAACTTCTTTGAATTAGGGGAATGCTTAAAAAAATGTTTTGTCGAGTTCTTTTAACCGATTGCGAAACAAAAACTTTAAAAAACAGTTTGAACGATTATCTCTAATTTTTCTATACATGGTGCTTCTTGAGAATTTGGTGCTCCTTGACGATAGAGTTGAGGATGTTAGGTTCCCGGCGAATAATGTTAACTGAATTAAAATGACTATTGGTCAAATGGGGATACTAAGTTTGCCATTATGTCATTATACTATGTCAATAGTAGTTATCTTGAATTGCCAACGTTTGAATAAAATATAGTCGATGGTTTAGAAAAGATTTAAAAATTTGCTTTTCAACCTGTATTTTGTTTAGTACTCACCTGAAAGTTGTAATACGCTCTTCCTCGTTTTTTTATGATTTGATGAGAGAAATGTAGGCTTATTTTTTGGAAAAACTGTTTTAAAATACTATGTTTTTAAGCATTATACATAAGAAATTGAATTTTTTGATTTTTAGATTTCATTTGAAGAAAACTGAAAATTTCATTGAATCTTTGTTCAAAACGCACAAACAGGTCAAAACCAAATTAACCATGTGGGTTTTAATTAAAATGTTGGTACAAAATTTTCAATAAAATACTTTTAATCGTATAAGAAAATAAAATTTATAGAAAACTTCATGGCGTCGTCGTGGAAAACGGGTTAATCGAATTAACTAAAACTTTTTGCAGCCTCTCTTTAGACTGCAAAATCAACCTGTAAAATTGGACACAAATCGAAAACACAAAATTTTTTGAAAGTCCGCCAGGCCGAAATGGGTTAAATTATTCCAACCAAATTTATACAACTAATTGCGGTTGCTAAGAGGAACATTTGTGCAAAATTACAAGTCAATTTATCAAACGGTTTTGACTCGAAATCAAAAACATTGAAAAAGCTTTTTTGCGCCCTCGTGCCCAAACGGGTTAACCGAACTCAACAAAAATTTGTGCCAGACTCTATTGTCGACTGCGAAACCTTGTAAAATTGGACACAAATCGGAAATACAAAATTTTTTGGAAGCCCGCCACGTCGAAATGGGTTAAATTATTCCAACCAAATTTATACAACTAATTGCGGTTGCTAAGAGGAACATTTGTACAAAATTTCAAGTCAATCAGTCAAACCGTTTTGACTCGACATCAAAAACATTGAAAAAGCTTCATTGGGCTATCGTGCCCAAACGGGTTAACCAAACCCAACAAAAATTTGTGCCAGCCTTTCTTTTCGACTGCAAAACCACCCTGTAAAATTGGACACAAATCGGAAACAAATAATTTTTTGGAAGCCCGCCGGACCGAAATGGGTTAATATTTTCGAACCATCTTTATACAACTAATTCCGTTTGCTAAGAGGAAGATTTGTGCAAAATTTCAAGTCAATCGGTCAAAATGTTTCGGCTCGACATCAAAAACATTGAAAAAGCTTCATTGCGCCCTCGTGCCCAAACGGGTTAACCGAACCCAACAAAAATTTGTGCCAGCCTCTCTTTTTTACTGCAAAACCACCCTGTAAAATTGGACACAAATCGGAAACACAAAATTTTTGGAAGCCCGCCGGGCCGAAAGGGGTTAATTTATTCCAACCAACTTTATACCATTAATTCCGTTTAATAAGAAGAACATTCGTGCAAAATTTCAAGTGAATCGGTCAAACCGTTTCGACTCGACATCAAAAAAACGAAAAAGCTTAAAACGGCTCTGGAGCCGCAACCTGCTGAGTTATAAAAATGCGACATAGCCTATGTCACCCCCCGGACTCCCAAAATTATTCCTCTAAAATTTGGTGTCAATCGGACCAGTGGTTTTCACGTAAATCCTGGACAAACAAACAAACAAACAAATAAACAAACAAACAAATAAACAAACAAATTTTCTTCTTTATATATTAGATTTATTATAATTTACACCAAAAATTAATTTTTTTTTTTTTAAATATTTATTAAATTTTATTAAAAAGTTTTTTTTTAAATGTTTATTAGATTTTATTAGATTTTATAAAACATTTGGATTTTTTTAATTTAAAATGCAAGTGCTTATTAATGTTTGTTAATTAACATTAACTTGATGTCACTAATTAATCTTTTTCAATTTCTTCTATTCAACACATAGAATTATTATAATGCATTTTTTATATAACAGTTCACAAATGATAGAAGATCAATAACAATGTGCCGATAAGAGCTGCAAACTTATTTGAATCATTTAAAAATTAAATGATTTTGTAATAAATTATGATTGTAAATCTAATTTAAATTAAATTTAGATTTTAAGGAAATTTAGGATAAAAAATATATAATAATAATAAGAAATTTTTAATTCAACATACCTACCCATTATTTGAAAAAAATTACAATATAATTTCATCTGAATTATTTTAAATACGCTTAAGTTTTGAATATATTCACATACCTATTTTAAGAATTGTTTTTATCTATATTTTTTAAATCATAAAATTAGTTTAAACTTTAAAACTTTATTAAGTTTTTTAAAATTGAGATTGCTTTTTTCAAGCCTTTACCTAAATTATTTTGTAATAATTACGTATTAAAACCAAATTATGAATTTAAATATTTCGTAAAGGACATATTTTCTTGAATTGCTGATACTTGTATATTCAATTTGTAATTGAAAAAAATTTAAATGATTTGAAGCTCTTTTTTGCTAAATAATTTTTTTTAATAACAAGTGTAATATACATCTTTTCATTAAATAATATGTACATACAAAATAAATAATTATGAATTTATGAATGTATACATAATATATATAATATTTTAGGTAGGTACAGTCGCAAAATGAATTAAAACTAAATAAAAAAAAAATTAAAGAATAACATTAAAAAAAATAAATATATATAAAAAAAAAACATTTAAGTTAAAAAAAAAAAAAATTCTGTCACCCACCACCATCAAAATTTGAACCAGAGACTATATACAATAATTAAAATTTGGTACAACAAACACTATCACCCCGTCCTATACCCTCTCTAAAATCATGTGTGATAGATCTTTAATTTAAAGAAAATTCAAACTTAAAAAATTAAATTAATTTTAATAACTGTAGTTTAGGAAAAAAATTTTATTAAAATAATTTTGTTTTTATAGTAAGTGTAATATACATCTTCTCAATAATTAATTACACACAAAATAAATAATTATGAATATAATGCTTTCATATGTATAATGTTTAGGTAGGTACAGCCGCAAAATGATTTTGAAAATTTAATTAATTTTGCTATTAAATTAAAAATTTATTTTCATTTATGCAAGTTTATATATATAATGTTAACTTTAAGAGTTTATTTCAAACTAAAACTTGATAAATTTGTACATTAATAATAATATTCAAAATACAATGAAAAAGAATTAAAACATTACTGTAAATAAACATGTGATCCAAAAGAAATTACAATAGTAATATTACATGTACATACACTAGTGTAAGATAACAAAAAACTATATAGAATACAGTCTTGTATAAAATTATTTTAACAGTCTAACATGAAAGTATTTTAACACTCCCCCTTTCGATATTGTTTTTGTTTTCTTTAATTTTAAAGTTCTGCAGCATGTCAATACAGCTTCCTTGTTTAATTTTATCTAGTGGCTTAGTTAGAAAATCTGCATTCATGTTAGAAGACTCAACATATGAAAATATGACGCTGCCATCCTGTTGTTTTTCTCTACAATAGTGATACTTGATATCAATATGTTTGGATCTGCCGTGGTTTATGCTATTACTGCTCAGCTTTATCGCACTTTGATTGTCGCAGTTTATGACTGTTGGTTCTTTAAAGTACGTTGTAAATGAGAGTTCTTCAAATAATTTCCTTAAGTAAATTACTTCTTTAGTTGCTTCACACATGGCAATATATTCTGCCTCCATTGTTGAAAGTGCTACGCATTTCTGTTGCTTTGATCTCCAAATGACTGGTGCATCTGCAATCATTATTATGTAACCTATTCGTGATCTTCTATTTGAAATGTCACCTGCCCAATCCGAATCGACATAACAGTTTAATTTTTCATTTGATTTCTTATAAGTAATTTTAAAGTCTGGATTATATTTGAGGTATCTGATTACTCTTTTTGCCGCAGTCCAATGAGTTTTTCCTGGGTTTTTGCAAAAAATGCTCAGCGTACTGGCTGCGAATGCTATATCCGGCCGTGTTGTATTGGCTAAGTATATCAATCCTCCTACAAGTTCTCTATATGGTTTTTCTTTCATTTCTAAAATTTCTTCTTTTGATGTAGGGCATTGATCATTTGTTAATTTAATACTGTTATCCATGGGAGAAGTCACAGGCTTTGAATCCACCATATGATATTTTTCAATAAGTTTTTCAACGTATTTTCTTTGTGTGATTTCAATACTTCCAGTATCAGATGTTCGACGTACAGATATCCCCAAAATTTGGTTAACATTTCCCAGATCCTTCATTTTGAATTTACTAGCTAATAATCGTTTTGTTTCGGTCAATAAGTTTAAACATGTTGAAGCTACAAGTAAGTCATTAACATAGACTATTATTATAACCATCTTATTTTGTTTGTTCATGAAGTATAAACATGAATCGGCAGAAGATTGACACATTCCAATATCTTTCAAATAACTATCTAGTTTTAAATGCCATTGATGGCTGGCTTGTTTTAGCCCATACAGCGGTTTTAGCAGTTTACAAACTTTGTTGCTCAATAATTTTTTACCAGGAGCTTTTGGTTCTTCCATGTAGATTTCATCATGCAAGTCGCCCTGGACGAAGGCTGTTATAACGTCCATTTGGTGTAAATGCACAAATCGCAAAAATTGTTCTAATCGTCTCGTAACGAGCAACTGGAGCATATATTTCACTGAAATCGAATCTATCCCTTTGCTCGCATCCTCTCACAACTAATCTTGCTTTGTATTTATCGACAGTTCCATCATCTTTATATTTAATACAATATACCCATTTATTCGATAAAACTTTCTTATCTTTTGGACGTTCAACCAGTATCCAAGATTTATTTTCATTTAAGGATGATAGTTCGTTTTCCATAGCTTGTATCCACTTCTCACGATCAGTACTTTTAATTGCTTCCTCAAAAGAACCCGGATTAGTATCATTTTCAATAGCTAAATTTACCTTTTGAATTTTGCATTTCCGAGGTCTTCCTTTCTTTCCAGTCCTGAGAAGTTTTGGTCTTCCTCTTTTTTCCACTCTTTCAGTATTCTTTCCTTCATCTGCTTCATCCTCTTCAATACCTTCATTAATTTTCGCTCCATAATCTTAACCTTCTTCATCCAATTCATCAGCACAATCCGAAAAATATTCATCAGCACTTTCGAATGACACCTCTTCCTCATCTTGAAATTCATCTTTAGCATTTAGTTTGTCTGTTTTTTCATTATTATCTTGGTCCATATTGTTATTTTGTTTTTCCATCTTAGTCAAATTATTTTCAGGCTCGTTTATTACCCCAGTTTGGATATGAACAAAATTTTTTTCATTAACAACTTCTAAGAATTTTACATCTCTACTTTTTATTATGGTGTTATTATGTTTATTCCATAATCTGTAACCTTTCGATTCCTTGCAGTATCCAACAGATATGTACTTATCTCCGCGTGCATTCAATTTTGAGAAATTTGTCCCTTTCCTTAGAGCTATAGCTGTACAACCAAATGTTTTCATAAAGCTAACGTTCGGTTTTCTTCCTGTCCAGATCTCATAAGGAGTTTTTCCTTTTATAAAACTTGTTGGGCACATGTTTCTAATAACTGCAGCTGTATTTATGGCCTCGGCCCATAAACATTTCGGTAAGCCTGTTTCCATTAGCATGCACCTACACATGTCAAGCAAAGTTGGGTTAAAACGCTCCGCTATGCCATTCTGTTGTGGCGTGTACGCAATTGTAAGTTGATGTTTGATTCCATGTTTTTCTAAATAGTATTTGAATTGATTTGACAAGTATTCTTTCGCATTGTCCGTTCGTAATTTTATTATTTTCCTACCAGTTTCACGTTCTGAATATGTTTGAAACTTTTTAAAGGCATCAAATGCTTCACATCTAGATTTTAGAAACATAACTTCTACGTATCTGGATTTTTCATCTATAAATGTGATGAAGTATCTGCAACCACTTAGTGATTTTTCTGCAAAAGGGCCACAGATGTCAGAATGTATGGTACCTAGTAATTTTGTTTCTAAATTCCTTGCTTGATGATATGGTTGCTGAGTTATTTTTCCCTTTTCGCAAATTAAACATTTTAAATCATCCTTTTGAAATTTTAAGTCAAGTCCTTTCACTAATTCTTCATTATTTAATTTACGCAAATCATGAAAGTTTAAATGACCAAACCTTTGGTGCCATTTCTTTACGTCGCTTTTATGATGATTTGAGTACAATGATACATCTGATATATTTTTCACTATATACAATCTGTCTTGTTTTTGAGCTCGTAAAATTTTCAATCCAGTGGTGTTTTCTATAGAAGCATATTTATTTCGAAAAATAACCTTGAACCCATTTTCTACTACTCTGGAGACTGAAATTAAATTATATTTTAATTTTGGGGCATATATTACATTTTTCAACAAAATTCTGTTACTATCATATTTATTTAATTTTAACAAAACATTTCCACTACCAATTGAATTTATTATATCACCATTAGCAGTTTCAATAGCGAAATTATTTTTATTATCCCAATTTACAAACATATTTTTATTGTTACACATATGAGAACTAGCTCCGCTGTCTACACACCATGTATTATTGTTTAGTAAAGTTTCTTCAGGAGCGCACAACATTGCAGTATCTTTGAATTTCCTTACATTTTTCTTATTTCTGCATTCATTTGCCTTATGACCCCTTTTGTTGCAAATAAAACAAGTTCCCATAAATTTTAATTGTTGCTTTTGATGGAAATTTTCCTTTTGAAATTTATTATAATTGTTGTGTTGAGTATACTGCTTATCTTTACCTTTAGAAATTAAAGGGTTTTCCATTTCGCCAACATTACCAATTTCTTCGCCTCTACGTTGATCTTCTTCAATGATTTTTATTTTTAAAGATTGTAAATCTGGAAGATCATCTCGTGCCTCAACCGCTATACGGAAACTTTCATATCTTTCAGGCAACGTGTTAAGTAGCATAATCGATACAAGTTCATCGGGTATTTTAATATTTAAATCTTCCATTTTGTCCACTGTTGTTTCAAAATTTCTAATATGCTCTTGCATAGGTTCTTCAGGATTCTTTTTCATTAAAAATAATCTTTTGTATAGCATAATTTTCTTAGCTGGTCCTTTCGACTTATATAATTTTTCCAAAATCGCCCACGCTTCTTTAGATGTTTGAACTTTCTTGATATGATGAAGTTGACTTTCTCTTACATGTAGAAATATTAAGGCTAAAGCCTTTGCGTCCTTTGAATTATATTCCGCTTCCTTTGATGCTTCCTTTTTAATTTTTCCATTTACGTAATCCCAGAACTCATTACAAATCAGCACACTCCGCATTTGCAGATGCCATGTTTCATAATTTTCGTCATTTAATTTTTCCATGTTTACACCAACTTTATCCATAATTTTTATTTCCAAAATTTGAAAAATAATTTCCAAAATATTTTATTGATCCAATTTTTGTTTCCAAAATATTTTATTAATCCAAATTAAAATTAACCACGTGTTTGTATTCCAGAATGATCTATTTAAATTCTTGCTGTGAGCATCCTGGGCCCATAACCTGTTAACTTTAAGAGTTTATTTCAAACTAAAACTTAATAAATTTGTACATTAATAATAATATTCAAAATACAATGAAAAAGAATTGAAACATTACTGTAAATAAACATGTGATCCAAAAGAAATTACAATAGTAATATTACATGTACATACACTACTGTAAGATAACACAAAACTATATAGAATACAGTCTTGTATAAAATTATTTTAACAGTCTAACATGAAAGTATTTTAACATATAAGAATAACATAAAAAAAAATTAAAATTATAAATATAATTATAAATATAAAAAAAATTTTATTAAAAAAAAATAATTAAAAAAAAAATAAATTAAAAAAAACTTATATCATCCCACCAAAATCAGGATTTGAACCGAAGGCTATACAAAATGTTTAAAATTTGATAATGTAAACACTACCACTCCGTTCTATACCCACCCTGAAATTATTTAAGATAGATCTTTAATTTAAAGCAAATTCAAACTTTAAAAATTAAATTAAATTAATTTTAATAACTGTAGTTTAGGAAAACAGTTTTTTAAAAAATTTTATTAAAATAATTTTGTTTTAATAGTAAGTTTAATATACATCTTCTCATTAATTAAATACACACAAAGTAAATAATTATGAATTTATGAATCCATACATTTGTAAAATATTTAGGAGGTACAGTCGCAAAAATAATTTTATAATTTAATTAATTTTTTTATTAAATTAAAAATTTGGCTATTCTAAGGTTTAACTAGTATCCGCGTAGGACCAAATGACTAAATTTAAAAGATAGCTGGTGTTGCCGGCTTTCAAAAAATATACAGCTTTAATGGCGCATATTATCCTTTAAGGAAGAAAAGGACATTTAAAAGTATCCTTGTTATTTTAGTCTATTTCACAAAAAACAGTATATCTAGCGATCTGTTCAATATATTGTTACGTTATCAATAGATCACCCCTCTGAACTAAACCACAATAATGTTATAAAAACACATGTTTCTCCATTCCAATAACCTCATACGAAATTTCGATGATAACGCATAATCATACTCGTGCCGTATAAATTTGCTTCATAAATTTTTTTTCTCTTTTTATAAATTTATTTTTTGTTGTTTCTTTTAAAGTGTCATTTTGCATACAAAAAAACCAAATGCACTTGTTATACTGTATTATTTTAGAATAAGTAAAGGTCAGCAAATAAATAATTTTAAGATTGTGTAATAATAACTAATTAAAATAAGTACTTAAGAAATCGTATTCGAATATTAATTTTTTTTATGTTTAACGTGTCATTTTTAGAAAATTAAAAATAAGTGAAAAAAAAGAAACTTTTTGTAAAGTCAGTTCATTTTGACTATCAATAAAGAAAAGATAATTATTAAAATTTAGAAATTTTTAAATCAAGAAATATTTTTTGTTTTATTTTTTTTTGGTCCGAAAATATTATTGGCGCAGTCGGTAGGATCCTAAAAAAATAACAGGATCCAGTGATAAAGGACAAAGAAAAAAAAAATTAATATTTCTTTCTATTTAGTGAAAATAAATTGATTAAGTGCCTAATTTTTTTAGTAATTAAAATTTCAAAAAAAGTGAACTCATAAGAAATTCCAATTTCAGGAATTTTGAAAACAATAAAAGAAAACTGTGAACATAAGAAAATTTAATTTAAAATTTTGAAAATTCAACATTATTGAATAATTAATTAAACTTTAATTTATAAGTAATTAAAACTTAAAAATAAAGAAAAGAAATAAAAACTTTCTTCTAATATTTATAACTACCTATAATAAAACTTAAAATAATCAAAATTAATATTAAGAAAATAATATAAAACTTATAATTAAAATTAATATTAAAAAAATAAATTTTCTTATTAAAAAAAAAAAAAAAAAAAAAAAAAAATATAAGGAATTTTTTTTTTAAAAAAAAGAGACAAACAGTTAAATCAAAAAGTTTAAATAAAATTAATAAAAGTTAAAATAAAAATTTTTTTTAACTTTAAAATAAAATTAAATTAAAAGCGAAAGAAAAATTTTATGTTCCAAAGAGAGAGAAATCGTGCCATCAGAAGAGCTCGTACAACCAGCAACAAATTCTATAAGAAATTCAGCACCGATTCGGATTCAGAACCAGAGAGACAAACGAACAACTACAAAAACAACATGCCAGATCAACCACAGTTATTAACATTGGAAATAGATCCACTAAAATACATTGAACGTCTGCCCGAGTTCGATGGGAAAGGTAACGATTTAATTAATTTTTTAGATTTAGTAGAATTAATAATTCCTTCAGTTATTAAATATGATATAAGTAGTCAAAATATTTTGCTTAGTAGAATTAAAAGTAAGTTAGTTAATAAGGCTAGAGTAGTAATTGAGGTAAATAATAATGCGAAAACTTGGTCTGAAATACGGGAAGTTTTAATTAACAATTTCGGAGAAAAGAAAAGTGCCCTCCAAATTTACAACGAACTTAGAGATGTAACATTTACTTCTAACAGTGTAGATCTGTATAATAACATAAAAAATATTTTAAGGAGGCTAAATAACAAAATTAGAGAAGAACCCAATTCGAGTTTTAGTATTGCCGCCAATATTAAAACCGGATTGGAGATTTTTAAAGATAAGTTACCTGAACCAATGCGTTCCGTATTATTTAGTAGAAATCCTGAAACAATTGAAGTGGCAATGGATATTCTACATGAGGGAAACTACGCGTATTTTAATCCATTTGGGAACAATTCCAAAAATAAAAATAACTCTAACAATAATAGTAGGTTCAATTATGGTAACAACAAAAATAATAGTAAAATAAATCAAAATCAATATAGAAATAACGCTAATTACAATAAATCAAATAGTGCTAACTATAATAATTTTAATCGCAATAATAATTATAACCGCAATTATAATAGCAATAATAGTTATAACCAAAATAATAACCGAACTAACAATAATAATCATAATAGTAATAATTATAATGATAACAATAGTCGTGCTAATTATAACAATTTTAATAATAGTCATAGTAATAGTCAAAATACCAGAAGAAATGCAACAAATTCACAATCAGAACCGATGGATGTGGTTCCTCCAACGATTAATTCTAGAGTGAATACAGTACAAACGGTTGAAAATTTTCAATTAACAGCCTCGACCAAGAATCCATTCCTTATATAACAATCCAATCAAAAGGAAGACCCTTAAAATTTGTTGTAGACACGGGTGCTTCCATGAGTATAATTAATACAAACATTTGCAATCCTATCTATGCTAGTAAAATAAAAGCCGCGAATATAAAAACTATCACTGATATCACCACTTGTGATACCCTGATAACGATCGAATCTTTCGTAGAATTCAATTCTGATATAAAAATAAAATTCTTAGAAATGAAATTTCATGATAAATTTGATGGCATTATAGGAAATAATATTTTACGTCCTCTTGAAGCCGAAATTAATTATAAAGAAAAATTTCTAAAATTAAAAACGGGAAGCATAATTCCACTTTTCTTCAATGAAAATGAAGAAAAGGAATACTCCATCCCAGTTCCGTTAAAGGAGCTAGAAGTATTTCAAAACGAAATATTTTTAGGAGAAAATGAAATCAGGTGTGATCATTTAGACACATCTACCAAATCAGAGCTTTTGAATTTAATAAGAAAGTTCGAAAAAGCCTTTTACCACGAAGGTGATGATCTGTCATTTACTCATGCTATTAAACATCAAATTAAAACTGTGAATGAGCTTCCAATTTATACTAGAACATACCGTTATCCGGAAATACATCGTCAAGAAGTTAATGATCAAATAAAAGATATGTTAAAACAGGGAATTATTAGACATAGTGATTCACCATATTCGGCTCCAATATGGGTTGTCCCAAAAAAACAAGATGCGTCAGGCAAACAAAAATGGCGCATTGTCATTGATTACAGAAAACTGAACAATGTCACGATTGACGATAAATATCCTATCCCTAATATGGATGATATCCTAGATAAGCTAGGCAGAGCTATGTATTTCACTACTCTGGACTTAGCGAAAGGTTATCACCAAATAGAAATAGCAGAAGATGACATTAAAAAGACCGCATTTAACACCAATAACGGTCACTTTGAATTCGTCAGGATGCCATTTGGACTTAAAAATGCTCCTGCAACCTTTCAAAGACTAATGAATTCTGTTTTAAGGGATTTTATAGGTAAAATATGCTATGTTTATTTAGACGACATAATAATTTTCAGTACTAGTAAAGAAGAGCACTTTGAAAATTTGAAAAGAATATTACAGAAATTGAAAGATGCTAACTTAAAGATTCAGTTAGATAAAAGTGAGTTCATGAAACAAGAAACCGAGTTCTTGGGCCATGTGGTTACAACCAAGGGAATCAAACCCAACCCAAACAAACTTGAAGCTATTAATAAGTTCCCAATCCCCAGAACTCAAAAACAAATAAAATCATTTTTGGGTTTAGTCGGTTATTATCGTAAATTTATTAGAGATTTTGCGAAAATAGCCAAACCTTTAACCACTTGCTTAAAAAAAAATAGACACATTAATATTTCTGACTTAGAATACAAAAATGCTTTTAACTCGTTAAAATTGTTAATTTCCACCGATCCTATTCTCGTTTATCCTGATTTTGAAAAAAAATTTATATTAACAACTGATGCAAGTAACTTCGCTCTTGGGGCTGTTCTCTCTCAAGACAATCATCCAATTTGCTACGCGTCAAGAACGCTTAATGAGCATGAATGCAGATATTCAACGATAGAAAAAGAATTATTGGGGATAGTATGGGCAGTGAAGTATTTTAGACCATTCCTTTATGGTCGTAAATTCACAATTAGAACAGATCACAAACCCTTGCAATGGTTACATAACTTGAAAGAACCTAATTCAAAATTGCAAAGGTGGAAAATCAAGTTAGAAGAATTTAATTTTGACATAGAATATTTAAGTGGGCGCGAAAACAAAGTTGCAGATGCTCTTTCACGCGTTGAGATTCATTTAAACGAATCAAATTTAAATAGACTAAATTCGAATGATAATAATTCAAACAACATGGAAGTTGACGAAATACGATCAACTGATGCTACAATGCATTCAGCTGACGAAGACAATTCCGAATATATTCCTATATCAGAATCACCACTTAATTTCTACAAAACACAAATCATAATAGAAAAGGGTTCACAAGAACAATTGAAATTGTTTAAAATCCATCGTAGAACAAGAAAAATTTTCACACATCCTAATCCTAACGAAAAATTTTTTATTGAAGTTTTTAAAAATCATATTCCTAGTAAAGGAATAATAGGAATTATGATTGAAGATATTAATATTTACAGTTCTTTTCAAAATACATACCTAAAATATTTTTCAAAAAATAAACTAATAAAATTAAACAAATGCTCATTTTTACTTACTGACATATTATATCATCTTGAAATAAAGGAACTTATTCTTGACCAGCACATAAAAACAAACTATAGAGGTATCAATGATGTTTATCGAAATTTAAAGAAAAGCTACTATTTTCCTAAATAAAAAAATGAAATTCAGAATGTTATAAATAATTGTCATATTTGTAACATCGCAAAGTATGAAAGACGTCCTTTAAATCTACCGTTAAAAATTACAGAAACCCCTGAAAAACCATTACAAGTAGTCCATATGGACATATGGTTTCACACAAAAGGAAATCCATACTTGACAATTATTGACAAGTTTTCAAAGCACGCCCAAATCATTCCCTTAAAATCTAGGAATTGGGTGGATTTGAAAAATGGATTTATGCAATATATAGCATCTTTCGGTAAACCTGTTAAAGTTGTAACCGACCAAGAGAAGGGCTTTAACAGCCTGAATTTCAAAAATTATTTAGAGACAGAAGGAATTGACGTTCATTTTACTACTCCCAATAATCATAGTAGTAATGCGGATATCGAAAGATTCCATAATACCTTGAATGAACACCTACGAATTTTGAACACGATCCAAAAAGAAGAAGGTCAAATTACGGACGAAGATCCCATTATCAAAAGCTTAAAAGTCTACAACGAAACTATTCACACCTCAACTGGCAAAAGGCCTATTGACTTTTTAAATGGTGTTATTTCTTTCGACCAATATCCTTATATCAAAGAATTTATTACAAAAATCAAAGAAAAATCTATCAGAAAACGTAATAAAGGAAAAACCAATGGTAAGCCTTCCAATTACCTTAAGTTAAATAGGGTTACAAAATTACAACCCTACGTGAAAATGATAGAAACAGGTCAAGACCATCATAAAATTAACAATGAAATCCTCCCTCGCTATAATAATCAATTTAAAAGAAAGTATAAATTTCAAAATTAACAAATTTCTCTTCTTTCATTTTTTTTTTCAGCAATTATCATTTTACTTCTCCTGCTATTTCCATATTCAGTCCTCTCAAAATCATCTATAGAAATTACAGAACTAAAATCCGGTAACGGATACATTTTGTTTCAAGAGCACGAGCTAAAAATAATTCATAATTATAGTAAAATTTTGCATATAATAGATTTGTCCAAGTATGAAGAAAGTATAAGTAAAATAGAACTTAACATAAACCAGTTGCAAGAAAAAACTAACATTCCAAATACACTTCTATACAATTTCAATCACTTGAAAGAAGAATTCAGTAGTATAATTCCTCACCATGTTACAAAACGAGGTTTAGTAAATTTGGTTGGTAACGGTCTTCGATTTCTCACTGGAGTCATGGACAATGATGAACGTGAAGAAATAGAAGAACATTTCAAAATAATAGAAAGCAATAATAAAAAAGCCATAGAAAATTTAAATGCTCAAATATCAATAAACAAAGAAATTTCAGATCAAGTCGAAGCAATTACTAAACATGTAAACTTAGTACAAAGAAATATAAGTTATACAATAAATAATTTTGATAAGCATATTAAAGAAATTGAAATTAAACTTAACCTTTTTATTATAAAAAATGAAATTAGTGAGAACATACAAATTTTAGTAAAACAAATTGAAAACATAAAAGAAATAATATTGTCAAGTAGATTAGAAATTTTAGCAAAAGATGTTCTTACAAAGGAAGAAATTGTAAATTATAATATAACCGTAGAAACTCTACCTTACATAAAAAATTCTGTATTGTTTAATGATTCTGTTATTGTATTTGTAATTTCAATACCAAATTTTGTCAAAGGAAATTGTTATAGGAACATAATTGTTAAAGTTCCAAATAAAGATAGTAATTTAGAATTAGATACTAATTTAAGTAAAGTTATAAATTGTAAACAAAATATTTTTGAAAATGTAGAAAAATATAACATATTAGAAAAAAACCTGATCCCAATTGAGGATCAATGTATTGCAAATTTAATGAAAACAAATCAAATGATTTGCCATTATAAGCAAAATCTTGCAATGGAGATAAAATCAATTTCAAGTAACATTGTGGTAACAAAAAATTTGAAAGAAACCTCTCTTTATAATAATTGTGGTCAAATTACCGACATAAAAATAAAAGAAAACAATTTAATAAAATTTTATAACTGTAAAATTTCTCTCGGAGCTTTTGATCAAAAAAATTCCGAAGAAGAATATCATCACCGAATTTCACCCTATGTAAATCGCAACATAACTGTAGCGAAAATTTCAAATCGATTTCATGTGGATGATTTGTATTACACACAAATCAATAACACAAAGCACATAGAGGAATTAAAATTCATTCACCACAAAAGTTGGTATACAAATCTAACATTGGACGTGATTACAGTTACAGCAATAATTATTATTTGCATTTTCCTTTTTATAAAGTTTAAATTTGCTCTACCCAAAATTCCAATACAATCAAGTGGGATTCGCCAGGAGTCGAATCTTAAGGGCGGAGGTGTTACGTTATCAATAGATCACCCCTCTGAACTAAACCACAATAATGTTATAAAAACACATGTTTCTCCATTCCAATAACCTCATACGAAATTTCGATGATAACGCATAATCATACTCGTGCCGTATAAATTTGCTTCATAAATTTTTTTTCTCTTTTTATAAATTTATTTTTTGTTGTTTCTTTTAAAGTGTCATTTTGCATACAAAAAAACCAAATGCACTTGTTATACTGTATTATTTAGAATAAGTAAAGGTCAGCAAATAAATAATTTTAAGATTGTGTAATAATAACTAATTAAAATAAGTACTTAAGAAATCGTATTCGAATATTAATTTTTTTTATGTTTAACGTGTCATTTTTAGAAAATTAAAAATAAGTGAAAAAAAAGAAACTTTTTGCAAAGTCAGTTCATTTTGACTATCAATAAAGAAAAGATAATTATTAAAATTTAGAAATTTTTAAATCAAGAAATATTTTTTGTTTTATTTTTTTTTGGTCCGAAAATATTATTATATATATATTCAATTAAAGCTATTAATTAAGATGACGGTCTGGAGAATATTTAAACGTTTATCTGATGACGATAGGTGTTGCCGTTTTGGAGATATTGCAATTTCAAGTGGAAATTTAAAACAAAAAAAAAAAAATTTTGAACTTTCAAAAAAACCACTATAACTATGAAATTTTCAAAAGCACCCTGTATTTTTTATTATACTGTTAGAAAGGTCTTTTGACACTCTTTCAAACGGTATGTAATAAGTATGGTATATGTTGACAAATAGCACCACCAGAGAACATGAATGAAAAACTGACACAACAATTTTATTAAAATATACATTTTCATACTTTATTTCTCATAAATTTATTTTGCCAAAAAATATTTCCATAGCTTTAGCGAGCAAGAATTTTACAGTTTGTTACAAAATTAGGATTATACGCTTTTTCCAGAATATTTATATATATGTATACGTGAGATTCTGAATTAGGAGGGATTTTAGAGTTGGATTAAAAATCAGGGTTTCAATAATTTGTTTAGCGGGGGTTTGGGGGCGGCAGCCCCCACTATTTTTAAATTTTTATTTGTTGAAATATGCATGTAAAAAATAATAAGGATAGATTTTATAGTTGGCTACAATTACAGGATTATACGCTTTTCCCAGAATATTTATATATTTGTATACGTGAGATTCTGAATTAGGAGGGATTTTAGAGTTGGATTTAAAATCAGGGTTTCAATAATTTGTTTAGCGGGGGTTTGGGCGCGGCAGCCCCCACTATTTTTAAATTTTTATTTGTTGAAATATGCATGTAAAAAATAATAAGGATAGATTTTATAGTTGGCTACAATTACAGGATTATACGCTTTTCCCAGAATATTTATATATTTGTATACGTGAGATTCTGAATTAGGAGGGATTTTAGAGTTGGATTCAAAATCAGGGTTTCAATAATTTGTTTAGCGGGGGTTTGGGCGCGGCAGCCCCCACTATTTTTAAATTTTTATTTGTTGAAATATGCATGTAAAAAATAATAAGGATAGATTTTATAGTTGGCTACAATTACAGGATTACACGCTTTTTCCAGAATATTTATACATATGTATACGTGAGATTCTGAATTAGGAGGGATTTTAGAATTGGATTTAAAATCAGGGTTTCAATAATTTGTTTAGCGGGGGTTTGGGCGCGGCAGCCCCCACTATTTTTAAATTTTTATTTGTTGAAATATGCATGTAAAAAATAATAAGGATAGATTTTATAGTTGGCTACAATTACAGGATTATACGCTTCTCCCAGAATATTTATATATTTGTATACGTGAGATTCTGAATTAGGAGGGATTTTAGAGTTGGATTCAAAATCAGGGTTTCAATAATTTGTTTAGCGGGGGTTTAGGGGCGGCAGCCCCCACTATTTTTTAATTTTTATTTGTTGAAATATGCATGTAAAAAATAATAAGGATAGATTTTATAGTTGGCTACAATTACAGGATTACACGCTTTTTCCAGAATATTTATACATATGTATACGTGAGATTCTGAATTAGGAGGGATTTTAGAATTGGATTTAAAATCAGGGTTTCAATAATTTGTCTAGCGGGGGTTTGGGGACGGCAGCCCCCACTATTTTTTAATTTTTATTTGTTGAAATATGCATGTAAAAAATAATAAGGATAGATTTTATAGTTGGCTACAATTACAGGATTATACGCTTTTCCCAGAATATTTATATATTTGTATACGTGAGATTCTGAATTAGGAGGGATTTTAGAGTTGGATTCAAAATCAGGGTTTCAATAATTTTTTTAGCGGGGGTTTGGAGGCGGCAGCCCCCACTATTTTTTAATTTTTATTTGTTGAAATATGCATGTAAAAAATAATAAGGATAGATTTTATAGTTGGCTACAATTACAGGATTATACGTTTTTTCCAGAATATTTATATATTTGTATACGTGAGATTCTGAATTAGGAGGGATTTTAGAGTTGGATTTAAAATCAGGGTTTCAATAATTTTTTTAACTATTTTTAAATTTTTATTTGTTGAAATATGCATGTAAAAAATAATTAGGAGAGATTTTATAGTTGGCTACAATTACAGGATTATACGTTTTTTCCAGAATATTTATATATTTGTATACGTGAGATTCTGAATTAGGAAGGATTTTAGAGTTGGATTTAAAATCAGGGTTTCAATAATTTTTTTAGCGGGGGTTTGGGGGCGGCAGCCCCCACTATTTTTTAATTTTTATTTGTTGAAATATGCATGTAAAAAATTACTGTTTTTAAAAAATAGTTTGTCATTAAATTTTGATTTTTGGAATTTTTTTTTTGGAATTATTTTTTTTGGAATTGTTTTTTTTTTTGGAATTTTTTTATACCTGGAAACATATTTATAACATATTAAAATTTTTTTTTTCAAAAATAAAATTATTTAATTCATTTAAAAAGTACGGCTGAAAAAATTGTAATACATATCAACAGCTGAAAAAATTGTAAAACATATCAACATTTTTTTATACAGAAAAAATTACAAAACAAAAAATTTTTTATTTCATAAATGCTTATATCTTCTAAACGCTTTAATATAGACATACCTTATGTATGCCCAAATTATAGCAAAAAATAAGAGCTTTCCAACGATGTAAAATTATTTGCAAAATTTTGAAAAATATGAGTTTTAGAGAAAGGATGTTAAAAATTTTTTTTTTTGCAAAAATTTTCAACTTTGAACTACAATATCTCCAAAACGGCAGCACCTATCGTCATCAAATAAACGGTAAAATATTCTCCAGACCGTCATCTTAATTATTAGTTTAAACTGAATACATATAAATTCAACAGATCGCTAGTTATAACGGTTTTTGTAAAATAGACTAAAATAACAAGGATACTTTTAAATGTCCTTTTCGTCCTTAAAGGATAATATGCGCCATTAAAGCTATACATTTTTTTAAAGCTGGCAACACCAGCATTCTTTTATATATAGTCATTTGGTCCTACTAGTTAAACCTTAGAATCCCCAAAAATTTATTTCATATATATAAAAATTTATATATAAAAAATAAAGAATAACATAAAAATAAATTTATAAATATTAAAAAAAAAAAATAATTTAAAATGAAAAAAAAACAAATTAAAAAAATAAAATGGGTCATCCACAACCATCATGATTTGAACCTGAGACTAATGTTTAAAATTTGATAAAAGGAACACTATCACTCCGTTCTAGACCCTCTTTAATATAATACATGCTAGATCTTTAATTTAAAGCAAATTCAAACATAAAAAAAATTAAATATAATAATATAATAACTGTAATTTAGAAAAACATTTTACTTAAAAAATTTTTTAAATAATTTTGTTTTATAAGTAAATGTAATATATACATCTTCTCATTAATTAAATACATACAAAATATATAATTATAAGTTAATAAATGCATACAGGTGTATAATATTTAGGTAGGTACATTCGCAAAGTTTTATTGATTTTCAATTTAATAAAAATAAATTTATTAAATAATAAATTTTTTTTTATTAAATTGAAAATCTATTTTATAATTTTTATTTTGATAAATATAAAATATATTATATATATATATATATATATATATATATATATATACATATCATAAAATAACATAAAAAAGAATTTATATAATTACCGAATTAGTAATAATATGAATTATTATATTATATACTATTATATATTTTTATACCCGTGCATATATATATGAACATCGGGTATATTAGATTTGCTCCTCCGTTTGTAACGCATCGATCTAGACGAGCTAGATATAGTGTCAAGGGTACGTATCGGCTCAGAATCGAAAAATTAGTCGATCTAGCTATGTGTGTCTGTCCGTCCGTCCGTCCGTCCGTCCGTCCGTCCGTCCGTCCGTGTGTCAGCACGATAACTCAAAAACTAAAAGGGCTAGAGTCTTGAAATTCACACAAAGTCATTTTTAGACAATTTCTAGGTTCCCTATTGTTTTTGGTTAAAATCGGACCAAGGCTTCGGGAGCTGCCATACAACTTTTTTGCACCAATATGAATTTCTTCAAAACTATTTATACTACGGGATGAAAATTACACACGGTTAGTTTTATATTGACTCCGGCACTTATATGAAGTTTCAAAATGTTAGGGCCCCATTTTCGGGGGCTGCCATACAACTTCCTTGCACCAATATGAATTTCTTCAAAACTAATTATACTACGCGGATGAAAATTACACACGGTTAGTTATATAATGAATCGAGCACTTATATGAAGTTTCAAAATGTTAGGGCCCCATTTATGGGGGGCTGCCATACAACTTCTTTGCACCAATATGAATTTCTTCAAAACTAATTATACTACGAGGCTGCAAATTACACACGGTTAGTTATATAATGAATCGAGCACTTATATGAAGTTTCAAAATGTTAGGGCCCCATTTTCGGGGGGCTGCCATACAAAGTTTTCGATTCAATAACTGTGAATCTAATAAAGCTACAAGGTTAAAATTAAAATTGGGCAGGTAAATTAATAGGGCAAGTTACTTGGCAAAGTTGGACATCACTCGGACCATCGGACTTTTAGGGTGGGCCAATTTTTTTTTTTTTTTTTTTTTTTTCTTTTTTGTTTTTTTTTTTTTTATTTTTTTTTTTTTTTTTTTTTAAGTTTAAGTTATGGGACAATGAATGAAAACTTTTTTTTTTTTTGTGATTTTTTTTTTTTTTTGTGATTTTTTTTTTTTTTTTTGTTAATTTTTTTTTTTTTTTTTTAAGCTAAAGTTAAGGGACAATGAATGAAAATTTTGTTTTTTTTTTGTGATTTTTTTTTTTTTTTGTTAATTTTTTTTTTTTTTTTTACGTCAAAATTATCCAATGAGTTAAATGTATAAGGGAAGTAAATTACGGTTTATTTTATACACCATAGTGGGTATGCACGGGTATCTAAAAGTTGACAAGGGCAACTATAATCTTCCTCGTTTTATTTGGAAATTATTACTTACCTCACTATTAAATTTTAATTTACACATACGATCAAAAGTTCCAGAACCCGAACCCGTGTTATATGTAGTCCCATGTAGTCGCCCATATGTAGTCCCCGACGTATTTTCAATGCTAGTTAATCCAACACAATTGGAGGTTCTATCTTAATTTTAAGTTATGATTATACCCGTGCATACATGTATGAACATCGGGTATATTAAAATTACTCCTCCGTTTGTAACGCATCGAAATATAAGAGCTAGATATAGTGTCAAGGGTACGTATCGAATCAGCATCGAAAAGTGAATCGATCTAGCTATGTGTGTCCGTCCGTCCGTCCGTCCGTCAGCACGATAACTCAAAAACTATAAGAGCTAGAGTTTTGAAACTTTCACAAAGTAATTTTTAGACAATTTGTAGGTTCCCTATTGTTTTTGGTTAAAATCGGACCAAGGCTTCGGGAAGCTGCCATACAATTTTTTTGCACCAATATGAATTTCTTCAAAACTAATTATACTACGGGGATGAAAATTACACACGGTTAGTTTTATAATGACTCCGGCACTTATATGAAGTTTCAAAATGTTAGGGCCCTATTTTCGGGGGGCTTCCATACAACTTCTTTGCACCAATATGAATTTCTTCAAAACTAATTATACTACACGGATGAAAATTACCCTCGGTTAGTTATATAATGAATCGAGCACTTATATAAAGTTTCAAAATGTTAGGGCCCCATTTTCGGGGGGCTGCCAAACAACTTCTTTGCACCAATATGAATTTCTTTAAAACTAATTATATTACGAGGCTGAAAATTACCCTCGGTTAGTTATATAATGAATCGAGCACTTATATGAAGTTTCAAAATGTTAGGGCCCCATTTTCGGGGGGCTGCCATACAACTTATTTGCACCAATATGAATTTCTTCAAAACTAATTATACTACGACGATAAAAATTACACACGGTTATTTATATAATGAATCGAGCACTTATATGAAGTTTCAAAATGTTACGGCCCCATTTTGGGGGGCTGCCATACAAAGTTTGCGATTCAATAACTGTGAATCTAATGAAGCTACAAGGTTAAAATTAAAATTGGGCGGGTAAAGTAATAGGGCAAGTTAGTTGGCAAAGTTGGACATCACTCGGACTATCGGAATTTTTGGGTGGGCCATTTTTTTTTTTTTTTTTTTTCTTTTAAGCTAAAGTTATGGGACAATGGATGAAAATTTAGTTTTTTTTTTTGTTTTTTTTTTGTTTTTTTTACGTCAAAATTATGGAGTAATGAGTTAAATGTATAAGGGAAGTAAATTACGGTTTATTTTATACACCATAGTGGGTATGCACGGGTATCTAAAAGTTGACAAGGGCAACTATAATCTTCCTCGTTTTTATTAATTTCGATGATAAGCTTTTAAAACTTGAAGGGGTTTAAGAGAAGTACTGAACCACCACCTCAATTGATCCCAAATTATGGGGACGAGCAGGAAATAGTAAATAACACCCATATGCGAAACTTGCAACTTCTACACTTGTTTCAAATTACTATCTTTATTAATTTCGAAAATATGCTTTAAGGTCCTCGGAACTGAGTGGCTGGTCCCCGACCCACTACTCCAGTGGGACCCAAATTTCAAAGACACTTACGAAATAGGAAGGGACACCCTGATACCAAATTTGGAGGTTCTATCTTCATTGGTTTCGGAATTATGCTCGTTTGGCCTAAATTCGATCAAAAAGTTCTAAGTTCCGAACCCATGGTCCAATCCCGACCTTACGCAATTCCCGAAGTAGTTTCATTACTAGTAACCTACAGCACAAATTTGATGAAGATAGCGTCATTAGTTGTTGAGTTATCGTGATTTTTTATATTTGTTCGTTAGCCCTGAAACCGATTAAAAGTTCCAGAATCCGAACCCATGGGTCGATTTCGCCCATATGCAATCCCCGCCGTACTTTCAGTCCTAGTAACCTACAGTTAAAATTTCATCAAGATAGCTCCATTATTTTTTGAGTTATCGTGCCTACGAACGGACGGACGGACGGACATGGCTATATCGACTCAGGCGGTCACGCTGATCACAAATATATATACTTTTCCATATCTAGCTCGCTTCCTTTAGGTGGTTACAAACACCATACCAAAGTTAATATACCCCTTTACCTATTCTATAGGTGTAGGGTATAAAAAATAAGGATAACTCATCAACTAATGGAGCTACAATCATAAATTTTCTGGCGTAGCTTACTAGTAATGAGAATATGGCGGGGACTGCATACGATCGAGTTCGGATCCTAGAAGATTTTGATCGAATTTAGGCGAAAAAAATATAATTCCGAAACCAATGAAACCAATGTAGATAAAACCTTCAAATTTGGTATTAGTGCGCCTCGTTCTATGTCCTTAGATTCCTGCACATTTAGGACCAATTGGAGTTTTGGGTCGGGGACCATCCTAACAGTTCTGAAGACCTTAAAGCATATCATTGAAATTATTAAAAAAAATACCTCTACCTCTCTTAGACCTGTAAAGATTGAAGGGCTTATCATCGAAATTAATAAAAATAGTAACTTAAAATTAATATAGAATGTTCCAATTGTGTACAAGGGTTAACTAGTATTGAAAATATGACTGGGACTGCATATGGGCGAAATCGTACCATGGTTTCGGTTTCTGATATCTTTGAACAGTTCAAAAGATAACAAACATATATCTTAACAAGTAAAGAAACAGTCAGACTTAGAAATAACCTACACCTATTTGGTTCAAATTTAATGACATATCCATAAGTCATTTTAAAACCATAAAATATATTATTAATTTGATCGTAAGGCATAGCTAACCAAATTAACTTTATAATACTAAAAACAATTTCTAATTACACTATCTATAAAAAAATATTACAAATATTACTAATTTATCTTACTAATTTTATTTAAAAATATTATAAAACAAAAAAACTTTAAATAAATGAAAATATATTTATTTCAATTCAATTACAAAATGAAAAAATTATAATTATTAAATTTTGTGATTAAAAGCTAATCAAAGCATAATATATATTTTAATAATCCAAATTTTTTAAAATTGCAATTATTTTAAATGGTTAGTTTATATACCTAATAGAAAAGTTTGTAAACTGCATATTTTGTATTTCTAAAATACAATTACAAATTTAGATCTTTTCATATAATTCATTTAAATATAAAAATAAATTTCACATAAATGCAACAAGTACCTTTGAATATAGCTTAACCCTAAACCTCTTAACATAGCCTCTCAGGCTATAAAATTTTTATATATATCAAAAAATCATCCGAAAACTTATAAAAACCTAAAAAAATCTTTATTATACCCGTGCATACATGTATGAACATCGGGTATATTAAAATTACTCCTCCGTTTGTAACGCATCGAAATATAAGAGCTAGATATAGTGTCAAGGGTACGTATCGAATCAGCATCGAAAAGTGAATCGATCTAGCTATGTGTGTCCGTCCGTCCGTCCGTCCGTCAGCACGATAACTCAAAAACTATAAGAGCTAGAGTTTTGAAACTTTCACAAAGTAATTTTTAGACAATTTGTAGGTTCCCTATTGTTTTTGGTTAAAATCGGACCAAGGCTTCGGGGAGCTGCCATACAACTTTTTTGCACCAATATGAATTTCTTCAAAACTAATTATACTACGGGGATGAAAATTACACACGGTTAGTTTTATAATGACTCCGGCACTTATATGAAGTTTCAAAATGTTAGGGCCCCATTTTCGGGGGGCTTCCATACAACTTCTTTGCACCAATATGAATTTCTTCAAAACTAATTATACTACACGGATGAAAATTACCCTCGGTTAGTTATATAATGAATCGAGCACTTATATAAAGTTTAAAAATGTTAGGGCCCCATTTTCGGGGGGCTGCCAAACAACTTCTTTGCACCAATATGAATTTCTTTAAAACTAATTATATTACGAGGCTGAAAATTACCCTCGGTTAGTTATATAATGAATCGAGCACTTATATGAAGTTTCAAAATGTTAGGGCCCCATTTTCGGGGGGCTGCCATACAACTTATTTGCACCAATATGAATTTCTTCAAAACTAATTATACTACGACGATAAAAATTACACACGGTTATTTATATAATGAATCGAGCACTTATATGAAGTTTCAAAATGTTACGGCCCCATTTTGGGGGGCTGCCATACAAAGTTTGCGATTCAATAACTGTGAATCTAATGAAGCTACAAGGTTAAAATTAAAATTGGGCGGGTAAAGTAATAGGGCAAGTTAGTTGGCAAAGTTGGACATCACTCGGACTATCGGAATTTTTGGGTGGGCCATTTTTTTTTTTTTTTTTTTTCTTTTAAGCTAAAGTTATGGGACAATGAATGAAAATTTAGTTTGTTTTTTTGTGATTTTTTTTTTTTTGTTTTTTTTTTTTTTTTCTTTTAAGCTAAAGTTATGGGACAATGAATGAAAATTTTGTTTTTTGTTTTGTGATTTTTTTTTTTTTTTTTTTACGTCAAAATTATGGAGTAATGAGTTAAATGTATAAGGGAAGTAAATTACGGTTTATTTTATACTCCATAGTGGGTATGCACGGGTATCTAAAAGTTGACAAGGGCAACTATAATCGTCCTCGTTTAATCTATTTTTGAAATAAAGGCTGTCAAAAAAACATAAGAAAACGTTATTTTTGTTTTTTTCTACAATTTTTAAAAACATTTTAAATTTCTAACATAAAATCTTCTTAACATAGCCTAGTAGGCTATGTTTATACTTTTTTGTTTTAATCATTCAAAATATTTGCATTTTCGTGTAGTTATTAAAACTATTTTCTAAAGTGAAGTTTATTGGTATTATTTCATAACATATAGTTATATAACATATAACATATTTGCGTATTAGATAAATTTATTGTTTGTAAATTGCTTGCAATATGACAAAACGTAAATTATTTGAATCAGAAATTGCCGCTTTATTGAATTCAAACGAAGATGAGGATTTGATGCTTCAGAACTGGAAGATGAAATATCCACGGACACGGAAATTGAGATACAAAATGACACTCACTTGAGTGACTTAATTTCAAAAGATGGAAGTAAATGGGCCAGGATGCTATTTAATCAATTTAGGACTGGACGTCAAAATATAATAAAAGGTGCTACAAATAAAGTTATTCTTCCACCAGGATATGTAGTAAATTATCCAATCGATTGCTTCAAATTATATGTTACAGATGAAATTTGCAATGATATAATAAAATTTACCAATTCTGAAGCTTTGCGAGTATATGACAGTAAGCGAAATTGGAAAAATATAGATTTAGTTGAACTACATGCATTTTTTGGTTTGCTAATATCTGCCGGACATATGAAGTCTAATAATTCATGTTATAGGAGTTTCTGGGATCCTTTATACGGATCATCAAAGCTACTATGGGACTCACACGTTTTGAGGAAATTTTACGCTTTATAAGGTTTGATGAAAAAAGTACCAGAAGTGAACGTCGTCGAAAAGACAAATTAGCACCAATACATAATATATGGGAAAGAATCAACAAAAATTTTGGAAAATATTACTTACCATCAGAAAATTTAACCGTGGATGAGCAACTTATGCCATGCCGCTGCCGCTGTCCATTCATTCAATATATGCCTAGTAAACCGGATAAATATGGTATCAAAATATGGTGGCTTTGTGATTCGAAAACCGCTTATCCGCTAAATGGAATACCATATTTAGGAAAAGAAGGGAATACAAGAGCAGTGGGCTTAGGACAAAAAGTAGTAGAAACTTTATGTGAACCATATTTTGGAAGTTCTCGAAATATAACAATGGATAATTATTTTACAAGTCTAAATTTAGCACAAAATTTGCTTTGTAAGGGACTAACACTAGTGGGTACTCTAAGAAAAAATAAAGCGTGTATTCCAAATGAATTCCTTCCAAATAAATTGAGAAAATCAGGCACAACTTTATTTGGATTCCAAAAGAAAATTACTATTGTATCAGATGTCCCAAAAGAACGTAAAGCAGTAATTTTCATGTCTACTATGCACTTTTCTGATAATATATTGATTGAAGATGATGGGAACCCAATTTCAGAAATTAATAAATATTATAATGAAACGAAAGGAGGAGTTGATACTATGGACCAGATGGTTCATGAATATATGATTAAAAGAAAAACTAACCGATGGCCATTATCTTTTTTCATGAATATATTGGATATAGCAAATATAGCTGCATATGTTATTTGGTACAAAAATTTTCCTTTTTGGAATGAAAAAAAGAGTAATAAGAGAAACCTTTTTCTTAGAGCTCTGGGAGAAAATTTAGTTCATCCGCAACGCTTGGAAGTATCTAAACTCCACGCAACTTCAAAATTAGTTTCCTCAAATGTGTTGGAACTTATAACAGTACGAAATACCCAACCTGAACCTATCGGCCGAAGGAAACCATCTCCAAAACGGCAGAAATGCTATTTATGCAAAATAAATAGAATGCAAAAACAAACATGCGATTCATGCCATAAAAGTGTATGTAATGAACATTCATCATCCACTCGCATTTGTGAGGAATGTAAAAGAGAATATTAGATATTTATCTTGAATTATATTATTTTCAACAGATTTTCATAATTTATAATAAAACAATTATAATTTTCATAGCAAGTAACAATTTATAATAATTTCTTATTTTTATTTTTGTCTTATTTATATTTTATTTTTATTTTTGAATATTTAATATTTTTTTGTAAATGTATACATGTTAAATTTTTTTTTTTAGAATGACAAATGAAATAAAATGTTTTAATTTTTTTTAAATATTTCTGTTATTTTCTTATATTTTTTAACACTTTAAAAAAAAATTATTAATTAATCTATTAAACTAAAATTAAAAAACAAATATATATTAACAAATTATTTTCGATTTATAAGATTAATGAAAATATTAAATTTAAAAAACTATAAATTCCTTTCAAATTTAATATGTAGCCTGGAAGGCTATGTTAAGAAGTTACGAGAAAAAATATGTTAAGAGGTTTAGGGTTAAGTATTGTTCGCAAAGTCTTAATTATATATCACCTATGGGAATAATTCAATAAAATATATGATATAATAAAAATTAAAAAAAAAGGAAATCGTTTATTAAAAAATATTATGTTTTTAATTTATAAAATATTATACAAAATATGTTTTATGGTAAAATTCTTAGCCTTTTAATAATATAAAAGTGTTAAATAAAAACGGAAATAGGAAAGAACCCTCGTGTATCAAATTTAAAATTTCTATCTTCATGTATTTCGAAGATAAGCTTTTTAATTTTGGGATTTCTTAGCAGCCACCTGAACCACCACTACAATTAAGTCTAAATTTCGGAGACACATAGAAAATAGGAAATATATTCTCTGGCTTCGAATTTATACTCGTTTGGCCTCAGATCGATCAAAAGCTTCTAGAATCCGAACTAATGGTCCAATCTCGACCGTACGCAGTCGCCGCCATAGTCTCATTACTAGTAACTTACAGCACAAATTTGATGAAGATAGCGTCATTAGTTGTTGAGTTATCATGATTTTTTATATATGTTCGTTAGCCCTTCGACCGATTAAATGGTTCAGAATCCGAACCCGAGGGCCGATTTCGCCCATTTGCAATCCCCGCCGTACTTTCATTCCTAGTAGCCTACAGTTAAAATTTCATTAGTTAGCTCCTTTATTTTTTTGAGCTATCGTGCCTATGGACGGACGGGCATGGCTATATCGACTCAGGAGGTCACGCTGATCACAAATATATATACTTTTCTATATCTAGCGCGCTTCCTTTAGGAGGTTACAAAAACCATACCCAAGTTAATAAACCCCTTTACCTATTATATAGCAGTAGGGTATAAAAAGCAATTTTCAATTTTTTGAAGTACTACTTTGGTTTAAAAGAAATGTGCAAATTGTAAAAAAATATTTGTGGAGTACTGTTAACCCATTATGGCCCATCAGCTTTTTATACGTTTTTTCGTTACTTTGCTATAAATTAAAAACGGTTTAACCTATTGATTTCAAATTTTGTAAATGTGTTTCTCTTTGAGAATGGAGTTCACGCTATTGACAGACTTGGAATTTGTTAACCCATGCCGACCCGACGATTGTTCAAAAAAAAAATTTGTAAGTAAATTACGTCAAATTTTTGAAAGTAGGTAAAACTTCTGTGAATTAGAGGAATGTTTAAAAAAATGTTTTGTCGAGTTTTTTTAACCGATTGCGAAACAAAAACTTTAAAAAACCGTTTGCAAAACAGTTTGAACGATTATCTCTTAAATTTTCTATACTTGGAGCTTCTTGACAATTTGGAGCTCCTTGACGATAGAATTGAGGATGGTTTAACTGAATTTTTATTTATATTTTTCGAACCAAATTTATAAAACTAGTTCCGGTTGCTAAGAGGAACATTTGTACGAAATTTCAAGTCAATTGGTGAAACCGTTTTGACTTGACGCCAAAAAAAAGAGAAAGCTTAAAACGGCTCTGGGCCCGGAACCTGTTTACTTTTAAAAATGTGATATAGCCTATGTCACCCCCGAGCTCTCAAAATTATAAAATTAAAATTTTGTAACAATCGGATCAGTGGGTTTCACGTGAATCCTGGACAAACAAACAAACAAACAAATTTCCTTTTTATATATTAGACTAGCAGATTTACCCGGAAATGTCCGGGAGCGTGCAAATTTTAAAAAAGCAAGTTCCCGCCATTTGTTTGAAATACTACTTTGGTTAAAAAGAAATCGTCAAAAAAATATTTGTTGAGTTCCGTTAACCCATTGTGACCCAACATCTTTTTATAGGTTTTATCGTTACTTTGCTATAAATTAGAAACGACTAACAGACTTGGAATTTGTTAACCCATAACGACCCGACGATTTATCAAAAAAAATTTATAAGTAAATTACGTCCTATTTTTGAAAGTGGGTAAAACTTCTTTGAATTAGGGGAATGTTTAAAGAAATGTTGTGTCGAGGTTTTTTAACCGATTGCAAAACAAAAACTTTACAAAACAGTTTGCAAAATAGTTTAAACGATTATCTCTAATGTTTCTATACTTGGTGCTTCATGACAATTTGGTGCTCCTTGACAATAGAGTTGAGGATGGTGGCCTCCCGGCGAATAATATTAACTGAATTAAAATTTTTATTTTTATTATTTAATAATTATGAAAAGTTGCAAGTGAAATTTGATAAACTTGTTAAAAAATTCAAGAATAATTCTAAAAAAAGCGTTTTAAAAAAATCTCTTTATTACATTTTAAAATTAACATGTCTGTAATTTTTTATTTTTTATTTTATTTATTTATTTATTATAAACTAGCTAATACCCGGTGCGCGTTGCTGCGCCTCTCAATAGAGGTTTAATAGGAGTTGATGTTACTGCAAAAAGTTAACACAAAAATTACACACGGTTTACACATGTTAATTTTGTAATGTATGAAAGCAATCTTTTTAAATCGATTTTTCTAGGATTATTCTAGTAATTTTTGAAACTTTCTGTAATTCAAAGCAGTACAAACTACTTTCCAAAGTTTGACGTCATTTACTTCCAAAAAAATTTTTTGACCAATCGTAGGACCGACTGTTAACATACTCAACTCCATTTTCAAGTTGCTTCACACATATAAAATTTGAGGTCAACCGGTCAAATCGTTTCTAATTTAGAGTTAAGTGTTCGCAAAAATCTATAAAAGCCACTGTGCCCCATTGGGTTAACGGAACTATACTTTCTCTTTGGGCAAAGCAGTATTGCGCTAAATTGGACGTAATTTTCTTCCAAATCTTTTTTTTTGTCAATCGTCGGGCCGGCATGAGTTAACCAATTGCAAGTCTGTAAAAAGAGCTAATTTCATTCTCAAAACAGAACATATATACAAAATTTGAAGAAAATCGGTTAAACCGTTTCTAATTTAGAGTAAAGTAACCAAAAACTTTATAAAAAGCTGTTGAGTCGCAATGGGTTAATGCAACTCAATAAAATTTTTGTGTGGGCTTTCTTTTTAGCCAAAGCAGAATTTCGTAAAATCGGACAAAATTTGGACCCAACATTTTTTTTGACCACCCGTCGGCCCGACATGGGTTAACAAATTCCAAAATTCTTAATGGTGTCTACTCAATTCTCAAAGAGCATCACGTATACAAAATTTGAAGTCAATCGGTCAAACCGTTTTCATTTTAGAACAAAGAAGTTTAAATACTCGCACCACAGCCCCAACTTGGCGGTCCGTTAGAGCAAAATTTTTGGGCCACGATTTCCTTCCGAACCCAAAAACATCTATATACAAATTTTCATGAAAATCGGCTAGGCAGTTTAGGAGCCAACTCGCTACATACAAACAAACAAACAAACAAACAAACAAACAAATAAACAAACTTTCGCTTTTATATATATAGATAGATTCATGATATTGCAGTTATAAAATTACAATATACTAGACTTAGACAATAACTTAAAATTGGTTTAAGAGTCTTAGCAATTATAATATACTAGCTAATACCCGGTGCGCGTTGCTGCGCCTTTCAATGGAGGTTTAATTGAATTTGATGTTACTGTAAAAAGTTAACACAAAAATTACCCACGGTTTACACACGTAAATTTAAAAATGTATGAAAGCAATCTTTTTAAAACGATTTTTCTAGGATTATTCTAGTAATTTTTGAAACTTTCTGTAATTCAAAGCAGTACAAACTATTTTCCAAAATTTGACGTAATTTACTTCCAAAAAATTTTTTTTGACCAAACGTAGAACCAACTGTTAACAGACTCAACTCCATTTTCAAGTTGCTTCACACATATAAAATTTGAGGTCAACCGGTCAAATCGTTTCTAATTTAGAGTAAAATAACCAAAAAATTAATAAAAAGCTGTTGGGCCGCAATGGGTTGTTAATGGAACTCAACAACATTTTTTTTAGGGCTTTCTTTTAAGCCAAAGCAGAATTTCGAAAAACCGGACAAAATTTGGACCCAAAATTTTTTTTGACCACCCGTCGGCCCGACGTCTGTTTACAAATTCCAAAACTGTTAATAGTGTCAACTCGATTCTCACAGGGGAGCACGTATACAAAATTTGAAGAAAATCGGTCAATCCGTTTCTAATTTAGAGCTAAGTATTGAAAAAACCTATAAAAAGCTGTTGGGCCGCAATGGGTTAATGCAACTCAATAAAATTTGTTTTGGGGTTTTCTTTTTAGCCAAAGCAGAATTTCATAAAACCGGACAAAATTTGGACCCAAAATTTTTTTTGACCACCCGTCGGCCCGACATGGGTTAACAAATTCCAAAACTTTTAATACTGTCAACTCAATTCTCAAGGAGCATCACTTATAAAATTTTAAGTCAATTGGCCAAACCATTTCGAATTTTGAGTAAAGTATTAAAAAACCCTATAAAAAGCTGTTGGGCGGCAATGTGTTAATGGAACTCAACAAAATTTTTTTGGGGTTTTCTTTTTAGCCAAAGCAGAATTTCGTAAAATCGGACAAAATTTGGACCCAAAATTTTTTTTGACCACTCGTCGGCCCGACATGGGTTTACAAATTCCAAAACTGTTAATAATGTCAACTCAATTCTCACAGGGGAGCACGTATTCAAAATTTGAAGAAAATCGGTCAAACCGTTTCTAATTTAGAGTTAAGTATTGAAAAAACCTATAAAAAGCTGTTGGGCCGCAATGCAACTCAATAAAATTTTTTTTTGGGGTTTTCTTTTTAGCCAAAACAGGATTTCATAAAATCGGACAAAATTTGGACCCAAAATTTTTTTTGACCACCCATCGGCCCGACATGGGTTAACAAATTCCAAAACTGTTAATACTGTCAACTCAATTCTCAAGGAGCATCACGTATACCAAATTTGAAGTCAATTGGTCAAACCGTTTTGAATTTAGAGTAAAGTATTGAAAAAACCTATAAAAAGCTGTTGGGCCGCAATGGGTTAATGGAACTCAACAAAATTTTTTTTGGGGCTTTCTTTTTAGCCAAAGCTGAATTTTGTAAAATCGGACAAAATTTGGACCCAAAATTTTTTTTGACCACCCGTCGGCCCGACATGGGTTAACAAATTCCAAAACTGTTAATAGGGTCAACTCAATTCTCAAAGAGCATCACGTATACAAAATTTGAAGTCAATCGGTCAAACCGTTTTCATTTTAGAACAAAGAAGTTTAAATACTTGCACCACAGCCCCAACTTGGCGGTCCGTTAGAGCAAAATTTTTGGGCGACGATTTCTTTCCGTACCCAAAAACCTCTATATACAAATTTTCATGAAAATCGGCTGGGCAGTTTAGGAGTCTATTCGCTACAAACAAACAAACATACAAACAAACAAACAAACAAACAAACAAACAAACAAATAAACAAACTTTCCCTTTTATATATATAGATATATATACAGTTATGAAGTATAAATACAAAAATTAAATATATATTTTATTATAACCTAATGTATATTTAACAATAAAATATTAATTTAGTTATAATTCTAACAATTTTTTAAATAAAGCCTGATCTTTTTTTAATAATATTTTCAATTTAAATGTGAAGCGACTTATATTACTGCAATTCTTTAAATTTTCCGGAAGATAGTTGTAAATTCTTATTGATGAGCAAAAATTACTGTTTCTAGCCAATTCAGTTCGAGTTTTTTCATGACATAGCTTTCCCATGTTTCTTGTGTTATAATTGTGAATATTCCTTCTTTTTTGTAATAAAGTTTTACTTTTAGTAACACCATTTTCTATTTTATGTATAATTTTAGCCTTTTCCAATATTATTAATTCGTCTAAGTTAAGGAATCTCGTATTTTTGTATAGATCATCAGTTGGAGTTCGCCAATTTAGTTTGTATAGTATCTTGATTGCTTTGTTTATTAATATTTTCATTTTCATTTTTAATGTATTTGAACAACACGACCATGTCGCCACATTCTATCTTATATGAGACATGATATGTGCATGAAATAATAGTTTAGCTGATTTGTCATCTAATATTATTCCACTTCTTCTAATAGAACCTAGCAATGGCATTATCTTTTTTATAATGTAATTAACATGATCATTCCATGATAATTTGTCATCTATTATAATACCGAGATATTTATAAGTTTGTTCTCTTTTAATTTCTCTACTATCAATACAAATTTTTGGATTGATATCAGACTTATTTAAACGTTTAAAAATCATCTACTTTGTTTTTTCAATGTTCATTGTTAATTTATTTCCATTTAACCATCTCATATATAATTTCAAATCATTATTGACCAATCTTTCTAATGTTTCCGCATTTTTTGCTGTATAGATAAGCAATGTATCATCAGCAAATATTTTATAATCAGCTTTAATGTTAGAAAATTGCATATTATGCACATACAATAGATACAAGGTATCTATAAACTGACCCTTGTGGCACACCTATATTTATGGCACGCTCATTGCTACAAACACCATTAACTTTAGTTTTGATAAATCTGTTTGTCAAATACGTTCTTAGTAGTTCATGCGGTAGTCCTCCTATTCCAATTTCATATAATCTGTCCAACAATATTTGATGGTCCACTGTGTCAAATGCCTTACTCAGATCTACAAAAACAGAGCATACATAGTTTCCTTTATCAAGATATCCAATAATAGATTTCACAGAATCATTGATTGCTACATCAGTTCCATGCGACTTTTTGAAGCCAAACTGATTGATATCAAATCCGCCTGCACATTTAATGAATTCACATATTCTTTTATTAATTATTTTTTCAAATATTTTACTCATGCAGCTAGTGAGTGTTATCGGCCGGTAATTAGATGTTTCCAAGGGAGAGCCATTCTTGTATATTGGAATCACAGTACCGCATTTTAATAAACTAGGATATTTTCCTGTGCGAAAGCTGTCATTAATAAAATTACTAATTATCGGAGATATTATTTCAGCTACCGCTTTTAAGTCTTTTGCTGCTATATTATCTGAGCCAGGTGAATTATCTTTTAGATTCATAATAACATTAAGCACTTCTATTTCATTAGTAGGTACCAAGAACATGGAACTTTCATATATTCTATTTTTTATTATATTTTCTTCTTTAGTTTGTATTTTATCAGCTAACTCTCTTCCAACATTACTAAAATGTTCATTAAAGCCGTTGGCTATGTCTTTGCTAGTATTTAAAATTTTATCATTGTGTCTTATTTCCTTTATAATATTGTTACTATCTGCTTTTTGGTTTGCTATCTGAAAGTTCAGAACATTCCATATCTTTTTAGTATTTGAACCAGCTTCTTGTAATTTTGTATTAAAATAATTTTCCTTTGCTTTCTTTATCTCTACATTAACCTTGTTTCTTAATTCATTATATTTTATTTTATGCTACGCAATATTAGGGTATTTTTTATGATACTTATACAATTTATTTCTGTGTTCTATTAGTTTTAAAATTTCTCTGGACATCCACGAATTATTTTTTCTAATTCTCATATATTTAACACTTGTACTAGTGTCCTTGAAATATTTTACAGCTTCAATCAATTCATCAATATTTTGACAAGTCTGTCTACGTAAGTGATATTCCAACAGATATGAGTATTTAGCATAATTAGTACCAGTTATTTGATTATAATCCATCGTTTCAAGTTTTCTGAGAACTGATTTAATTTCAACACATACTGCTTTATGATCTAGGTTAGGAATATCATGCAAAGTGATATTAAAACCAAATCGATTCGTTTTAAGATCTGAAAGAACATGATCTAACAGAGTCGCTGAGTTTAATGTAATTGTAGTAGCTTCATTCATGTTATTTATGTTAACAGAGTTAACATCTAGCATATCCATATACATTCTGCTTGCGTCCGTTTCAGAGAGCAAATCGATGTTAGTATCACCAACCACAATTATATTTTTGTACTTATTGAACAGCTGATCTAGATGTTCTATAAATGCCTTATTGTTTTCAGACGGGCTTTTGTAACATACGGCAATATTAATGGTAGGTTTGGTATCTTCTAAAGAAATTACAATAGTATTGAACGTAATAGATGTTTCCAAAACTTTGTGACTAATACCTTGCTTTACATATATTGCGCAGCCACCTCCTCTGCTTAAATTATTAGAGATAAAGGATGCTGTATACCCAGGAATATTAAAGTATTTTTCTTCTTCTGAATAAAGCCAAGTTTCTCCAACCATGATAATATCAACATCATTTTTAATTTTTATAAATGTTTCAATTTCGATTATTTTTTTCCTCAAACTTCTAGCATTAAAATGCACCATTTTCAAATTCAATAGTTTGTCCATCATCATGGTCTTCCAATCAAATAATTTTGCCATGATTCTCTATATCTCTGCACATTTTCTCTGTATTTATTTTCTACATGTCTCCTAAAGTGAGCTAGATCTTGTAGCACTTCCTTTCTTGATACTCCTGTAGTTTCATGATAATTAAAGTATAGGTTAGAGAGCTCTTGATGGTTATTTGGCAAACCTTCTTGGTGTATAAGTACTTTTAGACTAGTTTACGTCATTCCTTCATAAGAGATATCACCATGATCATGAAAATACGACAAAAATAATCTAACATTGTTGTATATTCTGTGTTCTCTAAGCCGAGAAATAGCATTAATATTGTCACCGGATATAATCGCATTTCTTGTTAATCTGACAATCGATGGAGCTAGTGGATTAATAAAGCTTTTGTTATTTGACTTTGCAATCTCACTACTGCCTAGGTTTATCGTTTCACCCTTTATCCAGTTAGCATATTTAGTTGTTGGCACTACAAGTTGTCTTTCATCTTTAGGCATATCTTTATTCATAAGAGTAATATTATTATTAGCAATATTATTATTTTTATTTTGACTATTATTAATATTTTCACTCTGATGAAGTTTATTGTTGGAATCTGTTGCCACGATGTCCTTGGAATCTTTGTCAGAGAAACATATATTATTATTACTGTTCTTGTTAACTTGAATTGTGCAAGTTTTCTTGTTTGCATTAATTATCTTTTTGAAGGGTAATAGTTTAAGTAATACACTGCTTTTTTGACTTTGATCAGATTTTTTATTGGATTCTTCCGTTTTTGTTATAATTCTTCTTACAATATCCAATTTATTTTCCATATTATTATTATTATTATTATCATATTATTATTATTATTGTTATTATTGTTATTGCTATTATTATTATTATTATTATTATTGTTATTATTATTATTATTATTATTAGTATTAACATTAATATTATTATCATTAGTATTAGTATGTTCACTACTAATATCCAAAGCAATTGAGATTTTGTTTTCTTTCTCAACTATCATTGATTGCTAATATCCAATTTTTTGTTTTAGATTGCTTAACTTTCTCTGGTAAACTGGACACGTTACACTGAAAGTCTTGTGATCAACGTTTAAACCAAGCTTAAGTGTTTCATTAACTTTTAAACAATTAATAAATTTGTTAACTTCTTTTTTATTACAATCTTTTGTGATTTTGATGGCATTTGCTACATGTTTCCTCTTTGGTACAATTTACAGCTTTGTGATTAAATCCCTTGCATTTGTAGCATCGTAGAACTCTCAAAGCATCGAAAACTTTACAACGCTCCCATCCTATTGATACCTTTTCATTTTCAATCGCTTTTCGGAAAGATTCTTTATCAATTTCTATTATAGCATTATATTTAGCATTTGTAAAATTTTTTGCTTGATATATTTTCACCACTTTCATAGAACTGTGCTCTAAATTAGCGTTCTGTACCTTAAGTTTGTTAATTAAGTGTTCTTCAGTATATTTAACACCCATATGTACAACTTCAATTTTTGTTTTTATTTCAGCTGGCACCTTAATTTCATAATCTTCCATCTTATTTTCAAGTTTATTTATTATTTTATCCCGTTCTTCTTTTGTTTCAGTTTCAATAAGCCCCATTCCATTTTTCCTATTTACCACATTTTTTATCTTTAGGTTTATTGGATCCACTTGTTTACTTAAATCCATTTTAGTTAATTGGCATTTTTGTTTTTGTTCATTTTTTTTTAGGTTTAATAACCAGTGGTACACCTGTTTTTATTGGTGGCAAATTTTTTTTGCTTACACTAGCACTTTTTAAAATATGAGCAAATGAAATATTTTGACCTATATTTATATTTTTTTTATTTTCATTGTTTAAAAATTTTAATTCACTACACAGTTCATTGTTCTTAGATATAGTATTTTTAAGATTGGCAATAATATTGGCACTCTCCGATTTGAAAGTTTTTTCAATTTTTTCAATTTTTGAAACATTTTTTCAATTTCGCTTTTTTGTTCTTTTTTTATTTGCTCTAATCTCTCTAAGTATCTTCCTTCGATGGCTTTTAGTAATTGAATAACCTCTTGTTCATTTTTCTTCAAAGCACATTCAAATTCAGCCTTATATTCTTTTAAAGAATCACTATTTTTTTTGACTAAGCAATCTATGTTTTGAACCACCATATCAACATTTTGGATGTATAAAACACATTCATCACATATAAATTTGACATTGGGATTCACATTTAGTACTTCAATTGAAGACTGATCTAGTCCCGAGCATTTAATTTGACTGTGGTATATCTTGTTACATACCCCAGCACACCTTACACCTGTTTCACCTCTAATTTTCAGGTTACATTTAGTACAATCCATTGCTATCACAAGCTTATGGTTGTAAGAACAACTGTTCGATCACTTTAAATAATGAAGTGATCAAATTTCAATTTCAAGCGGTAATAAAAAAATTACGCAATTTAAGTTTAATAAAAAAATAAAAATTATTAATTTCAGTTTTTCCGATAATTTTTTGCACGTCTACATTCTATAACGATTAATTATTGAATTTGAATTGTGTTAACTTTTTTCAATAACATCAACTTAAATTAAAACTCAAACGAGAGGCGGATCAAGGGTTTCCAGCGAATAATATTAACTGAATTAAAATGACTATAGGTCAAAAGGGTATACAAAATATCATTATGTCATTATACTATGTCAATAGTAGTTTTCTTGACTTGCCAATGTTTGAATAAAATATAGTCAATGGTTTAGAAAAGGTTTAAATATTAGCTTTTTTGAACATCTCTTTTAGACTGCAAAATTAACCTTTAAAATTGGACACAAATCGGAAAAACAAAATTTTTGAGAGCCCAAAAATTTTTTTTTAAATTTATACAACTAATTCCGGTTGCTAAGAGGGTCATTTGTGCAAAATTTCAAGTCAATCGGTCGAACCGTTTTGACTCGACATCAAAAACATTGAAAAAGTTTCATTGCGCCGTCGTGTCCAAACGGGTTAACCGAAATCAACAAAAAATTGTGCCAGCCTCTCTTTTTGACTGCGAAACCACCCAGATTGGACACAAATTGGAAACACGAAATTTTTTAAAAGCCCGCCAGGCCGAAATGGGTTAATTTATTCCAACCAAATTTATATATTTAATTCCGATTGCTAAGAGGAATATTTGTGCAAAATTTCAAGTCAATCGGTCAAACCGTTTTCACTCGACATCAAAAAACTGAAAAACCTTAAAACGGCTTTGGAGCCCCAGCCTGTTGACTTTTAAAAATGTGACATAGTCTATGTCACCCCCGGGCTCTCAAAATTATTCCGTTAAAATTTAGTGACAATCGGACCAGTGGTGTTCACGTGAATCCTGGACAAACGAACAAATAAACGACAAACAAATTTTCTTCTTTATATAATAGATAATGTAGCATGATACATATCATAATATTTAATCGGCTTATTTTTTCCCATACAAATATAAACATCCCTTTTCCGGGTAAACTATAAGACCAATTTTAATGAAACTACAACCAAAAGAAAGATTTTTTTTGTTTTCATAGGACAATGATATTGTTTTTAGAATATTGCATTTTTTCAGGTGAAAACCCGTCTTTAAAAGTTAAAGCTTATGACTCTAATATTATGCGCCGACTTTCTGGGTAAAAGTAATTCATTTTAAGATCAAACTATCAAACTATCATTTTAAGATCAAACTAAAGCTCAATCAAACTATTATATGCGCCGACTTATGTCTTTCATTTTTTTGTTTAGTTTAAATGTTCAATGAACAAGGAGATTGAAACTTTTTTAAAATTTTTTTTTTGTTTTTGTTTTTTTTGTATCTTAAAAAGTGAACGAAAAAAATGAGTTCTGTTCGAAATGAAAGCAATACATATGGTTTATACAGTAGTTTTCATTTATAATGAACTCTGTTCAATTTTAATTATAATAAACGTTACACATTTTGCCAAAGAATTAAATTTTACCTAAAAATGTATTTAAACTTATTATAACTTATAATGTTGCTTGATTATTAATTTAGTAATTTTATATTTATTTTTGATGAAAAAAAATCCTAATAAAGCATTAAAAATACAATAAAAATTTTTTTAGAATAAAAAGCAGTACACATAGCTTGAGGCTGACACATCAAATAAAATTCTATCAAATGAGTTTAAAGTGTCCATTCTATAATTAGCACATTCTACAATGTTCAAGTCTTATACTAATTTTTCAAAATTCACAGCATTCTTTTAAAACGACATTCTCTTATTACGACAAATATTTTCGGTCTCTTCATGGTCGTTATAAGCGTGCTCTACTGTATGTATTTTTTGTTTTTTGCTTTAAAAAATTATTTTGCTACTTCGTAAATGTTTTTTGTAATAATAAAATAACCCACTTTTGAAATTTATTCTGCAGTTGTCATTACGCTTGAGAGCTGTATATCAAAAATTGTTATAAAATATGTCTGCAAAAAAATTATAACGAAAAATATAGTCGATTGTTTAGAAAAGGTTTAAAAATCAGCTTTCCAACTTATATTTTGTTTTGTACTTACCTGAAAGTTCTACTACGGTCTTCCTCGTTTGTTTATGATTTTATGAAAGAAATGTAGGCTTCTTTCTTGGAAAAACTGTTTTAAAACACTATGTATTTAAGCATAATATATACGAAATTGAATTTTTTGAGATTTCATTTGAAGAAAAGTGCAAGTTCACACTGAAATCTATTTTTAAAAAACAACAACTCAAAGTAGATAAAAAACAAAGATTTACGAAAAAATGTGGAAAAGGAAAATTTTATGCTACTTTATTTTAAAGATATTTTTATTCGGATTGTTTATTAGCTTTATTTTTATTATTATTAATATTATCTCATTTAGCTTTTAACTATTTGAGACTATTTAAGGAAAAAAATTAAAAAAAAAAAAGTCTTATTAATTATGTGAGCTTTTGGAATGAAGGTTACCTTGCGTTAATACCAAAAATTTGAAAATTTCATTGAATCTTTGTTTAAAACACGCAAACATGTTAAAACCAAATTAACCCTGTGGGGTTAATGGGTTAATTTATGGGTTACTTTATTCCAACCAAATTTATACAGCTAATTCCGGTTGCTAAGAGGAATATTTGTGCAAAATTTCAAGTCAATCGGTCAAACCGTTTTGACGCGACATCCAAAAAATGAAAAAGCTTAAAACGGCTCTTGACCCGCAACCTGTTGACTTATAAAAATGTGACATAGCCTTAGTCACCCCCCGGGCTCTCAGAATTATTCCTTTAAAATTTTGTGACAATCGGACAAGTGGTTTTCACATGAACCCTGGACAAATAAACAAACAAACAAATTGTCTCCTTTATACTGTTACATCATCACACTCTTCTTTACTACAAATCATACAACAAGATTACCTGCAAATAACTAAATTGCCTTTTCATTAAACTCTAAAATAAAATCTACTTTTACTTTTCTTTTTAAATTCAAATTCACTTTAAAATCAGAATTAGTTTATCTTGCAATTCTTAGTATGTCACAATCAATTTTATTACCTAATTCTAAATAACCCAATTTTGAGAAAAATAATAATAAATTGTTCAATGGACTTACGCATTCAACAATTAAATTAACAACAACAAATTCATGAACTGAAATATGGCAAAATTTTGTTTACGTAGTATGAAATGTTCAATGCACTTATTCTTTGAACATTTTAATTAATAAAGAAGATACAAAGCAATGACCCGAAATATGATACGGTTTTTTGTACATTGTGTTTAAGTTATGTTGTAACAATTTCATACATTTTGATATAACAGCAATTCGATAAAGTAATAACATTTACTAATTGTAATTTATCGATTTGCTGATAAGAAATTTTAGGAATAAGTTTTAGGATAATTTTAACGAAACTATTCACACTTCAACTGGCAAAAAGCCAATTGATTTTCTAAACGGTACTATCTCTTCCGATCAATATCCTTCCATCAAGGAATTGAATACCAAATTTAAGAAAAAAACGATTGAGAAACGTAATAAAGGTAAAAACTATGGTAAGTCTTCCAATTATCTTAAACTAAATAGAATTACGAAACTACAACCTTATCACAAAAAAAATCCAAATAACCGATTCAAATAACGATCATTTCAAAATTAACAAAGAAAATATTCCACGTTACATTAATCAATTTAAAAGCAAATTCACGTACCAAAACTAATTACTAGTATCTTATTCTAGGATTAATTCTCCTTGTCCTCTTACTGGTTTTGCCAATTGTCCTGTCTCGCTCATCCATAGATGTTAATCAAATACCGGCTGGAAATGGTTACAATCTCTTCGAGGAATCTGAGCTTAAAATAATACAAAGTTACAGAAGAATATTGCATGTTGTCGAACTAACTCAATACGAAATAATTATTAACAAAATAGAATCAAACGTATTACAACTTCAAAACGAAACTGATATTCTTTCGGTTTTGTTACATAAATTAAAACACCTAAAGGAACATTACAATAGTATTATTCCACACTACGTAAGTAAAAGATCATTTTTTAATCTTGGGGGAAATATTCTTCGCTTTGCTGTTGGTGTAATGGACAACGACGATAGAAAAGAAATAGAGGAACACTTAAAGGTAATAGAACAAAATAACGGTAAATTAATTAACAATGTCGATCAAGTATTAATAATCCAAAAAATATCTAATGAAATAAAAAACATTACCGATCATATTAACCTAGCTAAAAATGAAATAAAAATGTAATTAATACTTTCCAAAATAATATTGATAAAATAAATAAAAAATTAGAGTACTTTATGATTAAAACAGAAATAATTGAAAACATTGATTTATTAACAAGACAAATTTTAAATATAAAGGAAATAATCTTAGCTAGCAAGTTAGAGATACTGTCAAAGGATATTTTAACACAAACAGAAATTAAAGATTATAATATCACTGTAGAAATACTACCTTTCATTAAAAATTGCGTTCTGTTCCGTAACAATTCTATAATATTTGTTTTATCTATACCAATTTTCAAAAATGAAAAATGTTTTGTAACTATTTTAGAAAAAATTCCAAATAAAAATGTAAACTTAAAACTAGATACTAATACAAAAAAAATTAAAAAATGATAATTGTATAAAAAATTTATTAAATAACAATCACATGAAATGTAATTTCCGAATACATCTTTCTGCTAATATAATAAAAATATCGGACACTGTAGTTATTACAATTAACTTAAACAAAACAATCCTTTATAATAATTGTAGTCAACCGGATATGATCCACACAAAAGGCAGTAATGTTGTAAATTTTACAAACTGTAAAACTTCACTTGTTTCATTTCAAAAAGAAAATTATGAGAAGGAATATCACCATAATATCTTGCCATACATCGAACGTAATATATGCATTGAGCAAGTGGTCAATGCTATACAATTGACAGAATTACATGCCTCCAATATTAACAATACAAAAATAATAGAGGAAATTAAATATAACAGTTCTTGGAAGTGGCACGCAAGCATTTTAGCAAACTCATTTATTGGCGGCATTCTTGTATTATCACTGTTTATTGGCTTTTATTGCCTAAAACAATTTAAAGCAAAAAGTTCGAAAATAAATATCGAATTAAAAGAAATTCGCACGGAGTCGAATCTTAAGAGGAGAGGAGTTACAACATCACACTCTTCTTCACCACTAATCATACAACAAGATTGCCTGCAAATAACTAAATTGCCTTTTCATTAAACTCTAAAATAAAATCTACTTTTACTTTTCTTTTTAAATTCAAATTCACTTTAAAATCATAATTAGCTTATCTTGCAATTCTTAGTATGTCACAATCAATTTTATTACCTAATTCTAAATAACCAAATTTTGAGAAAAAAAATAATAAATTGTTCAATGCACTTATGCATTCAACAATTTAATTAACAAGAACAAATACATGAACTGAAATATGACACATTTTTGTTTACATAGTATAAAATGTTCAATGCACTTATCCTTTGAACATTTTAATTAATAAAGAAGATACAAAGCAATGACCCGAAATATGATACGGTTTTTTGTACATTGCGTTTAAGTTATGTTGTAACAATTTCATACATTTTGATATAACAGCAATTCGATAAAGTAATAACATTTACTAATTGTAATTTATCGATTTGCTGATAAGAAATTTTAGGAATATGTTTTAGGATAATTTTAAGTTAAATACGACTGTAAGAAAATTAAATCATTATTATTAATTTGGTGTGAAATAAAGAAAGAACTCTAAAACAAATTTCTGAGTTTAATTTTTTATAAGATTTCTGGTAACAAGTTTTTGTCGAATAAGTAAGTATATATTAGATTATCTACATTTTTAATAAAAACGAGGAAGAATGTAGTAGAGTAGACTGTACTAACTCTGGGATACCCGTATGACCGTAATATAAACATTATATCATGTATATTATACACCTTTTTTAGGTGTAGTGTAATGCACATATAAAAGAAATGGTGTTTGTTTATTTTATCTATTTAATTTTTATACCCTTCACCTACGAAATAGGAAAAGGGTATATTAACTTTGGTATGGTGTTTGTAACCACCTAAATGAAGCGAGCTAGATATGGAAAAGTATATATATTTGTGATCAGCGTGATTTCCTGAGTCGATATACCCATGTCCGTCCGTCCGTCCGTAGGCACGATAACTCAAAAACTAATGGAGCTATCTTGATGAAATTTTAAATGTAGGTTACTAGAACTTAAAGTACGGCGGGGATTGCATATGGGCGAAATCGACCCATGGGTTCTGATTCTGGACCTTTTAATCGTTCTAAGGACCAAAGAACATATAAAACAAGTAAAGAAACAGTCAGTCGGTGCAACCGACTTAGAAATACGATACAACTATTTGGTTCAAATTTAATGGGAAGTTAATAAGTCATTTTTAAACCATAAAAGATTTTATTAGTTTGATCGTAAGACGTGGCTAACCAAATTAACTTTATAGTACTAAAACACATTTTCTATTTACTTTATCTATTCAAAAATATTAAAAATTCTTACTAATTTATCTATTTAAAACTATTAAAAAACAAAAAAACTTGAAATAAATGAAAATATATTTATTTCGATTCAATTACAAAAGTTACAAATTTTTGAAAAACAATATTAAGAATTATGTATAAAAATGAAAATGGCGATAGAGCAATTTAAAAAAAGTGGAAAGTGAATAATTTTATATAAAAAAAAAACAAAAAAATTTTTAAAACTTTTCAAACTTTTTATTCTTAAAAAAAAAATTAGACAAAAGAAAGAAAGTGACTTCTAGTAAAAAAAAATTATTTCTAAAAATATTCTAAAATAGCTTAAGTGAAATAATAATTTAAAAAATTTCCAAAAAAAGATAAACCGTCATATTGGTGCACATAAATTATTTTATTTTATTGGTGCACATAAGAATAAATTTATATAAAAAAAAAAAAAAATTTTTAAACTTTTCAAACTTTTTATTCTTAAAAAAAAATTAAACAAAAAAAACAAATTGACTTCTAGTAAAAAATAAAAATTTCTAAAAATATTCTAATCTCGTTTAAGTGAAATAATAATTTAAAAAATTTTTAAAAAAAGATAAACCGCCATATTGGTGGACATAAGTAATTAATGGATTTATATAACTTGTAAACAAAATTGTAATAAAATTAAATATTTTAAACACTTAATTTTTAATTTTATTCAAAATTAATATCTATAATTAAAAAAGCCTTAATAAAATTTATTTTCATATAAATGAAAAGTGATACATTTACTTAAAATTTTAAATCAAACACTGTTTTTATTTTTAACATGAAATTCTTTATTTAAAATTTTCTAAATTAAACTAAATTTGATTAACATTTAAATAATTTGAATAATAAAAATATAATTAATTTAAATAATAAACAAAAAGCAACAAACAAATATCAATAAAAACTAGCATTTATTTAATTCTAAAAAAATTAAACTTCTTAATACATTAACTCCAGAATTAAAATTAGTGTAAACAAACCAAACAATTTATAAGAAAAACAATATCATAAATCTGTTTTGTTATATTTGTATATATATATAAAATATTACTTTAACTAGTAATTATTAAATTATATAAAATTAAACACCAAAATTATTAAAAACCAAACCTTATGTTATTATTATAATTACATTAAAAAAGTAAACTATTAAAACAGATAAATTGAGAAATATATTAATAAATAATAATATTGACAGTTGTCACATTTTTTCATAGCGAAAATAATAAAAAATATAAACAGTGGACATAAACTTTATACTTTAACCACCTGGCGGTGAAATTCGTAAATTATCTTATATATAATTCACATGTGAAAAACTTTGAAACGTCAAAAATAACACACCACAAAATGTTCGCTCTAATAAAATTAATTAAATTAAATATTATAAAGTAATATTTATTAAAGTGTTATATTAATTTGATATTTAAAATTATATATAAATAAAGTAATATTATCATAAAAAAAATAACTATGGCCAAAAATCAATGCATAATTTGTAAAACAAAAGTCAAATCAAAAAAGTCTGCATTAATTTTTAATGGACCATGTCACGAGCCTCATCACCTAACATGTGCTCGAATTAGTGAAGAAACATACAAGGACATAATATCCGGAAAAGTGAGTTGGACATGTAACAAATGTCCTTCTCATGCAAATGTGACGATAACAGATGAAGTTGATGAAAATGATGAAAGTATTGTTGCTGTTGAAGCTGATTCAACTGATGAATTATCTACTTTTGATTTCCAGAATTTTAGTTTGGATAAAACTTTGGCAGCTTTTCTAAAAAAACTAACGAATGTAATAGTAGACATCCGGAAATCGCAGCAAATTGATTCAGATCAACTGAATGACTTAATAGAACAAAATAAGGAAATAAAAAAAGGAAACATTGACTTAAAAAAAAAATTGGATATTGTCGAAGAGAAGAATGGTTAATTGGAGCATAAAATAAATAAAATGGAAGGGTTGTGTGATAATTTTTGCCAAGAAAAAATAAAAAAAATATAGTTGTAACTGGTCTTCCTAATAATTTGAATGATCCAAAAGAAATAATCTTAAAGATAGGGGAAAAAATACAGTCCAAAGTGACAGCGGAAGATATTATTAGTATGAAACCACTATGGAATAAAAACACGAAGAAAACCAATGGACTATTTCTTTTGGAATTTAAAACAAATAATTCAAAAGAAGAATTTATGGAAGCCCAAAAGAAATTTAAACATGTATTTACTTTTGATTTAAACATTGAAGGGGAGAACAAGCAAATCTTCTTCCAACATCAACTTACGCCATTTCAAGCTAGTCTCTGTAAAGAGGCGAAGGAAATTAAAGTATCCAAAAATAGCCGATTTTTTTGGATTAATGATAATAAATTGTTTCTGCGTGAGAAGGAAGGAAGCAAGATTTACCGAATCTCTTCACACAATGATATTGCTGATATCCATAGAATCATCATGATTTCCACGGAATCATGTCAAAGACGATCATTGATCATTTAATTACTGATTTATTAAAATTCGAATATACTTTTCGTATTGCGGATACTGCCTTGTCTGACCAACAAATGTTTTTTATTAGTGTTGATCTAAATCCTATTAAAGAAACCTCAATCAGCACAAAAACTGTATTAAATAACGAGGAGTTAGCAAAAGATCAAATATGGAGTAGTCTGAGCTCATATGAAACTTTTGATGAAGTTGTTGAAATCTTAACTCAATTAGTCAAGAAATACACGCGTATTCTTCCGGTGAAGAATTTCAAAAGGAAACATGAGTGGATGACTGAGGAAATATTTCAAATGATGAAAGTTCTTGATTCATTTGGTAAATATAAAAAAAAATATCCTCATAATCCACGTATTGTTGATTTATACAATTTTTCGAAGGCAAAAGTGAAGAAACTTATTGCAGCCGCTAAAACATTGTTTTGCTTTGAACAAATCAGGAAAATCAGTAGTGTTGAATACTAGCTACCAAAATCCTAATAATTCGGTCAAAGTTATTACTCATGAAAACCGTAATGTATCATCGTCGGACGAAATAGCCGAAATAATGAACAAAACGTTTACAACAATAACCGATGGTCTCAATATACCAATTGATAACATAAATTACCATTATCTAAATTTGTTTCGTCGAAATATGAATACCAATTTTGAACTTAATCCAACAAATGTAGAAGAAATCAATGCGACCAAACATTCCTTGAAATCGTGTGCTGCAACGGGGTACGATAGCATTTCGAAGAAATTTATTAAGATTTTTGCAGGAATATTGGCATCTATTTTGGTAAAATTTATTAACAAAAGTTTCAAAACATACAACTTTCCCGATTGCATTAAAAAAGCAATTGTTACGCCAATATATAAGGGTGGTGATGCCACCAACACATTATTATAGGCCTATTTCTGTTTTAAGTTCATTTTCGAAGATTTTCGAAAAAATTACGAAAAACAGACTGACGCCCTTTATTCATCTTAACAATATACTGCACCCGGAGCAATATGGATTTGAAGAGGACTCCAGCACGACGTCTGCTTGTCTAGCGTTAAATGAATTTGTCTAGCGTTAAATGAATTTGTCACTAGAAGTACCGATAATGGCAAGTTCACTGCCTGTATCTTTATTGATATGCAAAAGGCATTCGACTGTATTGATCACGACATTCTGCTACATAAGTTGTCATGTATGAATTTTTCTCCACAACAACTAAATTACTTTAAATCATATTTAAAACAAAGATCGCAATGTGTCCGCCTAAGTAATTCTACAGGTCAAAGTAGAACAATAAAAAAGGGAGTGCCACAGGGTTCAGTATTGGGACTTGATCTATTTAAGATATACATTGATGACCTGGCGCGTTTTAATCCAAATGGAGTTGCATCACTATTTGCGGATGACGCGGTCTTCAGGTATTCAAGTGATAGTGAATTTGATTTGAAAAATTCAATATTGGAGGATCTCGCAGTAATTGAAGAGTTTCTCCACAAAAATAAACTGTTCTAAATGTAAAAAAGACCAAGATTTTGCTCTTTGAGAACAAAGTATTTCATGAACCTATCTTCCAATATAGAAATTTAAAAATAGATGTGGTAAGGAGTCATAATTATTTGGGTCTTGTGGTTGACTCAAGAATCAAATGGGAAGAACATGTTAATTATGTTTGTAAAAAAATGTCTCCTTATGTGTTTATCTTAAGAAGATTAAGTAAATTTTTTGATAAGAAAACAATTTTTGTAATATATTCTTCATATGTTCTGTCGAATATAATTTATATTAACCCAATTTGGAGTCGAGCGCCACAAATTCACCTAAAAAGAATTGAAATATTAGTAAAAAAATCCATTAAAATAATTCATAGGTATCCCATATTGTATCCCACTAGTATGGTCTATTCTGAGAAATATCTGAGCTTTGAGAATATTTGCAAGCGCGAAACTTATATTTAATTAATAGTAAATATATTTAATTAATTTAAAAAATAGTAAATAACAAAATCAAACATAATTTTATGCTGCAAAGATATGTGGATATCCATAACTACAATACCGGCAATAAGTGCAATTATTACTTATCATTATTTAGAATTGATAAATAAAAAACAAATTGTCTCTATAATTGTTTAAAAAGATTCAATGAGTTACCAAATGTTATCAAATCAATTGAAAACCTCTGTTTATATAAAAAGAAAATTGTTGATATTGTAGATTCTCTCTAAATTTTATATTACTGCCTTGTATGTATGTAGCTATTAAAAATTCAATATCATTTAGCTTGTAATCTTGTATATTGAAATGAACAATACTGAACTTTCTCTTTCTCTTACAATTTCTCTTACAATTCGTTACAATTCCTATATTTTTGTACGACCCTGTACTACACTCAACTCTTATCTCATTTTATATACTTAAAAAAAATTGAATGATAAAAAAAAAATCTTATGTACCTAAAGTACAAAAATCAAACATGTGGTTTTATATATGAATTTAATAAGTATGAGTTTGAGTATGAATTTTGTTATACTATTCTATGATAATACAGACATGGTAAAAATAATACGCTGTTTCATGATGAATGTAATTTGTAATGTATCAATATTATAAATGAAAAATTATTAATAGGTATAAAAAAATTTTTGAGCGAAAGTTAAAAATTAAATAATAAAAATTAAAAATTAAAACAAAAACTTAAATATTAAAATGTTGAGCGAAAATTAAAAATTAAAAACTAAAACCCAAAATTAAAATGTTATAAATTATTTTTGAATTACTTTTAACTAGTTAAAACCTGACGGTTTCGGCTTGGGTAAAATAAAAAAAATTTAAATTGTTTATACTTAACTTTATATTTAAATGTTTTACAGCTCAATTAAATGAAAATGAAATTAAATGGAATTAAAATTTAAATAGTAAGTAAGTAAGTAATTATGTAAGATATAATATTAGAACTAAATAAAAAAAAAAAAAACCTTGGTAAGTCTAACAAGGGTACTGAACTACCATTCCAATTGCTCCCAATTTAGGAGACACAAATAGTAAAGAACATCCTTGTGCCAAATTTGAAGCTTCTACATTTGTTTCAAGTTCTTATCTTTCTTAATTTTATAGATTTGCTTTAAGGTTTACGGAAATGTATGGTTGGTTCCCGACCCACTACTCCAAAAATCAAGTCCAAAAATCAAGGACACCAAAGAAGTAGCAATGGACACTTTGATACCAAATTTGGAGGTTCTATCTTCATTGGTTTCGTAATTATGCTCGTTTGGCCTAAATTCAATCAAAAAGTTCTAGGTTCCGAACCCGTGATCGAATCCCCCAGTATACCTACATGACCCTTACCGACCCAGTATACCTACTTTATTCTTTATTCTTAATGAAACAAAATGAAGACTATCATAAATTTTTTTATTTACAGCAAGTAGTAAATTTGCTAATGCAAAAAGTAGTAGAAAGCTTAAAAGGCATCCCGAATCGGGCACAAAGATTAACTAGTATTAACTAGTATGGCGGGGACTACACATTGTCGAAATCAAGGCATGGTTTCGGCATCAATTCAGTTACAAAAGTGAAAAAATTTGAAATCTAAAATTTTGTGATAAAAAGCTAATCAAAGCATAAGATATTTAATAATTCAAATTTTTCGACATTGCAATTATTTTAAATTGTTAGTTTATGTACCTATTAGAAAAGCTTATAAACGCAAAATATGTTAAAAATATATTTCTAAAGTACAATTACAATTTAAGAACTTTTCATATAATTCATTTAAATATAAAAATAAATTTTACATAAATGCAGCAAGTAGCTTTGAATATAGCTTAAGTATTGTACACAATGTCTTAATTATATTATCACCTTTGGTAATAATTCAATAAAATATATGAAATGATTAACATTGAAAAAAAGGAATTTAACCGTTAATTAAAAAAATATTTTGTTTTTAATTTATAAAATTTTGTACAAAATATGTTTTATGGTAAAATTCTTAGCCTTTCAAAAATATAAAAGTGTTAAATAAAAACGGAAATAGGAAAGAACCCTCGTGTATCAAATTTAAAGTTTCTGTCTTCTTGAATTTCGAAGATAAGCTTTTTAGTTTTGGGATTTCTAAGCAGGCATCTGAACCAATACTACAATTAAGTCTAAATTTCGGGGAACATAAGAAATAGGAATAATATTCTTAGGCTTCGAAATTATACTCGTTTGGCATCAGATCGATCAAAAGCTGCTAGAATCCGAACTCATTGTCCGAACTCGACCAGAACCAATTCCCATGGTACTTTCATTATTAGTAACCTAGCGTTTAAATTTCATCAAAATAGCGGCATTATTTTTTGAGTTATACTGCTTTTAAGATATATGTTCGTTAGCCTATGAACTATTAAAGGTTCCAGAACTCGAAACCATGGTACGATTTCGCCATATGCAGTCCCCGTCATACTTTCAATACTAGTTAACCCTTTACACAATGGGAACGTTCTATCTTAATTTTAAGTTAATATTTTTATTAATTTCGATGATGATTTTAAACCTTGGGAGGTCTAAGAGGGGTACTGAACCACCGCTCCAATCGATCCCAAATTAGGCTGACACACAAGAAATAGTAAAGAACACCCTTGCGTCAAATTTAAAGCTTCTACATTTTTTCAAGCTGCTATTTTTATTAATTTTAAAGATATTCTTCAAGGTCTTCAGAAATGTGTGGCTGGTCCCCGACCCACTACTCCAATGGGGCCCAAATTTCAAGACACTAAGGAAAAAGAAAGAGACACCCTGATACAAATTTGGAGGTTCTATCGTCATTGGTTTCGAAATTATGCTCGTTTGGCCTAAATTCGATCAAAAAGTTCCAAGTTCCGAACCCAGTGTACATTACCCACCGTACGTAATCACCGCCGTAGTTTCATTACCAGTACCCTACAACACAAATTTTATGGAGATAGCGTCATTAGTTGTTGAGTTATCGTGATTTTTTATATATGTTTGTTAGCCATTAGGCCGATTAAAAGGCCCAGAAGCCGACCCCATGGACCGATTTCGTCCATTTGCATTCCCCGCCGTACTTTTAGTCCTAGTAACCTACAGTTAACATTTCATCAAGATAGCTCCATTATTTTTTGAGTTATCGTGTTTACGGACGGACGGACATGGCTATATAGACTAAGGAGGTCACGCTGATCACAAATATATATACTGTTCCATATCTAGCTCGCTTCCTTTAGGTGGTTATAAACACCATACCAAAGTTAATATACCCCTTTACCTATTCTATAGGTGTAGGGTATAAAAAATAAGGATAACTCATCAACTAATGGAGCTAAAATCATAAATTTTGTGGTGTAGGTTACTAGCTATGAGACTATGGTGGGGACTACGTATGATCGACTTCGGATCATGGGTTCGGATCCTAGAAGTTTTTGATCGAATTTAGGCCAAACAAGCATAATTCCGAAACTAATGAAGACAAAACCTTAAAATTTGGCATCAGTGTGCCTCTTCCTATGTCCTTAGAAACCTGCGCTTTTCGGACCAACTGGAGTATTGGTTTGAGGACCATTCTAACAGTTCGGAAGACCTTAAAGCATATCATTGAAATTATTAAAAAAAATAGCTTAACATAAAAATAGAACGTTCCATTTGTGAACAAGGCTTAAGTAGTATTGAAGTAGTGACGGGGTCTGCATATGGGCGAAATTGTACCATGGTTTCGAGTTCTGGAACCTATTAAAAGTTCAAGGGCTAACTAACATATACCTTAAAAACACCAAAACTCAAAACCTAATTAAGCTATTTTAATGAAATTTAAATTCTAGGTTACTAGTAATGAAAGTAACATGGGAATTGGTTCTTGTAGAGTTCGGACAATGAGTTTGGATTCTAGAAGCTTTTGATAGAGTTGAGGCCTAACAAATATGATTTGAAAATCAAAGAAGATATAACCTTATATTTGCGGCACAGGTTTTTCTTCTTATTTTGTTTGTGTATGTGATATTTTTGTTGAATTGGAAAAATCGGTTTGCGTACCACCCCCTCTAATCCCAAGACTTTAAATCATATATTCAAAATTAATACGGTTAAAAAATTCAAATTTGATACACTATTTCCTATTTCCGTTCTTATTTAACGCTTTTATAATTTTAAAAGGCTAAGAATTTTACTATAAAACATATTATTATATTTTATAAATTAAAAAAAAATATATTTTTTTAATAAACAACAACATTTTTTTTTTCCCCAAAGGGGCGGCAGTTAAAATATCTGGTAGTAGATATAAAATACAAAATATAATAATATAAAATGAATACAAATAAAGATGAAATTATGGTAGGGATATCTACCAAAATGTCGGCAGAGAACACGGATGCCGGCGAGGGCTTGGCTAATTCCACAAAATATAGAGAAATGTATTGGCTCCTAGGTCGAAAATCTAAATTGCCAATAGAGTACAAAATTTTGTTATATAACCAAATAATTAAGCCTATCTGGTTGTACGGCGTACAACTTTGGGGCTGTCCCAAACGAACCTATATTCAGAGAGTTCAAACATTTCAAAGCAAAGTGCTACGTAACATGGTGAGTGCTCCCTGGTACGTACGAAATTTCGACTTACATAGGGATCTAGGAATTCCTGTTGTTAGCGATGAAATAAAAAAATATGCCATAAAACATAAGACCCGCTTAGAAGGTCACATAAACATAGAAGCGTCAAAACTTCTACTATCTTCAAATGTCAATAGAAGGCTTAAAAGAACTATGCCTCTCCAATTAGCGATAAATTCAGATCACCTTAACGGAGGTTTGTAATTCCAGTAGATCATAAAAAGTTAGCGAAAAATTAATAGTTAGTCTCTAAGACTAGTTATAATATCTTAAAACAGGGCGGGTGTTTTTAGTGTGTTAAAGTCACACATAACTGTGGTTGCGTTCAGTATCTTTCGATGATTTCCACCATCCAAGACAAAAAAAAAAAAAAAAAAAATTTTATATTATATCATATCTATATTTTATTAAATTATTACCATAGGTAATATATTATTAAGAAATTGAGTAGGATACTTAAGTTGTGAAATTTATTTTTGTATTAAAATGAATTATATGAAAAGTGGTAAATTTGTAATTGTATTTTAGAATTACATTTATTGCATATTTTGATTATTAAAATTTGTGATAAATACTAGCTAATGAAAGCATTAATAGTTTTAATCAACATTAAAAACCATCAAATTATATAAACTTTTATATTTATATTAAACTTTTATATTTCCATAATATTTTTTTCGAATAACTTTGAGTTTAATTATACAAAACATTAAAAAATAAGTAAAGTAAAAGAATAAATTTAAAAATTATTTAAAATTTAAATAATTAATCAAGGGTACTAAATCATTCAACAGTAAACTACAGCTAAAAATCCTAAAAAGAAGTAATTGCTGCATGTGTGTAAAATTTCATTGAATTGGATAAAAAGTTTTAAATATGCAATATTGTAATTTCAGTTTACGATAAATGGTTCGTTTATTTAGTTTACCCGTATGCCTATAGGTCAGAGGGTATAATAAATTTGCCATTGCAATTGTGACGCAGAGAAGGGGAGAAGGTAGATATAGACTCAAGTGTATGGATCGGATCCGAATCGAAAAATAAATCGATTTAGCTATGTATGTCCATCCGCCCGTCTGTTTATCCGTACTTCACCACGATAAATCAAAAAATAAAGTAGCTAGGATTTTGAAATTTTCACAAATTTTTATATTACGGTACGAGTTTCCCAGAGTTTACACAGTCTATTCTACTACACTCTTCCTCGCTGTTTAATATTTTTAAGTTGATAAATTTGTAATAGTTTTTAATATTTTAGAAAATGTTTTTAGTATTATAATGTGAATTTCGTTAGTGCGACAACTGGAGAGGCATAACAGTGCTAAACACAATCTACAAAATTATGGGAACAATAATACAAACAAGGCTGCAAGAGAAACTAGAGAACCAAATAAGAGATGAACAAGCAGGTTTTCGTCCCCATAGAAGTTGCATAGACCCGGTTAATACGCTCAGAATCATCGTTGAACAGTCAATAGAATGGCGAGCCCCATTATACCTGGTTTTCATCGATTTCAAGAAAGCGTTCGATTGTATAAGCAGAAAAGCCATATGGAAAGCACTTAGAAACCGAAATGTGCCAGAAAAAATAATAGAAATAATACAGAACATGTATGAAGAAACACAACTCTCAGTACTCCACAATGGTAATACCAGCGAACCATTCAACACCAACATAAACGCCGACATCGAAAGCAGAGTCAAAAAGGCCAGGGAAATGTTCGGTCGCTTACAGCCAGTATGGAAAAGCGCACAAATGTCCAGGGAAACAAAATTGAGGATATTTGGAACCTGCGTAAAGACCACCTTAACATATGGAAGTAAAACCTGGTTAGTTACGAACAACGTCACACAGAAACTACAGGTTTTCATTAACAAATGTCTAAGAATAATATGCAGAATATACTGGTCGAACACAATAAGTAAAAAGGACCTATGGAAACTTGCCAAAGTAGAACCAATTGGGCAAGAGATCAAAAGGAAGAAGTGGAAATGGATAGGGCACACACTTAGAAAGCCGCAAGATAGCATAGCAAGGGTAGCACTAGAATGGAACCCACAAGGAACCCGAAGACGAGGCCGCCCTAAAAACACCTGGAGGCGAACGATATCAGAAGAACTAACTTCAATTGGAAAAACATGGGAGGAAGCAAAAAGAACTGGTCCGAATAGAGTCAGATGGAGATGCCTAGTAGATATCCTATGCTCCCAAGAGGAGTAATAAGGACAAAAAAAAAAAAAATTTCGTTAGCTATATCTAACGATGAAATTAATAAAAGCTTTTATGATTTTAAGATGACATACGGACTTTCCATTAAATTTGAAACAAATATGTGTAGGGTATTAATAAGTCGGTTTCAACGACTGACTGTTTCTTTACTTGTTTTATATGTTCGTTAGTCTTTAGAACGATTAAAAGGTCCAGAATCCGAACCCATGGGCCGGTTATGCCCATATGCAATCCCCGCCGTATTTTAAATCCTAGTAACCTACAGTTAAAATTTCATCAAGATAGCTCCATTAGTTTTTGAGTTATTGTGCCTACGGACGGACGAATATGGTTATGTCGACTCAGGAGGTCACGCTGATCACAAATATGTATACTTTTCCATATATAGCTTGCATCCTTTAAGTGGTTACAAACACCATACCAAAGTTAATATACCCTTTCCTATTTCATAGGTATAGGGTATAACATATTTTTAGGATTTCCAGTTAGTTTTTTCCCTTGTAAAACAACTTTCGTCTTCTCTTTCTTAACAATAAAATACATATTATTATATTATAGTTCTTTTCTTAATAGATATAAATTTTCTTTAAAAATATAACAATTTTTAAAAAACCAATTGAATTTTATACCATCTGTCCAAAAGCAATTTTAATTTAACAAACTAAATATTATTTTGCATGTACTCTATAAAATTTCATTAAAAAAATGTTTGCTATTATTCAAAAATCTGCAAAAGAAAAATTTCAAATTTTAAATGTCTGTTTAAATTTATTTCTATGCAGTCTATACTGAGTGTGTATACATATAAAGTAAATACTTTTTTCTATAAAGAACATAAACATTTAAATTAAACTAATATATTTTTATACCCGTGCATACATATATGACATCGGGTATATTAGATTTGCTCCTCCGTTTGTAACGCATCGATCTAGACGAGCTAGATATAGTGTCAAGGGTACGTATCGGCTCAGAATCGAAAAATTAGTCGATCTGGCTATGTGTGTCTGTCCGTCCGTCCGTCCGTGTGTCAGCACGATAACTCAAAAACTAAAAGGGCTAGAGTCTTGAATTTCACACAAAGTCATTTTTAGACAATTTCTAGGTTCCCTATTGTTTTTGGTTAAAATCGGACCAAGGCTTCGGGGAGCTGCCATACAACTTTTTTGCACCAATATGAATTTCTTCAAAACTATTTATACTACGGCGATGAAAATTACACACGGTTAGTTTTATAATGACTCCGGCACTTATATGAAGTTTCAAAATGTTAGGGCCCCATTTTCGGGGGGCTGCCATACAACTTCCTTGCACCAATATGATTTTCTTCAAAACTAATTATACTACGCGGATGAAAATTACACACGATTAGTTATATAATGAATCAAGCACTTATATGAAGTCTCAAAATGTTAGGGCCCCATTTTCGGGGGGCTGCCATACAACTTCCTTGCACCAATATGATTTTCTTCAAAACTAATTATACTACGCGGATGAAAATTACACACGATTAGTTATATAATGAATCAAGCACTTATATGAAGTTTCAAAATGTTAGGGCCCCATTTTCGAGGGGCTGCCATACAACTTCTTTGCACCAGTAAGAATTTCTTTAAAAATAATTAGACTACGGGGCTGAAAATTACACACGGTTAGTTATATAATGAATCGAGCACTTATATGAAGTTTCAAAATGTTAGGGCCCCATTTTCGGGGGGCTGCCATACAAAGTTTTCGATTCAAAAACTTTCAATCTAATGAAGCTACAAGGTTAAAATTAAAATTGGGCAGATAAATTAATAGGGCAAGTTACTTGGCAAAGTTGGACATCAGTCGGACCTTCGGACTTTTAGGGTGGGCCAATTTTTTTTTTTTTTTGTTCTTTTTTTTTTATTTTTTTTTTTTTTTTTTAAGCTAAAGTTATGGGACAATGAATGAAAATTTTGTTTTTTGTTTTGTGATTTTGTTTTTTGTTAATTTTTTTTTTTTTTTTTTTAAGCTAAAGTTATGGGACAATGAATAAAAATTTTGTTTTTTGTTTTGTGTTTTTTTTTTTTTTTGTTAATTTTTTTTTTTTTTTTTTACGTCAAAATTATGGGGTAATGAGTTAAATGTATAAGGGAAGTAAATTACGGTTTATTTTATACACCACAGTGGGTATGCACGGGTATCTAAAAGTTGACAAGGGCAACTATAATCTTCCTCGTTTATTTTGATTTTTATTGCAACATTATTTCTAGTAAAACTGTATTTTGTTTTAGTTATAATGTAATGTTTATATTATTTTTGATAATACTTATCAAACCGAATAATACTTTTATGATTTTTGAAAAAATCGGCAGAAATGCATATTGGAATGCATAAATGTATGGATGGGGAATTAAAAAAAAAAATCTTATTTTAGTGACCATATGATAGAGAGTCTTAACATTGTTAATAAAAATCCATTTAATATTGAACACTTAAGAGCTTAAGTCAAACAGTTTTCAATAAAAAAGTAAAACAAATAAATTTTACGAAAAATATGATTTATTTTTTCAAGTAAGCTTTGTATATATTAATCTTTAACCTTCATCAAAATGCACAATACAATTAAAAACACCAGCTTTGTCAAATTTAAATGAGTGTTGCATTATTTTCCTTGCTTCCGTCACCGTTTTTGAACAGATCTTTTCCAATCTTTTGTTTGGCACTTTTTTTTTTGGTTATTTAGCTGTACCTAATAAGGATTTGGGTGTATTTAAAAGCGGTGATCCTTCTCCCACATTATTTTCAAATCTGTTCTCGCAAAATGCTCAAACCACTTGAAGAGCTTATATCAATATCGTGCAGTGAAATAGAAACCGACGGAGCTACGGACGATTCCCTTTATAACAGAGTTAGAATAAAAGTTGATACAAAATTAAAAATTCTAAACAACTAGATATAAAATATAAAGTTATGTAAATAAAGACTTTAAAATTTTATTATAGCTTTAGTTTTCTAATATATTTGATTTTCTCTCTGTATACAAAAGAAAATCCTTTAAAATGTATTTAAATCGAATTTATTATCATAAATGTGTCACGCTAAAATATTTATGTTTATTATCAAATTGTTTTACATTTTTTTGAAATTTTTGATTACAAAATATATTCTTATTCTAATGTACATTTTTATAAAATAATTATTATCATATTTATCACAACTCTCATAGTTGAAATTATTTTTTAAATGCTCAATTAATTTGTTTTAAAAATTTTTTTCAGTACAAATACTATCGAATTTATTAACAAATTTATCTTCTAATATTTTTAATGTATTAATAAAATCTTCAGGTGGTTTAATAAGCGAAGCGTTATCATACTCTTTGAATTCTATGAACTGTAAACAAATATTTTCATTTCCAATTAACTTTAAACTGCAATTATGATGTGCCCTATACTTTTTTAATAAGTACCCGCCGAAGTAATAAAATGCATTCTATTTTAAATGAATCACCTTGGTGTGAGATTTGTTGTGGTATGTGGAAGTATGTATCATAAAAATCAGCAATTTCAAGATTTCCTGTTGGTTCACAGTTTGTGCCTGGTGTTATATCTTCCATGTACTTTACAGAAAAAATTTTTTAAATGCACAAGCAAATTGAAACGGTGTCAATAATTTTGTATTTCCTTCACGTTTTCTTAAAGTACCGAATGCATTTTCTAAACGGTCTTGATTCAAATTGCGTGTTAAAAGAAATTTAATGTTTTGTGATTGTAAATTTTTATGAAGATCTATTAATACATTGATGTTCTGTAACCAGCCTTTTAAAAATTTTATTTTCGGAGTAACTTTTTCTCCTGATCCATTAATAAAATCTATGTTGAATATAAAAACTTCTATTTCATGTAAAAATTGTAATTGACATTCATTTCCGAAAAATAGCCTTCTAAATTTTTTTCCTTCATTAAATTTACAAGAATTAAAAATGTCAAATAATTGATCGAATTTTTCTATTACTTTACCTTACCGTTTGTAACTATTACTTTCTATTACTTTTCAATGTAATAGAGGTTGTAGTACTCCCACTTGCCAAAGTATAGAGACTAGTGGCGACTGTCCAACTAATAGCTTGAGCTGCATATTGCACTTTTTCTGCCATTTGTTAAGAGCAATGTGTGCTTCCGTCAATTTGGGAGCTAATTTAAATTGTTGATTTTTACCTTGTAAATATAAATTTCTAACATCGTTCCAACAAGCTTTTTTATTATTGCCAAAAACGATATCATATTTTATAAAGTTTTTGCAAAATGATTTAAAAAGATGAGGTGTGTCATACATACAATATATTTTATAGTTGTAGGCGATGAAATACGGAAATGAAGATGAAGTCCCCAATAATTTATTTATTTAATGCAATGAAATTCGCTTCGTCAGAAATTATATTCCTTGGTTTCATATTTATATTTATTAGATGTTCTATACATTTAAAAATAATTTGTTTCAACATTATCGCCGAACACATTGAATTTACATAATCATATTTTTAGTTAGCAATCTGTAAGCTACTGGGGCGATGAAATATAGACTAAAGCTGAATTTTTTCATGTCATTGGAATATCTCTTTCCTTGTTGTTTAAGTTTAGCAATTTTTACATTGCTTTTAACTAGTTTTGCAATTCGTCTGGTAAGAGTTAATTTGCTTTATTAATAAATGAACTGTTTTTTAATTCTTCCAAAAACATGTTTTAATTTTTTATTTTCCTTTTTAAGCTGTTCGTTTTCTTTTTTTAATTTTTCAAATTTTTTAAGATTCACCTCGGTACTTTTAGTTTGAGTCGGTTTATTCCAAACATACCTAATATTTGCAAATGTAGCAACAAATTCCAACTAATCATCCGAAGTTTCTGTTAATAAAAAATGCAAATAAATATTTATTATTATACATAGTATATTAATTAATTTTATTATATAATTAAACATAATTAAAATTTTATGTGTTGTGTTTAAATACCTGTTATATCTGGAACGTTGTCAGAAATATCACTGCTAGCACCTGCCCTGATATTATTAAATACCTTGGTATTTTGATAGATGAAAATCTGTCATTTGATAATCATGTAGAGTACATTAGCAACAAAATTGCGTAAAAGTTTGGCTATTTTGGTCGAATCAGAAATAAATTAACACATAAATGTGCAATAACTGTATATAACACAACGATTTTACCACACTTTGATTACTGTGCATCTTTATTGTTCTTATGCAATGAAAACAAGAAAGACAGACTTCAAATCCTACAGAATAAAGCGATGCGTGTTATATTAAAATGTAGTAGGACAACACATGTGCAATATAAGCTGTGGAAATTGAAATAGATGTATGTACGGCAGAGCCTGCATTTTAATGTATTAATATTCGTTTTTAAAATGAAGCACAACATGTTACCTGAATATTTAACGAGATTTATTAGCTATGTCGGAGAAACTGTAAATTATAATTTAAGATCAGCAAGCATGTTCCACTTTTCAGAAGAAACAACACACAAAATAATTTATTTTACAAAGGCCTTCATTTGTTCAACGCGTTACCGGTTGTAATTCGGGAAATAGACAATTTGGATAAATTTAAAAAAATATTAATACACTATTTAATACATAATGGATTTTGAACATATATTTTAATTTTGTTATTTAATTTTTTTTTAAAAAATGTTCAACGCGATCGGACGTGTTTTTAATCGCGGAACAATTAAAAAACAAAAAAAAAATTATCATATTGTGTACTATTTTATTCAGTTGTTCCTATAACGTATAGGCATGGCTGAATGTCGGAAATGTCGATCAAAAATTAGAGGAGAAACGGGTATTCGATGTGACGGCGTGTGCGGGAAAATATTTCACAGTGCGTCAAAATGCTCGGGGCTCGATCAGGCGGCAAATAATTTATTAGACTCAAATAAGAACATTAAATTTATTTGTGATGACTGCATTTTATATATACATAATGTAGACATGGTTATTCAAAATATTGAATGTGAAGTGAAAAAAAGTAACGACTACTTGAATGAATATAAACAAGAATTTGCAAATGCACTAAAAAAAAATGAATTAGAAACAATGCAATTACTAAAAGCTATTGAAGATAGATATATTGAGCGTTTAGAAAATATAAAAAGTGTGCAACAAAAAGAATTCGAAAAATTTTCTAAAACTAGTGAATTATTCAAAACGGAAAGTGAAAAACTGAATGTAGCTATGAATAATACATTAGTAAAAAGCAATGAACTAAGTGATCAAATTACAAACTTAAGTGAAAAAGAAATTAAACAAAATATAGGTCAAAATTCGTTGTTCTCTGATATTGTGAAACAAAATGCATGTGTAAGCAAAAATATTGTACGTGAAAAGAAAGAAAAAATACCTTTGGTCATTAAACCTAAAAGTAAGCAAAAATGCAATATAACTAGAATGGAATTAAATAAGAAGGTAGATCCAAAAAATTTTAAAATTAAAAATATTGAAAATCGTAAAAATGGAGTTATTATTGTGGAAGCTGACAATAACCAGGAAAGAGAAAAAATAAAGTCCGCTATTGAAGATAATTTAGAAGAGAATTATGAAGTTATAATTCCCTCGGAACTTAGACCAAGAATAGAAATAGTGCATATGACATCTAATTATTCAGAGGATGAACTGTTAAGCAAACTTAAGTGTCAAAATCAACACTTAGAAGAAAGTGAGATGAAATTAATAAAAACGTATGAAATAAATAAATATAAGGAGCAAAAATATTTCAATGTAATTATTGAAATTGATAAGGAGTCTTTTGCGAGAGTTATAAAAAATGAAAAAGTTTCAATTGGTTGGGAACGTTGTAAAGTATTTGATGCCTTGAGAGTGCTTCGATGCTTTAAATGCAAAGGGTTCAATCATAAAGCTGCTGACTGCAAAAATGAAGAAACATGCTCTAATTGCCTCCAAAAACATAAAAATAGTGAGTGTAAGAAGGAGAAAGTAGTAAAATGTATTAACTGCATCGTAGTAAACGAAAAGCTTAAACTTAACCTTGACGAGTGCCATGATACATTAAGCAAACTTTGTCCGGTTTATCTAAGAAAACTGGACGTGCTTAAGAACAAAATCGGTTATTAGCAATTACAGCTACATATTAACGAAATAAACAAAAAAGATATGTCTAACTTGAATGAAATTGCAGAAGATCAGTTGGGAGTTACCGAAACATCATCGAATTCAGGAAATGAAGTTTCAACATCGATAGATTCAAAAAATGTAACATCATCATCAAATTTTAATAACAAAAAAGTAGAAAAAAAAGATGTCCCTCCAACAAATCCAATAATTAAAACCAACAGTGTATTAAATAAATATCTATCAAAAATATGGAGTAAAAAGCAAAAATCGGTAAATAAAAATAACAATCATAACAGTAACAATATTAATAACAGTGAAAATAATAATAATAATAATAATAATATTAATAATAATAATAATAATATTAATAATAATAATAATAATAATAATAATAATAATAATAATAATAATAATATTAATAATAATAATAATACGAATAATATTAACAAAACCAATATTGTTAAAGATTCTCCAAGTTGCAATTATACAAATTGGGTTAAAGGTGAAACACTGAAACCTCAAATCAAAGAATCTGCAAACAAAATTGTTACATTTGATCCACCGATTGTAAGACTAACTCGGAAAGCAGTATTAGAAGGTGACAGTATTTATGTGCTCTCACGACTAAGAGACCACAGAATTTACAATAATGTTAGACTTTTTTTATCATATTTTTACGACCAAAGTGATATATGTTATGATGGCATAACACAAACGAGCCTTAAAGTCTTAATAAATCAAGATGGCTTACCAACAAATTATAAAGAACTTTGTAAAATATATTATGAATACCATGATAGAGTAGGAATATTCAAAGAAGATGTAAACAAAGATTTAAATTCATACAGAATACATATTGATAATAAATATAGAGATTACCTTCAAAAAGTTAGAGAAAATTGGAATAATTATATGAACCCTATTTCTAAATGATGGAGACCTACAATAACCTAAAAAAAATTAAATCAATAAATATTCTGTATGTGAATATTAGAAGTATGAGAAATAAATTAGACGATCTCATATTATTGATTAAAACGCACTCTCCAGAAATTGTTATTCTAAATGAAACATGGATTTACTCATCTGAAATTCCATTTATGCAAATTCCTGAATTTTCAGCCATTCATTCATGTAGAGATAATAATCGGGGAGGTGGTACCGCAATTTATATAAAAAACGGAATTTCTTTTACAACTCTTTCTCTACCTAATTCAATTAATGATAAACTAAATACAATCGGAATACAAATACTCAATTGTCAACCCAACATGAAGATCTTCACAATGTATAATGCTCCGGACAATGACAAAAATGATTATATAAACGCACTGGGTATTCTTCTTAAAACATTTAATAAGAACTGCATCATAGTAGGTGACACAAACATTGATTTACTCCAAAGTAATGAAATCACGAGTACTTATGCTAACATAATTGATTCATACAACTTCAATATTCTCAATGATACGACTACTTGCGGAATTACTCGTCAAGCCGTCAATTGCAGCTGCCAAATCGATTGTAATCATGGAAGTATTCTGGATCATGTTATTGCAAACTTTAAAACCTTTAAAGCATTGATCAAATCATATGATAATCCCATTAGTGACCACAAAGTTTTGGATATTAATATTGAAAAATGCGACATTATACTCGAACCAATGACACGAGTCACTATTGAAAAAACGAACTGGAATGTATTTCAGAATCTAGTTGCGCAAAGAGTTGAAACGTGTAATTCATACGACAAGCTCACGGAGTGTTTAAAAGAAAGTAAAGCTCTGGCATCATCATTAAGAATAGTTAGAAGAAGAAATCAAAACCTCTGGGTTACACCATTTATACTTAGCGTAATCAAAAAGAGAAATAAACTATACTCTAAACTTCGCAAAAACAAAGACAACTCTGAACTACAAGATAGGTATAGAAGAATCAAAAATTATGTTCAAAAATTAATAAAAAAAGCAAAAGAAGATTACTTTAACAACCAAATGAGTGAAAGTACCAACCCTCAACAGATGTGGAAAGTCATCAATAAGCATTTAAATCAAAATAGCTCAAAAGAAAATTCAACAATTCGCTTAAATAAGAATAATGGTGAAATCTCTACATCTGAGCTAGAGGCAGCAAACATTCTCAACAATCATTTTGCTACCATTGGAAGCACATTAGATAAAAACTTCACCAACCAAACAGTTAATGAAATAAGTACACAGCATTGCATAAATCAGAACTCAATATATTTGATTCCAACAGACAATAGTGAATTAAAACATATCATAAACTCTTTTAAAACTAATTCATCTCCTGGGCCTGACGGTATTTCAATAAAACACATTAAATCAGTCGAGCAAATAATATCAAACAAACTAGTTAATATAATAAATGAAGTTTTATCTACTGGTGTTTTTCCTGATATGGCTAAAGAATGTACTATCACTCCAATTTTTAAATCAGGGGATAAAATGGACTGTAATAATTATAGACCGATAACCTTAACAAACTGTCTATCAAAAATTATTGAAAAAGTTATTAAACGTCGTTTAATTACGTTTTTTACTAATTCAAAACTAATTGATGACCACCAATTTGGTTTTTTAAATGGAAGCAGTACTGAATCAGCAGCACTCGAAGTTGTGAACTTCATTAATACAGCATTGGACAAAAATAATTATGCAGTAGCTATTCTATTAGACTTAAAAAAAGCTTTCGATACGGTAAATCATGATATACTCCTAAATAGTCTTGATAAAATGGGTATTCGAGGAGTTGCAGCCAATCTATTCCATTCCTACTTAAAATTTCGTAAAATCAAAACTAAAATAAACGAACTTATTAGTGAAGAAGCAAATCTTGAAGTTGGAGTTCCTCAAGGCACAGTTCTTGGTCCTATTCTTTATTTAGCTTATGTGAATAGCTTTAACAAAATTGGGCTAAGTGGACATTATTCAATGTTTGCGGATGATACCATAATTTTATATAAAGGCAAAAGCAGTAATCTACTAGAAGAATATATTAATTTGGATTTAAATAAAGTTAGTGAGTGGCTAGACCAAAAGAGACTAACGATTAACGTAACTAAAACTGATCTCATAATTTTTAAGCAAAAAAATAAAGAAAACATTAACCTATCAATTTCTATTAATCAACAACAAATAAAAAGAGTTAAATCTTCTAAATATTTGGGATTAGTTATTGATGAAGACCTATCTTGGAAAATACACATTGAAAAATTAAAAAAAACAATAATGTCAATAATAGGTGCCATTGGAAGATGTCCTAAATTAAGCGAACAAGTTGCAAAATTAGTCTTTTACTCTCACATTCAGTCTAAAATACGGTACTTAATTCCAGTTTGGAGCCAGGGTTGCAAATACATTACCAATTCAATAAGCATCCTTATCAACAGAGCTATAAAAATTTTATACAGATTACCATATGATTACCCGACTACTCAATTGTATTATACTTGTAACTTGCCTTCTGTTGAACAAACAATATTTTTAGAAAACTGTAAGTTAATTTACAAATTATCAAATAACCTAATGAAAAGCAACCTAAAACTACAAACAAATGCTTCAGTTCATAATTACAACACAAGAAATGCACAAAATTACCGACTAGCAGCACCCAGAACCGAAAGAGGTAAAAGAGACGTTATGTTTAATGGTATAAAAATTTTCAATAGCCTTCCTAACAATATAAAATATGCTCCTAATTTAAAATTATTCAATAAAAGATTGAAAGCTGTATTGCCAAAAAATAATAACTAAAAAAAAAAAAAATAATAAAAATAAATAATTAAACTAATAATATTTAAATTGTTTAATAAGATTGAATTGTATTTTATTAGATATAAGCTAGTTATAAGTGAGATTTATACCAGTTTTTTTGTAACTGTCTATCTCTATACAATAAATAAAAAAATAAAAAAAAAAAAAAAAAAAAAAAAAAAAAAAAAATTTTCGTTATATAAGTAATTTATTTTCTTTATATAATTTGTTTTAATTTTCAATACTTTTATTGATATAATCTTTATATACTTAATATACTTTTTATAATTTGTTTTAATTTGAAATATTTTATTTAGCTAAAACAGTTCTAACAAAACAAAAAAAAAATTATAATTTTATTTTATAGTATTTTATACTAATAAAGAAATTAAAAAAAACGAGGAAGATTATAGTTGCCCTTGTCAACTTTTAGATACCCGTGCATACCCACTATGGTGTATAAAATAAACCGTAATTTACTTCCCTTATACATTTAACTCATTACCCCATAATTTTGACGTAAAAAAAAAAAAAAAAAAAAAAAAAAATACACAAAACAGAAAACAAAATTTTCATTCATTGTCCCATAACTTTAGCTTAAAAAAAAAAAAAAAAAAAATTAACAAAAAAAATAAATCACAAAAAAAAAAAACAAAATTTTCATTTATTGTCCCATAACTTTAGCTTAAAAAAAAAAAAAATATATAATAAAAAAACAAAACAAAAAAAAAAAAAATTGGCCCACCCTAAAAGTCCGATGGTCCGAGTGATGTCCAACTTTGCCAAGTAACTTGCCCTATTAATTTACCTGCCCAATTTTAATTTTAACCTTGTAGCTTCATTAGATTCACAGTTATTGAATTGAAAACTTTGTATGGCAGCCCCCCGAAAATGGGGCCCTAACATTTTGAAACTTCATATAAGTGCTCGATTCATTATATAACTAACCGTGTGTAATTTTCAGCCTCGTAGTATAATTAGTTTTGGAGAAATTCATATTGGTCCAAAGAAGTTGTATGGCAGCCACCCGTAAATGGGGCCCTAACATTTTGAAACTTCATATAAGTGCTCGATTCATTATATAACTAACCGTGTGTAATTTTCATCCGCGTAGTATAATTAGTGTTGAAGAAATTCATATTGGTGCAAGGAAGTTGTATGGCAGCCCCCCGAAAATGGGACCCTAACATTTTGAAACTTCATATAAGTGCTCGATTCATTATAAAACTAACCATGTGTAATTGTTTTTCTTGAATTTAAGTTTTTTTATTATATATATTTTTTTGTAGAAATTAAGAAAATTTGAAGAGTTGGTTAATTTTTCCTTTCTTTAAAAATTTTAGTGTTAAGTTTGGTTTTAAATTGGAATATCAAAAGTTCCTATCTTTGTTATAAAATTAAATAAAGAAAGCATTATAAAAAAAAAGTTATTTTTAAAAAATAAGTTTTTAAATAAAACATAAAGAAAAAAAACAAAATTTTTTTTTATTTATTAATTAATTTTAAAATAACAAAATTGGCGAAGTCGGTAGGATACTGACACTGTTTTAAAATAATAATTTATTAAAAATAAATCGGAAATAAAATTCAGAAATTAATTTAAAAAACAGTTCATAAAAATATTTTTTTTTATTAGAAACAAGATATAAACTTGTTAAACTTTCAAAAAAAAAAAAAATAAATAAAAAGTGAACTTCATAAATAATTTCTATATTTTTCCGTAAACTATTTAAAACAATAACATTATTACAAACAAGTGATGAAAAAAAACCAAGGGTTTTTAAAAAAGCACATTTTCAAATTTATAATGTATTACATACTGAGTTTAACTTTGGAAATATTTAGTTGGAAATAGTTACTGCTGACTTATAAAATTTACGGCTAACAGTAAATTTTTAATTTTAAAGTTGTTATAGCCCTTCATTGGGAAGGTTGCCAAATTTCTCAAGGATCTAACTTCATCTAAGACCCTAGCTTGAACCGTTCGAAAGATATGTGTGGCCAAAAATTTTGCAAACATCGAGTTTTGCGTAATGTTAAATTTTAGTACCGTATGGCAACCCTAAACACTTGCCTTTTAAAAGTTTATAAAGTTTATGAAACCAGCTATCGTTTGCCGTTTTCAGATTGAAAATATATCTAACCGAACTCTGGTTATAACAATTTAAATATAGGGCTTTTTCCAACTTTGGGGGGCTGTAGCCCCGTAGCAGGTGGGGCTACAGAAAAAAATTCTTCTACGAAATAATTTTTTTTGCAAAAACTACCCATGGTTAAAATTTCTTTACTCTATTTCAAACGGTGTAAAAGTGTTTGTAAACATACGGACGGACGGACGGACGGACGGACGGACAGACGGACGAACAGAGTGAAGCTATATAGGCACATTTTTACAAAATTTTTTGAAAATGTGCTAAAAAAAACAGTGGTACTTTCAAGTATTGATCGGTATTAAAAAAACAAAAATTATAAACGTTCTTTCAAATTTATTGAATGAGCAGTTCTGACATAGACAGAGTTGCATTATTATTTCAAACGTTCAAAATACAATTAAGCAATCAAACTATGACCTCAACAGGCTTTACCCTAAGTGATATAGTAAGGGAAGCAAGAGCTGTTCCAGAATTTACTGGGAGCGAATACTATGAAGTATCCAGTTTTATTAACGAAGTGGTGTCGCTGACAAGAATGTTGAATGATGTGGAACAACGAAAATATGTAACGAGAATACTCTTGGCAAAGCTGCAGTGTCCATCAGGCGATTAAACGAGGTTACATGGGACCAGATAAGGGAACAATTAATAAGATCGTTTGGCGTACAGGAACATATCTAAAGTTAAAAGAAGAGGCAGAAAAAACACAATTTCGATCGGTAAGTCAACTTTATAACGACTTTAGTAGTATATTAGATAAACTTAATTATAAGTATCAATTAGATCAATTAAAACCATGTGATTATAAGCCTACGTGTAATGAGTTTAGCATTTTAGAGAAATTCCTTTCTAAAATAAATAGGAATGACTCTATTTATTTAAGAACAAAAAATGTAAAAAGTTTAGAAGAGGCCTATAACGAATTATTGCAAACGGGGATCAAAGTTAATCGTAATGATAATTTTAATTCAAATTCTAGACCAAACCGTTATAATAGAAATTTCCAAATTAGTAATTACAATCGCGCTCCGAATAATAATAATTTTACTAATAACAATAACTTTCGCGGTAACAATCATAATATTCGTGATAGACAAAATAATTATAATCAAAATGGTTATCGCAACCAACAATACAATAATAATAACAAAAGTAATTCTAGCCAAAATACTAGAATTTTTTTTTCAAATAACAGCCAAAACACTAGAAATTTTTTTTCAAGTAACAGTCAAAATACTAGAAATACTAATTTTAGTAATAACAGGGCGCGAAATATCAATAATAATTATGAACCAATGGAGGTCGACCATAATACTGCAAACTACAACAAGAATTCAAACCGTAGTAATAATATAGAAAATTCATATCGTATAGAAAATTTTCAAACTTCGCCTCTAACAACCAATTACCCATAGCAGAACTTACTATCGACAATATAAAAATTGATTGTCTTATAGATACTGGTGCTGCTATATCAATAACAAACCCAAATATTTTTCCTATAGAAAGGCAATCGAAATTAAAAATACCCATTTGTTTAACAACCTTTATGGGAGACAAAAATATAGAACGTGAAATTATCACGAAAACTGCTTCCGAATTCAATCAAAATACAACGACGAGTTGGAAAGTTTACAATTTAGATAATAAAAACGATCCTAGGGCAAAATGTGCTTACATCGGTTGGTGCTAAAATCGATTTACTAGAAAGTACAATCGAAGTTAATGGTGTTAAAACCAAATTTAAAAATTCTTGCCCATATAAAGATATTTTTCAATTAGAAATTTTGAATATAAACCATTCTGATATTTTCCAAAATTTACAAACTAAACATATGAACACTGAAGAATGTAAAATTTAAAAACCGATTTTATCAAAAAATAATGATTTGTTTTACAAGGAGGGAGATAGTCTTGCTCATATAACTGAAGTAAAACATCAAATTATAACTGAACATTCACGATCAATTTATTCGAAAACATATCGTTTTCCTAAACTTCACGAAATAGAAGTAATACTCCCTATAATTCTCCAAATTGGGTGGGTCCAAAGAAAATGTATAACTCGGGTAAACCTAAGTGGAGAATTTTAGTAGATTATAGGAAATTAAACTAAATTGCCACGGACGACAAATTTCCTATTCCAAACATTGACTACCTTTTTGACAAATTGGGTAGACTTTACCACTTTATATTTGGCAAAAGGGTTCCATCAACCCCCCAGAGTCACTACGAATTTTTTCGTATGCCCTTTGGGCTGAAAAATGCTCCTGCCACTTTTCAACGGGCCATGAACCACGTTTCAAGAGATTTAATAAATAAGTTATGTGTCGTTTACATGATGACATATTACTTATTTCAACTTCTTTACAGGAACATTTAGAAGCAATTAATATTATCTTTAAACGACTTAGACATTATAATCTGAAAATACAGATTGACAAATGTAAATTTTTTTTAAAACAAACCGAGTATTTAGGGCATGTTCCTACTCCCAATGGCATAAAGCCTAATGACAATAAAGTTAAAATAATCAAAGAACTCAAACTACCAACAACAAGGAAACAGATAAAAAGTTTTCTTGGTATCACAGAGTACTACCGAAAGTTTATAAGAGATTACGCTGCGGTAGTTAATCCCATGACTAAATATTTAAAAAAAAGATAAGAAAATAGATATAATGACAAAAATTACGTTTCGTCTTTTGTTAAATTAAAAGAACTGATAACGAATTATCCAACTTTAAGGTATCCAGATTTTAAAAAACAATTTGTCTTAACAACGGATGCTTTAAACTTTGCAATTGGTGCCGTCTTGTCGCAAGATGGAAACCCAATTTGCTTTGCTAGATGAACTCTTAACGAGAATGAAACTCGTTATTCTGCGATAGAAAAACAACTTCTCGCAATCATTTGGGCAACCAAATATTTTCGTCCATATTTATATGGCACTAAATTTATTATTGGAACTAATCATCAGCCACTTACCTGACTACATTCACTTAAAGAACCTAATTCCAAATTACAACGATGGAAAATCAGGTTAAATGATTATATGAGTTCGATATAGAATATTTAAACGGAAAAGAAAATAAGGTTGCTGATTTTCTCAGCAGAATAGACATAAATAAACAGGAAATAAACCAAAATGAAATATCACAAAATGTAAATAACGAAAATAACAGCGATATGGCTACGTGATATGGCTCATAGTGGTGTCGAAGATTTGGACGACCACATTCCAATCGTAAACCATATAGTTAACAAATACTTAACACAAATTCACATCGTAACTGAAAAACAGTTTGAAACAGAAAAATAAAACGGCAAATATAAATTAATATATATAACAGAAAATGAACTGAACGATAACAATTATTTAAACGATCTATTACGTCGTGTTGTACAAAAAGTTAAAATTGGTATTTTCCAAAATTAAATGACGAAACATATAACATATTACAACAAAAATTAATCAAACTGTTTGGGAATAATAATAATATAAAATTTTATAAATGCTCAATTCAAGCGAAAAACATTCGAAACGAAAACAAAGCAATCGAAATAATAGAAAAAATTCATAATGACTCAAATAACCGCGGTATAATTGAAAATTTCAATGAAATTAGGAAAAATGGTTTTTTCCAAAAATAAAAGAAATAATTCATAAGTTTATAAATAATTGCAATATATGCAATAAGGCAAAATATGATCGCCATCTGGTTCAAAATAAACTTCAAACAAGCGAAACTCCTAACGAACCTAAGATATCGTTTGCAAACAAATTTTCAAAGCACTTAATGATTCAACATTTACCTGACAGCAATGCTTTAACTATCTTTTTAGAACTAGATTCGCTATATTATGCAAACTTAATAAAATTGTACTAGACAACGAATTTAATAATCACAATATGAGAGATTTTTGCAGAGAAGAAAATATTCAAGTTCATTTCACCTCACCTAGGTCCCACACAGGTAAATCAAAAGATTTCATGGAACTCTTAATGAGCATCTTAGAATATTCGAAACAAAAAAATGTAAACTAAACACAATACATAAAGTTTTTCTCGCAGTGGAAAAATACAATTACTCAATCCACTCGACAACCGAAGTCAGACCACTTGATATCCTTAATGGTAAAATCTCAAATTTGGAACAAATCAGAAATTTAATTCATAAAAAAAGTAATTAAAATAATCAAACTAAACGAAAGTCAAAATGACTTTGAACCAGAAAACTTAGGTGAAGTAGAAGTTTTACAAAATTACACAAAAATATTTCACGTCATAGACACAAATGAACTCTAACAAAAATCGAACAATCTACTTACATGTTTTTTAAAGGTCCTGAAGACCTAACTATTATTAAACAATTAAAAACTCAAATAAATAAAACAAGTCATAACATAAGAACACTCACTGTACACAGAAAACAAGTGATGAAAAAAACCAAGGGTTTTTAAAAAAGCACATTTTCAAAATAATACAGTGTTTCATACTGATTATTTTATCGGAATATAATGTTGAAGCTTCAATGTTAACGTTTAATTAAGGAAATATATACATTGGCGACTAAGTTACTACTTACTTATGAAAACCGTAATTTTTTTAATTTTTAAGTCCTAATAGCCCTTCCTATGCGGAAGCTTGCCCAATTTCTCAAGGATCTAATCCTCACTACTCCCCTTCCCCTAAACTTTTTTATGTTCAAGGAATTAAATTGTGGATTCTACCAAAATTCGGAATTTTATTTAGAATTTTACTATATAAGCAAAAATAGTTAAAACTGACAGACACTTTCTTCAATTTAAAGAACCGCTTTTAAATTTAAGAAAATCTTTTAACATATGTTAAAGTATAATGTTGGACCTTAAAATTTTGTATATTAACAAAAAAAAATTTGAACAGGTATTCAAGTTACAGGTGTTTAAAAATAGCAAAATTTAAATTTTCAAGCCCTTATAGCTGCTGAACAGGGGACGTGACAAAAAAATTTTGTTAACCGACTCCTACTAATTTCTGAAGTTCTAACTTCTACCAAAATTTCAAGACCCCAGCAGAAACCGTTTAGAAGATATGTGAGGTCAAAAATTTTGCAAAAATTGAGTTTTGCATAATAGTAAATTTTAGTACCGTATGGCAACCCTGTACATTTAAGTAATGTATTTTTGTAAAGCCTAAGAAAACAGCTCTCTTCTGCCTTTTTTAGATTGAAAATATAGCTAACAGAGCTCTTATTATACAATTTTAATTATAGGGCTTTTTTGGAATTTTCGGGGCTGTAGTTTCGTCACCCTTCAAAATTAAGAAAAACCTTTGACACAATGTTGAAATATATTTAAAAAGCTTTTAATTTTGTAAATCACAAAAAAAAAATTTGAACAGATATTCAAGTTACAGGTGTTTAAAAATTGCAAAATTTCAATTTTCGGGCCCTTATAGCTCCAAAACAGGGGACGTGACAAAAAACATTTGTTAACTGACTTCTACTTATTTCTGCAGGTCTAACTACTCCCAAAATTTCAAGATCCTAGCTTGGGGCGTATAGAAGATATGTGTAACCAAAAATTTTGCAAAAATTGAGTTTTGCATAATAGTAAATTTTAGTACCGTATGGCAACCCTAAAAATTTGTCTTTTAAAAATTTATAAAGTTTATAAAACCTGCTATCTTCTGCCGTTTTCAGATTGAAAATACACCTAATAGAAATTTTGTTATAACAATTTGAATATAGGGCTTTTCTCAACTTTGGGGAGCTGCAGCTCATTAACGGGTGGGGCTACAGAAAAAAATTCTTCTACGAAATAATTTTTCTTGTTATACCTACTCGTGGTTAAAATTTCTTTGCTCTATTTCAAACGATGTAAAAGTTTTTGTAAACATACGGACAGACAGACAGACGGACGGACGGACGGACAGAGTGAAACTATATAGGCACATTTTTACAAAACTTTTTGAAAATGTGCTAAAAACGATGTTTGATTAACTTTGGAGGTTCAACATTGAGATGGTTATTCGCCACTATGGATATACCTAATGATAAATTTGAAGAAATTTCTCTAATTAATTCGAATTTCATTACACACAAAAATAAAACGTTTATAGATGAAAATAATATGTACATAAAAAATTTAAAAATGCTGACGTTAAAATTTAAAAAAATTTAAAAATGCTCTAGTTAATTCTAATGTTAATAAATGTTGTAAAGAAATTGAAAAAAATTTAAAAATTATTGAAATATCTTCAAACACAAATATTTTTAAAAACGCAGAAAATTTAATGTTAAAAATATCTGCTAATAATATAACTTATATACTAAACAAAAACTATGTAATTCATTTAGTAATTGTACTATTGAATTAAATAATATTGTATTTACAAACAAAGAAAATTATATATTTGAACATATCATGTTACCAAACTATTTAAATATAGAAAATGTAGAATTAAAAGCAAGATTAAAAGATGTTCATTTAAAACAAATTGAAATCATAAAACAAATTGAAGAAATAAAAATGTCACATAAAAATAATAACAAAATTTTTTATACACTAATTTTAATTTTACTTATTATATCATTAATTGTACTAATTTTATATTTTGTAAACCAAAGGAAATCAAAAAGTGTTAAATTGAAAATCCAAGAAAACAAACCGAAATTAAATATTAACTATTTACCAACCATATCAAGAAAAACAATGTCCAGGAGGACATCAAGCTTAAGGAGGGGGGAGTCATATATCCTCTTCCAATATAACTAAATATCCAAAATAATAACTGAAGTTACCACATGAAATATTCTATTTTTAGTATAATTAAAAATAAACATTACAAAGGAATATTTAACAAATATCACCATGTGAAACATTTCGTTTGTTGTAATTCTAATACTTCTCGTTTTCTTTCCTTTTATTGTTTTAGTGTAACACACAAAGTGTGACTTAAATTAGCCGTACTTCAAAACTCAAATTAATAAAAACAATAATTTGATGTACTTCTAAATTTTATTTCAAATTCTGTAATATTGAACAAACTAAAACTAAATCTAATAATAACATTGAACAAATAAAATATATTAGTGATATTCACAAAAAAATTACTTTAAATTATAAATAATAAATCTGAAGTGCTTTTTTGATAAAATAGATTAATCACATTATACAACACTTAGCTAAATTTAATTATATTAAACAAATATTATTTATTCCACTTAAATCAAAATATATAATTTTAAATTTTATCTAATAATATAAAATACTGTAAATTAATTAAATAATTTCAAGTTATTATTTTTTTTTTCTTATAAAATAAAATTGAACTCCTACTACTTATTAACAAAGCCGTATAAAAAAAATAAATAAAATGGTGGTCATTTGAAAAAATAATAAAAACAACAATTTGATGTACTTTTCAATCATGTACTTTTAAATCTTATTTCAAATTATGTAATATTGAACAAATAAAAACTAAATCTAATAATAATATTGAACAAATAAAATATATTAGTGATATTCACAAAAAAAATTAAATTTAATTATAAATAATAAATTTAAAGTGATTCTTTGTTAACATAGATTAATCACATTATACACCATTTAACTAAATTTAATTATATTAAACAAATATTATTTATTCCACTTAAATCAAAATATTTAATTATAAATTTTATCGGATTATATAAAATAATGTGTTAACTTCTAAAACTTTAAATAATCGAATTTTTTAAATAAACTTAAACTCTCTGTTTTTTTTTTATATATATAATTTAATAAATATAAACAAAAAATAAACTAATAAAATAATAAACAGTGTCATCTATCATTTTCAAAAATTGTAACTCCATGCTTACACGAGCAATATATAGAAAACAGTGATAGCACTTCACAATTTTTGATATCAAATTAATAGTAAATGAATACACAACTAAATAAATAAAAAAGGTGTCAAAGTTGTCAAAGTGGAAAGACCCAAGTTTTTTTTTCGCTCCATATAATATAAAATAATAAAATTAAAAATTAAATACAAAATAAAATAATAAAATTAAAAATTAATATAAAATATAATAATATAAAATAAAACAATAAAATATAAATAAAATAAAATAATAAAATTAAAAATTAAATATTATTAAAAATTTTAAAATAATAATATTAAAAAATATTAGTTTTTTTTTTATTGAAAACGTCAAATCGATAGGTTGCATAATTTTACGCTCCTGATTAAATTAAAAAAAAAAAACTTTTTATCGAAATATATTAAATTAATTCTGTTTTTTAAATAATTTAATTTTTTCTTTTTTATTTAAATAAAAAAGAAAATAAATAAATAAAGCGCAACTTTAATTAAAAATATCATAAGTCTAATTTAATAATTTTGTAATTTTTCGCGCAATTTCCAAGTTACCAGGAAAAATGGTTAAATGTGTAATATGCCAAAAAGCTATTTATGTCAATAGTCGAGCAGTCCGTTGCAGTGGATCTTGTGGAGGAGTCTTTCACATCAGATGTGTTAACATTTCTGAAGTTCTATTCGAGAACATTAGCAGTGCCAAATTATTATGGCGCTGTAAAAATTGTCCCTCAGCAAATGAGTCTTTTGTGGTAGTCGATGGTGACCAAAGTTCCCAGGAAGAAGATGCGTTGGAGATGAATGCTGTAACTGCGTCGGAAGTTAATTCCAATGAAAACAGCTTTTATCCTACTATAAGGGAATCACAACCTAACATAGCTAATGATGCAACTGGTAGCTTGTACTATGGCGGTCCAGCTGAATCAAAAATTCCTGAAATAGTATTGGATCTTGAGTCGTTCAACACAGTCGACTGTACCTTGGATGGCATAGCTGAATATTTAAAAAAAATGGGTTCCATGGTTATGGATATTCAATTATCTCAAAAGTTCATTTGCCAGCAATTTGAAGAATTGAAGCAAACTCAAAATACCATCATTAGAGAGAACACCAAATTAAAAAAAGAAATTGCTGAAAACACCAAAAGGCACAAACTACTGGAAGATAAGGTTTGCTATTTGGAGTCATTACTTGACAAAGATCAGCAAATTAAAAATAGCAACAATATTGTAGTCGCTGGTCTACCTCCCAATCCAGGTAATTTAAAAGATCTTTTCTATGAAATTTCAAAAAAAATTAAGCCAGATATCAACATTAATGACATCGAGCGAATTGAAACGATCACTTCAAAAACTGGCGCCGGAAACAACAATAAACAATATATAGTGCATCTTCGATCTCAGGCAATTAAAGAAGAACTGATGTTAAAGAAAAAGAGACAGCATATATACACATCAGAATTTTTTCCAAGTGAAGAGGGAAATAGAGAAATTTATTTCAGAAACCATCTATCGCCATTTCAAAAAAAATTATATTTTGAAGCAAAACAAATTAAAATTAATTGTAATTTTCAATATTTATGGATTAAGGATAATATTATTAAAATTCGTAAATCTTCTTCTAGCAAAATTCACAACATTAATAATAATATTAATAATTAATAAAACTAATGTAAAATTGCTAATTTCTGAAATCATATTTCATCTCTTTTCCTCTTTCACCAGTGCCCGGAACTTTTTGTTTTTTTGTTGTGGCACTTGTTATTTTGATTTTTCTATTAAAATTTTAAGTTTCATCTTTTTCCACATTTTATTTAAAAAACAAAAAAAACACAAGAATTTTTTTATGACTATACCAATTGGTTTTTTTATTTATAATTTTTTAATCATCCTAAAAGTAATTATTTTTCTATTAAATTTTATCTTTTATATATATCTAATAATTTTAACATTCACATCAACAATTTTTAATTTTTATCAATGTCAATTAATCTTGTACAATTTATACTTTATCAATTTATTTTCATATCAACATCTTAATTTTACAACAACATTTTATGAATTACAATTTTTTTTTTTTTTTTTTCTTAAAAATAACCCGCCGCGGACCGCATTTATCAAATCAAATTATATAAAAAATCTTATTAAATCTAATTACAATTTTATCTTAATACATAACCTGAATTCACTATTATTTTTTTTTCTTTTATTCCTTGCTAATATACAAATTATCTTTATAAATTTCTTAATTATTACTAAAACTATAATTAAAACTATAACTAAAACTATTATTTCAAATATAATTGAAAAAATAGGAATTTTTTATATAATTAAACGTAAAACTGAATTTTTTACTTTCTTATTCATTAATTCCGATGCGTATTTATTTAAAGCCGTCCTAATACTGATTTTAATTACTCAGGTTTTGTATGTATGCTTGCCAAAATCCATGTGCTTAACGGACTCTATTGTCGTAATTAGTAATGACGTCATTTAATTTTGAGAATGATTTGAAAGTGAACTACTATACAGAGTTACACAAAAGTGTAATGATGAACTATAAACACAATTTAAACATTTTATATTTAAATATCAGAAGTTTACGAAATAAATTAACTGACCTTGAAATTCTAATTAATTCTTACGGATGCGCAATACATGTTCTAGTCTTAACTGAAATTTGGCTACACAAAACTGAAAATCAATTTTTCAACCTACCGGGATACGCTGGTTACTTCTCAAATCGTACTGAGTCAATTCGGAACATAACGTACGGGGGTGTCGCTATTTATGTGGCTGAAAAAATTAGTAGCACTTCCGTGCTTGTGGAAGAGTTCAACAATTCCAACCTTTTGATAATTAGATTACTAAAAGAAAATGTGAACATCATATCTTTTTATAGATCTCAACAAACAAATATGGTAGACTTTATAAATAAACTCGATTTAATTACATCTACCTATAAACGATCGCTAGTTTTAGGGGATTTCAATATCAGTCTACTTGATAAGCACAACAGGGAGGTTAAAAACTATTCTCAGGTTTTGCTCTCTAGCGGATATTTTATATACAATAAAATTAATGAACGGTTTGCTACAAGAATTGATAAAAACTCTAAATCTATAATTGACCACTTTATCTCCGATTTAATTGAATATAAATATTGTTTTCATATTATTGACACTCCTCTATCGGATCATCAAATGTTTCTTATTAGTACAAATCTAAATCCATGCATTGAACAAAACGTCACTATTTATAAAACTGTATTAGATTACAATAACTTATCGGCAAATAGTTTTTGGTCAAACCTTAATCTAAACAACTACAGTTTTGACGAATTCGTGCATGCCTTGTCATTGCTAATAAAAGAACATACGAGATTAATCCCGGAAACCTATACAAAAAAAAAAAAGAATGGATGACTCCTGACATTATAAAGTTCATAAAAATTCGAGACTCCTTTTTTAAATATAAGAAGAAGTACCCTAATGATACAAAAACCAACGATCTTTATGTATTTTATAAAAAAAAGGTAAATGATCTTATAATGCTGGCTAAAACGAATTATTGTAATTCAATTATCTCCAAGGATCCTAGTGATGGGAGGAAACTGTGGAACTTATATAAACAAATAATGTACAACAAAAGTAACTTGAAAACCGGCAGTCAGATAAAAACTTTAACAGATAATAATAAGGTTATAGAAAATCAACACCAAATAAGTGACTTATTAAATACATTTTTTGTTAACGTTACCGATACTCTTGACATTGACTCAAGTCCGATTGATGAGGAATATTTGGGGAAGTTTAGTAGGAACATATTTTCTCCTCTTCAACTAAACCCAACAAATTTAACGGAGTTAAAAGAAGCAATTGATTCTCTTAAAACTTCGTCAGCGACAGGGTACGATTGTATCTCTGCAAAATTTGTACAAAAGTTCTCGACCCAACTTTGTCCAATTTTAAAAGAGTATATTAATAAGTCGTTTCTCACTTCAACTTTTCCAAATTCGCTCAAGTCTGCGGTTGTAACACCTATTTATAAAGGTGGAAATGTCACCAATGCAACTAATTATCGACCAATATCAGTCTTGAGCACTTTTTCGAAAATTTTTGAAAAAATTATTAAAAAACGCCTTACTTCCTTTTTGAGAAATAATGCTATCCTGCACCAAGATCAGTACGGTTTCGAAGAGAATTCAAATACTACCGCCGCATGTCTCGCATTAACGGACTTTGTAACTCGAAGTATGGATAAAGGCAAATACACTGGGTGTATCTTTATCGACCTACAAAAAGCCTTCGATTGTGTCGATCACGAAATTTTACTTTTTAAATTACTTAAACTAAACTTAAGCTATAATGACAAACACTTCTTTGAAACTTACTTAATGCAAAGAAAACAAAAAGTAAGCGTAAATGATAGTTGTAGTAATTTTATCTATGTGAAAAAGGGCGTTCCGCAGGGCTCAATTCTGGGACCTGACCTATTTAAAATTTATATAGATGATATCACTCATCTAGCACTCAAAGGCAGCATACAACTTTACGCAGACGATGCCGTTATAAAATATTCTATGGACTGCGAAAGCGAGATAAAAAACGCCATTTTATCTGACTTATCTATAGTTGAGGAATGGCTTCAGAAAAACAAACTGTCCCTAAATATAAACAAGTGAGGGGAAAAAACCAAGGGTTTTTAAAAAGCACATTTTTTAAAATTATATACGGTTTCTTACTGAGTATTTTATCATGTATTTTTATAAAAATATATATTATGATAATATTATAATTTTGTTATTTCATTAATAATTAATTATATGACTAATAGTGAATTACTTAGAATATAATCCCAATGCACTCAAGAAAACCAGTTAATAAGTGCAAAATATAATGTTGGAGCTTCAATGTTAACGTTTAATTTTGGAAAAACTTACAATGGTGAATAAGTTATTGTTTTATAAGAACATAAAAGTTTTAATTTTGAAGACCTAGTAGCCCTTTAATTGGGAAGGTTCCCAAATTTTTGCTTAGCAAACTTATGATGGATCTGCCCACCCCCTCCTGTCCTCACCCTTCCATTTTTTTCGGTTCTAGGAAATCAATTTTGAACTCCAACAAAATTTGGAATTTTACCTAGAATATTATTATCAAACCAAAAATGGTTAAGACAAAGAACAATTTCTTCAATTTAAAGAGACCCTTTCAAATTTAAGAAAAACCTTTAACGTATGTTGAAATATGATGCTGCAGCTATAAATTTTGCATATTTGTAAAAAAAAATTTGAACAGGTGTTAAAGTTACAGGTGGTTGAAAATAGCAAAATTTCAATTTTCGAGCCCTTATAGCTCTTAAACAGGGGGCGTGACAAAAAAATTTTGTTAACCGACTCCTACTAATTTTGGAGGACCTAACTTCTCCCAAAATATCAAGAGCCTAGGTTGAACCGTTTAGAAGATATATGGGGCCAAAAATTTTGCAAAAGTTGAGTTTAGCTTAATGGTAAATTTTAGTACCGTATGGTAACCCTATACATTTTAGCCTTATATTTTTGTGAAGCTTATAAAACCAGCTATCTTTTTCCGTTTTCAGATTGAAAATACACTTAACAAAACTCATGTTATAATAATTTAAAAATAGGGCTTTTTCCAACTTTGAAGGGCTGTAGCTCCGTAACGGGGGGGGGCTACAGAAAAAAATTCTTCTACGAAATTATTTTTTTTGTAATATCTACCCGTGGTTAAAATTTCTTTACTCTATTTCAAACGGTGTAAAAGTTTTTGTAAACATACGGACGGACGGACGGACGGACAAAGTCAAAATTAAGAAAAACCTTTGACACTTATTGAAACCTTCGTTTTGGAGCTTTCAATTTTGTATACAAATAAAAAAAAATTTTAACTGGTATTCAAGTTATAGGTGTTTAAAAGCTAAATTTTTAGCAAAATTTCAATTTTCGACCCCTTACAGCTCCTAAAGAGGGGGCGTGACAAAAAAAATTTGTTAACTGACTCTTACTTATTTCTAAGGATCTAACTTCTCCCAAAATTTCAAGCTCCAAAACGAAGATTCTAGATTTAGCCGTTCCGAAGTTATGAGGGACCAAAAATTTTGTAAAACTTAGTTTTGAATAACGGTAAATTTTAGTACCGTATGGTAACTCTATACAATTGGTTTTTAAAAATTTTTAAAGCTTATAAGAACAGCTGTCTGTTACCGTTTTCAGGTTGGAAATATACCTTATAGAACTCTAATTATAACTGTTTAAATATGGGGCTTTTTTCGACTTTGTGGGGCTGTAGCTCCGTAACGGTGGGGGCTACAAAAAAAAGTTTTAACATTAAATTATTTTTATTGCAAAACCTACCCATTTCTGATATTTTTTAGTCAATCGTAGGTAAAAAGGGACGGACGGACGGACGGACGGACGGACGGACAGAGTGAAGCTATATAGGCACATTTTTACAAAATTTTTTGAAAATGTGCTAATAAACAAGTGAGGGGAAAAAACCAAGGGTTTTTAAAAAGCACATTTTTTAAAATTATATACGGTTTCTTACTGAGTATTTTATCATGTATTTTTATAAAAATATATATTATGATAATATTATAATTTTGTTATTTCATTAATAATTAATTATATGACTAATAGTGAATTACTTAGAATATAATCCCAATGCACTCAAGAAAACCAGTTAATAAGTGCAAAATATAATGTTGGAGCTTCAATGTTAACGTTTAATTTTGGAAAAACTTACAATGGTGAATAAGTTATTGTTTTATAAGAACATAAAAGTTTTAATTTTGAAGACCTAGTAGCCCTTTAATTGGGAAGGTTCCCAAATTTTTGCTTAGCAAACTTATGATGGATCTGCCCACCCCCTCCTGTCCTCACCCTTCCATTTTTTTCGGTTCTAGGAAATCAATTTTGAACTCCAACAAAATTTGGAATTTTACCTAGAATATTATTATCAAACCAAAAATGGTTAAGACAAAGAACAATTTCTTCAATTTAAAGAGACCCTTTCAAATTTAAGAAAAACCTTTAACGTATGTTGAAATATGATGCTGCAGCTATAAATTTTGCATATTTGTAAAAAAAAATTTGAACAGGTGTTAAAGTTACAGGTGGTTGAAAATAGCAAAATTTCAATTTTCGAGCCCTTATAGCTCTTAAACAGGGGGCGTGACAAAAAAATTTTGTTAACCGACTCCTACTAATTTTGGAGGACCTAACTTCTCCCAAAATATCAAGAGCCTAGGTTGAACCGTTTAGAAGATATATGGGGCCAAAAATTTTGCAAAAGTTGAGTTTAGCTTAATGGTAAATTTTAGTACCGTATGGTAACCCTATACATTTTAGCCTTATATTTTTGTGAAGCTTATAAAACCAGCTATCTTTTTCCGTTTTCAGATTGAAAATACACTTAACAAAACTCATGTTATAATAATTTAAAAATAGGGCTTTTTCCAACTTTGAAGGGCTGTAGCTCCGTAACGGGGGGGGCTACAGAAAAAAATTCTTCTACGAAATTATTTTTTTTGTAATATATACCCGTGGTTAAAATTTCTTTACTCTATTTCAAACGGTGTAAAAGTTTTTGTAAACATACGGACGGACGGACGGACGGACAAAGTCAAAATTAAGAAAAACCTTTGACACTTATTGAAACCTTCGTTTTGGAGCTTTCAATTTTGTATACAAATAAAAAAAAATTTTAACTGGTATTCAAGTTATAGGTGTTTAAAAGCTAAATTTTTAGCAAAATTTCAATTTTCGACCCCTTACAGCTCCTAAAGAGGGGGCGTGACAAAAAAAATTTGTTAACTGACTCTTACTTATTTCTAAGGATCTAACTTCTCCCAAAATTTCAAGCTCCAAAACGAAGATTCTAGATTTAGCCGTTCCGAAGTTATGAGGGACCAAAAATTTTGTAAAACTTAGTTTTGAATAACGGTAAATTTTAGTACCGTATGGTAACTCTATACAATTGGTTTTTAAAAATTTTTAAAGCTTATAAGAACAGCTGTCTGTTACCGTTTTCAGGTTGGAAATATACCTTATAGAACTCTAATTATAACTGTTTAAATATGGGGCTTTTTTCGACTTTGTGGGGCTGTAGCTCCGTAACGGTGGGGGCTACAAAAAAAAGTTTTAACATTAAATTATTTTTATTGCAAAACCTACCCATTTCTGATATTTTTTAGTCAATCGTAGGTAAAAAGGGACGGACGGACGGACGGACGGACGGACGGACAGAGTGAAGCTATATAGGCACATTTTTACAAAATTTTTTGAAAATGTGCTAAAAAGACAAAAATTTTGATATTTCAGAACAAAACTTGGAATAACTTCAACATCAATTATAAACAAGAATCTTTAGAAATAGTCGAGCATTTTAACTACTTAGGTTTAGTTATAGATAATAAACTAAAATGGTCTCCTCACATCGATCACGTTATCAAGAAAGTATCCCCATATATTTTTATTTTAAGGAAACTAAGAAAATTCTTTAGTAAAGATGTCTTATTCTTAATATTCTCGTCCTATATTTCATCACATTTATGTTATTTAAATCCTATATGGTGTAGAACGACACAATCCAATATCGATAAATTAGATATTTTACACAAAAAAGCTATCAAATCTATACATGGTTATCCGTTAAGATACCCTACACATCAATTATACACACATCAGTACATTTCTTTTGATAACCTATGCATGCGTGAACTTTACTTATTAGCTTTTAAAATAGTAAACAACAAAATCAAACATAATTTTATTCTAAATCAAAACATAGACTTTCACAACTACAATACCAGAAACAAATCCAATTTCTATCTCTCGCTATTTAAAACTAACAAGCAAAAGAATAATTGTCTTTATAATTGCCTACAGGCTTTTAATAATTTACCAATAGAATTGAAGGAAATTCAGAGTTATAGTGTTTTTAAAAATAAAATTAAAGTATTCTTAATAAGTTTAGGTATTACAAACGGAATTTCAATTGTTTAAGTACTTTCATAACATTATATTAGCAAGGGCTTGAAGTTAAAAAGTGATAAAGAAAAAAAAAAATCAAAACAGGTTATTAAAACAAAACAAAAATAAAATTATAAGATCTTTGAAAATTATCGCAATTTAAGTAAATAATAAAGTAATAATAATAAATAAAAATAAAAAAAAAAAATAAAAAAAAAAAAAAAAAAAATTATTTTTTATAGTTGATGTTTACATAATATGTCAAGAAAAATAAAGAAAAAATAAAAAAAAATATTAACTAGATCTTGGTTCCTAATTATAATATGAATTATTTTAAATATTTTATGATCCAAACAAAAAAAAAAAAAAAAAAAAAAAAAAACAATAATTATACCTTATTATCTATTAATAAATTATACTTTAATATTGTAAAATTCTATACGACCAGATTGCTTCGGCAAAGGTCAAAGTAAATTCTAATTGTAACATTTATGTATAATATTAATTTTTATCAATTGTTAATAAAGAAAAAAAAAAAAAAAAAAAAAAAAATTACATAAATAAAAAAAATATATATCCAAAAAGAAAAAAAAAAACCTAAGGCGTTTGTTTTTCTTTTTACCTAGACTCTCATATTACTAAGAATAAACTATTTTTTTTTTTGACTTATTATATTTGTTGTTGTTTGTTTTACTTTGGCTTGTTGAGCAACACTTATATTGTAATAAAATTTTGTATTGTTGCGTAACTAATTATTTCATGGGAAAGAAAGTATTGAGTATTTCATGGGAAAGAAAGTATTAATTATATAAATCCAAAAATAATCCTTATCAGCAAATTGATTTCCTTTAAAATAAATAAATTTGTCAGTAATTGTTTTTCTTGAATTTAAGTTTTTTTATTATATATATTTTTTTGTAGAAATTAGAAAAAATTGAAGTGTTGGTTAATTTTTCCTTTCTTTAAAAATTTTAGTGTTAAGTTTGGTTTTAAATTGGAAAGTTAAAAGTTCCAATCTTTGTAACAAAATTTTTGAAATAAAATTAAATAAAGAAAGCATTACAATATATATATAAAAAATAAATTGAACTTACTTCTTAACGATAGATATCCTTTGATATTATATAGCAATTAGCAAAACATACATACAAGTGCATAGTAGAAATTCATAATAAGAATACATACGAATACGAAACAAAACGTAAATGGAAAAATTAATAAGTGTGCGTTAGTCGTTTCAATCATGCTCAAATCAAACTATCTATACATATAAAAGCGAAAGTTTGTTTGTTTGTTTGTTTGTATGTAGCGAATAGACTCCTAAACTGCCCAACCGATTTTCATGAAAATTTGTATATAGAGGTTTTTGGGTACGGAAAGAAATCGTGGCCTAAAAATTTTGTCCTGACGGACCGCCAAGTTGGGCCTGTGGTGCAAGTATTTAAACTTCTTTGTTCTAAAATGAAAACGGTTTGACCGATTGACTTCAAATTTTGTATACGTCATGCTCTTTGAGAATTGAGTTGACACTATTATCAGTTTTGGAATTTGTTAACCCAAGTCGGGCCGACGGGTGGTCAAAAAACATTTTGGGTCCAAATTTTGTCCGATTTTCCGAAATTCTGCTTTGGCTTAAGAGAAAGCCCTAAAAAAATTTTGTTGAGTTTCATTAACCCATTGCGGCCCAACAGCTTTTTATAGGTTTTTTCAATACTTTACTCTAAATTAGAAACGATTTGACCGGTTGACCTCAATTTTTTTATGTATGAAGCAACTTGAAAATGGAGTTGAGTTTGTTAATAGTCGGTCCTACGTTTGGTCAAAAAAATTTTTTTGGAAGTAAATTACGTCAAATTTTGGAAAGTAGTTTGTACTGCTTTGAATTACAGAAAGTTGCAAAAATTACTAGAATAATCCTAGAAAATCGTTTTAAAATTATTGCTTTCATACATTTTCAAAATTTACATGTGTTAACCGTGTGTAATTTTTGTGTTGACTTTTTGCACATCAACTTCAATTAAACCTCCATTGAGAGGCGCAGCAACGCGCACCGGTATTAGCTAGTGCAAATATAAATGCAAATTTAATATACATATAGAGCATTTATACACTTATTTTAATATTAGACGCTTAGCACGAAAAAAATGTTAATGCTTAGTTGTTAAATTTCATATAATTTTGCATTTTAGACAATTAAGCATTAAAGTTAAAGATACTAATTTCAGTTTTTTTATGATATTGAACCAAACGACAATTTCGGTATTTCAAAAACTATGAGAGACAGAGCAATTCTGATCAAAGATTTGAAAAGAAAATGTAAAAATTACTCGATGGATTATATTGAACACTTCAATACTCAGCCGGCGAATAAATAAAAAAGATGAGAATCAACCAATTATAATCCTAATTTTTCAATCTGAAATTAATCTTTTCCATACATGATATATAGATCACGTAATATTTCAAGAAAAACTAAGTATTATACCTTTAAATCTATAAATTAAATATAATCAGAATTTTTCAAATTAAAAGAACTAAACTATTCAAAATTGAATTATATAAAATGTAAGTAAATTAAGAGAATAATTTTTAAAATTATTTAAAATTGAAATAATTAATCAAGGGTACTAAATCATTCAACAGTAAATGCACTACAGAAAACAAAATCTTAAAAAAAGTAATAGCAGCATGTGTGTAAAATTTTATGAAATTGGATAAAAAGTTTTAAATATGTAATTTTGTAAATGCATTATACATTTTATTCAAGTTTTTTTGTTTTTTAATATTTTTATATAAATAAATTAGTAAGAATTTTTAATATTTTTCAATTGATAAAATAATTACAAAATGTTAAAGTTAATTTGGGTAGCTATGTCTTACCGTCAAACTAATAAAAGATGTTATTTTTTAAAATGAGTTATGGACTTCTTAAATTTGAACCAAACAAGTGTAGGGTATTTCTAAGGCGGTTGCACCGACTGACTGTTTCTTTACTTGTTAACATATCATTTTGTTATTTTAATTTATTAACAACTTCATCTTTATCAATATGTTCAGATTTACCATTTATACGAATTCTAGGTCTTCTGTCTTTTAATATATTCAATTCATAATCCTTATCAATAAGGTTTTCAGCTATTTCTTCAAATTTACTAACTGACACCTCATCGCTACAGTCAACAAGTAAAGTACCATTTTTTTTTGGCTTTTATATTATTGACCTGAAACTCTATCTCAAGTGCATTCAATATTCTTTTTCAAATCTATCGAAGTTTTGGAAGCACTTTTGTTTTGTTTTGGTTGAACCATTACTGCCGGTGACTTTCTTACAATGTCTGCAAATGACTTTCTTACTTCCGATATCCTGTGAAAGATTTACTATTACTTCACTCTGGTTATCTACTTTTTGCTTTACTTCCTCTAGAATCGTACTACAATTTAAACATTTAATGTTTTCTAGTAATTTTTGTGTTTGTAATTCCCTATCCAGACTTAGATTTTCTCCGCAACTAGTTTTGATGTTTTTGTCTTAAAGTCTTCCAAACGTTCACTCTGATTATCCACCTTCTGCTTTATGTCTTCTATTATTGTGCGACCATTAAAACCTTTAATTTCTTCCGTAAATTTTTAGCACATTTTCAAAAAATTTTGTAAAAATGTGCCTATATAGCTTCACTCTGTCCGTCCGTCCGTCCGTCCGTATGTTTACAAAAACTTTTACACCGCTTGAAATAGAGTCAAAATTTTTGGTCACACATATCTTCTAAACGGGCCAAGCTTAGGAGAAGTTAGATATTTAGAAATTAGTAGGAGTTGGTTAACAAAATTTTTTTGTCAAGCTCCCTATTTAGGAGCTATAAGGGCTCGAAAATTGATATTTTGCTATTTTTAAACACCTGTAACTTGAATACCTGTGCAAATTTTTTTTAGTGATAGACAAAATTCAAAGCTCTGTAATTATATTTCAACATGTGTCAAAGGTTTTACTTAATTTTGAAGGGTTACGAAGCTACAGCCCCTAAAATTCCAAAAAAGCCCTATATTTAAATTGATATAACAAGAGTTCTGTTAGGTCTATTAAACGGTATTAGAGAGCTGCTTTTATAGGCTTTACAAAAATATATCGCCCAAATGTATAGAGTTGCCATACGGTACTAAAATTTACCATTATATAATCATCATTATATTGGCCCCACATATCTTCTAAACGGTTCAAGCTAGGATCTTGAAATTTTGGGAGAAGTTAGATCCTAAAAAAATAGTAAGAGTCATTTAACAAAATTTTTTTGTCAATCCCCCTGTTTAGGAGCTGTAAGGGCCCAAAAATTGAAATTATGCTATTTTTAAGCACCTGTAACTTGAATACCTGTCCAATTTTTTTTTATTATAATACAAAATTTAAAGGTCCAACATTATATTTTAACATATGTTAAAGGTTTTTCTTAAATTAAAAAGGGGTTTCTTAAATTGAAGAAAGTGTCCCTCAGTTTTACCCATTTTTGCCTAGATAGTATAATTCTAAGTAAAATTCCATATTTTTGTGGAATTCACAATTTAATTTCTAGATTAAGGAATGGGAGTTAGATGAAGTTAGATCCTTGAGAAATTTGGCAACCTTCCCCATTGAAGGGCTTTAACAACTTTAAAATAAAAAATTTACTGTTAGCAGTAAATTTTATAAGTCAGTAGTAACTATTTCCAAATAAATATTTCCAAAGTTAAACTCAGTATGTAATACAATATAACATTGAAAATGTGCTTTTTTAAAAACCCTTGGTTTTTTTTCATCACTTGTTTTTCTACTAAATTTACTCCCCAATTTTCCTTTAAATTATTTACGAGTTCTTCCAATCTTTCCCGAAACATTGCTTTTCTGTCATTTACAATAATATTCTCAATCCTTTTTACCAAATAATATCTTTTTATGTTCATCCAATACTTTTATAATCCCTTTTTTTTTGTTCTATGATATTCACCTTGCTCCGTTCCGCAATGCTAATAATTTCTTTCAAAGCATCGTCCACCTTTGAGATATACCCTATATCTATCTTAGAAATGGGCAGGTGCCTAATACGCCATAAGTATATTCGTCTATATCAGCACAGGCAACAAATTTTTGGTACATTTTATTTAGGGCTTTATATCAGGCTTGTATCGCGTCATTTAAAAATCATATACTTTGTTTTTTCAATGTTAATTGTTAGTTTATTTCCATTTAACCATTTTATATATCTTTCTAAATCCTCAATGACCAATCCTTTTAATATTCCAGCATTTTTGTTGTATAGATAAGCAACGTATCATCGGCAAATATTTGATAATCAGTTTTAATGTTAGCATTTTATGTACATACATTAGATATAACGTGGGACCCAGAACTGCCCTTGTGGCACTCCCATAGTTATGGCACGTTCATTGCTAGATACACCATTAACTTTAGTTTTGATATATCTGTTTTCTAAAGTTTGTAGCAGTTCATGGAGCAAACCTCTTATTCCAATTTCGTGTATTCTGCTCAACAATATTTGATAGTCCACTTTGTCAAATGCCTTGCTCAGATCAACAAAAACTAAGCAGACATATTTTCCTTTATCAGTGCCATGCGATTTTTAAAAGCCAAATTGGTTGATGCCAAATTAGAATGAACATTTAATAAAGTCGCATATTGTTTTATTATTTATTTTTTCGAATATTTAATTCATACAGCTGGTAAGTGTTCTAGACCGATAATTAGATGTATCGGCCTATAACACGCAAAATGTTTTAATATATATTCTTTTTTCTCCTGACTCTTGCGTTAAAGAATTAATAAATGGAAATGTGTAACTTAAAGAACTTTGATATATCTGTTTTCTAAAGTTTGTAGCAGTTCATGGAGCAAACCTCTTATTCCAATTTCGTGTATTCTGCTCAACAATATTTGATAGTCCACTTTGTCAAATGCCTTGCTCAAATCAACAAAAACTAAGCAGACATATTTTCCTTTATCAGTGCCATGCGATTTTTAAAAGCCAAATTGGTTGATGCCAAATTAGAATGAACATTTAATAAAGTCGCATATTGTTTTATTATTTATTTTTTCGAATATTTAATTCATACAGCTGGTAAGTGTTCTAGACCGATAATTAGATGTATCGGCCTATAACACGCAAGATGTTTTAATATATATTCTTTTTTCTCCTGACTCTTGCGTTAAAGAATTAATAAATGGAAATGTGTAACTTAAAGAACATTGAGTTAACATTTTAATAGTTTTTATTGGAGTTCTGTAAGTGATATTAAAATAGAAGTAGGTAAATTAATATAAGAAATTGCCTTCTACGTCCTTATTATAATATTATATATGTACCTGATTTTATTAATACCCTTCACCTAAGAAATTAGAAAAGCGTATATTATCTTAGGTATAGTGTTTGTAACCACGTAAAGGAAGCCAGCTAGATAAATATATATATTTGTGATCAACGTGACCTCCTTAGTCGATATAGCAATGTCCGTTCGTAGAAACGATAACTCAAAAACTAACGGAGCTATCTATCGTTAACTGTAGAATGCTAGTACCTATAGTACGGGGGTGATTGTGAGAGAAATCGCGATACGTGAGTGTGTATGTGAGCGAAATCGGGATACGGATTCGGATTCTGGACATTTTAATCTTCCTTAGAGCCAGCAAACGCATATAAAAAATCACTATAACTCAACAACTAAAAACGCTACTTTCATGAAATTTGCGCAGTAGGTTACTAGTAATGAAACTATGACGGGGATTATTTATTTTATTGAGGTGGCGCTACAGACAATGAAGGTCCTGGGCCTGACGTAGCGTTCCTCTCCACCTCGTTCGGTCCCGAGCAGATTCCCTCCAGTTGGAGATTTGGAGCCTTCTGATGTCTGTCAAAATCTCGTCTCTCCAACGAAGGTTTGGGCGACCTCTGCGACGTGTTCCCTCTGGCCTGGCTTCGAGTATCTTTTTAGCTGGAGTATTGTTGTCCATTCGCTCAAAGTGACCTAGCCATTGCAGCCTTTTGATCTTAATTTTTTTAAACTAGGTCTACGTCACCGTACAGCTGATAGATCTCGGCATTGTATCTTCTTCTCCAAGTCCCATCGTCGCAGTAAGGACCGAACACTCGACGAAGAATCTTTCGCTCGAAAGTTCCAAGTGCTTGATCACTTGCTCTGGGCAATGTCCAGCATTCTACACCATATAGTAGCACCGGAAGTATGAGCGTTTTGTACAGTTGCACTTTGGAACTGCGCGAGAGGAGTTTTGAACCCAGTTGTTTTGACAAACCGAAGTAGCAGCGGTTTGCTAGGTTTATTCTTCGTCGGATCTCCACATTGATGTCATTTGCGGAGTTTACATTTGTACCTAGGTAGACAAACTCCTTAACTACCTCAAAGTTATATGTACCAACAGTGATGTTTGGACCTGCTCGATGTATTCTGGACTCTTTATTTGTTGATAACATATACTTTTTTTTGTTCTCGTTCACTAGAAAACCCATTTTCTTTGCTTCTTCTTCAATACGGACGAAGGCTTCGATGACGGCTCGTTGTGATGTTGCTATTATGTCGACGTCGTCCGCGAAGCCTAATAGCTGAACAGATTTTCTGAAGATTGTTCCTTCGGTGTTGACACCAGAGCGGCGTATAATCTGTTCGAGCACTAAATTGTAGAAGTCGTATGACAGTGCATCACCTTGACGGAAGCCGGTGCATGTGCGGAAGAGCTCCGATATATTTTCTCCAATAGCAAATGCACATTTAGTGTTCTCCAATGTTACTCGGCAAAGGGAGAAGTTAGATCCTAAAAAAATAGTAAGAGTCATTTAACAAAATTTTTTTGTCAATCCCCCTGTTTAGGAGCTGTAAGGGCCCAAAAATTGAAATTATGCTATTTTTAAGCACCTGTAACTTGAATACCTGTCCAATTTTTTTTTATTAATATACAAAATTTAAAGGTCCAACATTGTATTTTAACATATGTTAAAGGTTTTTCTTAAATTAAAAAGGGGTTTCTTAAATTGAAGAAAGTGTCCCTCAGTTTTACCCATTTTTGCCTAGATAGTATAATTCTAAGTAAAATTCCTTATTTTTGTGGAATTCACAATTTAATTTCTAGATTAAGGAATGGGAGTTAGATGAAGTTAGATCCTTGAGAAATTTGGCAACCTTCCCCATTGAAGGGCTTTAACAAATTTAAAATAAAAAATTTACTGTTAGCAGTAAATTTTATAAGTCAGTAGTAACTATTTCCAAGTAAATATTTCCAAAGTTAAACTCAGTATGTAATACAATATAACATTGAAAATGTGCTTTTTTAAAAACCCTTGGTTTTTTTTCATCACTTGTTTTTCTACTAAATTTACTCCCCAATTTTCCTTTAAATTATTTACGAGTTCTTCCAATCTTTCCCGAAACATTGCTTTTCTGTCATTTACAATAATATTCTCAATCCTTTTTACCAAATAATATCTTTTTATGTTCATCCAATACTTTTATAATCCCTTTTTTTTTGTTCTATGATATTCACCTTGCTCCGTTCCGCAATGCTAATAATTTCTTTCAAAGCATCGTCCACCTTTGTAATATACCCTATACAGTCATCACACATCTATCTTAGAAATGGGCAGGTGCCTAATACGCCATAAGTATATTCGTCTATATCAGCACAGGCAACAAATTTTTGATACATTTTGTTTAGGGCTTTATATCAGGCTTGTATCGCGTCGTTTAAAAATCATATACTTTGTTTTTTCAATGTTAATTGTTAGTTTATTTCCATTTATCCATTTTATATATCTTTCTAAATCCTCAATGACCAATCCTTTTAATATTCCAGCATTTTTGTTGTATAGATAAGCAACGTATCATCGGCAAATATTTGATAATCAGTTTTAATGTTAGCATTTTATGTACATACATTAGATATAACGTGGGACCCAGAACTGCCCTTGTGGCACTCCTATAGTTATGGCACGTTCATTGCTAGAAACACCATTAACTTTAGTTTTGATATATTTTCTAAAGCTTGTAGCAGTTCATGGAGCAAACCTCTAATTCCAATTTCGTGTATTCTGCTCAACAATATTTGATAGTCCACTGTGTCAAATGCCTTGCTCAGATCAACAAAAACTAAGCAGACATATTTTCCTTTATCAGTGCCATGCGATTTTTAAAAGCCAAATTGGTTGATGCCAAATCAGAATGAACATTTAATAAAGTCGCATATTGTTTTATTATTTATTTTTTCGAATATTTAATTCATACAGCTGGTAAGTGTTCTAGACCGATAATTAGATGTATCGCCTATAACACGCAAGATGTTTTAATATATATTCTTTTTTCTCCTGACTCTTGCGTTAAAGAATTAATAAATGGAAATGTGTCACTTAAAGAACATTGAGTTAACATTTTAATAGTTTTTATTGGAGTTCTGTAAGTGATATTAAAATAAAAGTAGGTAAATAAATATAAGAAATTGCCTTCTACGTCCTTATTATAATATTATATATGTACCTGGTTTTATTAATACCCTTCACCTAAGAAATTAGAAAAGCGTATATTATCTTAGGTATAGTGTTTGTAACCACGTAAAGGAAGCCAGCTAGATAAACATATATATTTGTGATCAACGTGACCTCCTTAGTCGATATAGCAATGTCCGTTCGTAGAAACGATAACTCAAAAACTAACGGAGCTATCTATCTATTTCTTAACTCAATTTCAAACGGTGTAAAAGTTTTGTAAACATACGGACAGACGGACGGACAGAAACATGAAGATATATAGAAAGATTTTTACAAAATTTTTTGAAAATGTGGTAAAAATTAATATATGTATTAATCAAATTACAAATATTTCAATTTATAATTGAAATTTTTGTAATATTTGAAATAAACAACGAAAAACACCACACTCCTGATAAAATGTCTTTGTTTAGTTTAATTTTTAGCACATTTTCAAAAAATTTTGTAAAAATGTGCCTATATAGTTTCGCTCTGTCCGTCCGTCTGTCCGTCTGTCCGTCTGTCTGTCTGTCCGTATGTTTACAAAAACTTTTACATCGTTTGAAATAGAGAAAAGAAATTTTAACCACGAGTAAGTATTACAAAAAAAATAATTTCGTAGAAGAATTTTTTTCTGTAGCCCCACCCGTTACGGAGCTGCAGCCCCCCAAAGTTGGGAAAAGCCCTATATTCAAATTGTTATAACAAGAGTTCTATTAGGTGTATTGTCAATTTGAAAACGGAAAAAGATAGCTAGGTGATAGATAGATAGGTGTTATTAACTTTATAAATTTTTAAAAGACAAATTTTTAGGATTGCCATACGGTACTAAAATTTACCATTATGCAAAACTAAATTTTTGCAAAATTTTTGGCTACACATATCTTCTATACGGGCTAAGCTAGGGTCTTGAAATTTTGGGAGTAGTTAGATCCTTAGAAATAAGTAGAAGTCGGTTAACAAATTTTTTTTGTCTCGTCCCCTGTTTTGCAGCTACAAGGGCCCAAAAATTGAAATTTTTCTATTTTTAAACACCTGTAACTCGAATACCTGTTCAATTTTTTTTTTTGTGATTTACAAAATTGAAAGCTCTTTAAATATATTTCAACATATGTCAAAGGTTTTTCTTAATTTTGAAGGGTGACGAAGCTACAGCCCCTGCAAATTCCAAAAAAGCCCTATATTTAAATTGATATAATAAGAGTTCTGTTCGCTATATTTTCAATCTAAAAACGGTAAAAGAGAGCTGCTTTCTTATGCTTTACAAAAATATATCACTAAAATTAACAGGGTTGCCACATGGTACTAAAATTTACCATTATGCAAAACTCAATTTTTGCAAAATTTTTGGCCCCACATATCTGTTAAACGGTTCCAGCTAGGGTCTTGAAATTTTAGGAGAAGTTAGAACTTCAGAAGTTAGTAGGAGTCGGTAAACAAAATGTTTTTGTCACGTCCGCTGTTCAGCAGCTATAAGAGCTCGAAAATTGAAATTTTGCTATTTCTAAACACCTGTAACTTGAATACCTGTTCAAATTTTTTTTTGCTAATATACAAAATTTTAAGGTCCAACGTTATTCTTTAACATATGTTAAAAGATTTTCTTAAATTTAAAAGCGGTTCTATAAATTGAAGAAAGTGTCTGTCAGTTTTAACCAGTTTTGCTTATATAGTAAAATTCTAAATAAAATTCCAAATTTTGCTAGAATTCACAATTTAATTCCTTGAACCTAAAAAAGTTGTGGGAAGGGGAGTAGTGAAGATTAGATCCTTGAAAAATTGGGCAACCTTCCCCATAGAGGGGCTATTAGAACTTAAAAATTAAAAAAATTACGGTTTTTATAAGTAAGTAGTAACTTAGTCACCAACGTATATATTTAATAAATTAAACGTTAACATTGAAGCTTCAACATTATATTCCGATAAAATACTCAGTATGAAACACTATATTATTATGAAAATGTGCTTTTTTAAAAACCCTTGGTTTTTTTCATCACTTGTTTTTTTTATGTAAACAATCTTCGTAAAAACTTAAGCAATACGTTCAGAATGAAGTATAGATACACTGAATCGAAGCGGTGTAGCATCTAGCGCTAAATTGTTGTATTAAACAATTTGCAACAAAATTAAATGACATTGGATGTTGAGAGACTTTTGGTGTATTTTTATCTTAATTAAATTATGGAAACAATGGAAAATTTCTATGGTATTCAAAATCATTTCTATAATTCTATTTCTATCCTAATTATTCTTTTATTTAAAATATTACTAATATGCAAATTTTTAAAATTAATCAAATGCGTATGTTATTTTGAATCTTAAATTTTTTATATTTTAATCAATTTATATTTTTAATTTTATAAGAAATGCGGTGATTTCAAAAATTATCAGAAAATCTTGTAAACAAACACTTTTTACATTTAAATTTAAACACTTAAATGACGGTTGCAAATCGCTACACAATACAATTGGTTCAGTAGAAAATTTTATCGTACGTTGCATTTTCCTCGTAGGGGTAGATGTTAATATATTTTTCTGTATAAAACATTTGGTTCGATTTCAGTTTTAAATAAAATTGTACTTTTGTTTTACACAAAAAAAAAAAAAAATTGTGAGCCCGTTATTACATTTACACAATGAAAACATATCACAGAATTGATTTTTAAAATTATAAAACGTCAAAATTTTATTTTAGTTAAAAAATAGAAAAAGAAATATTTTTAATTCGCAACTGTCAAGTTTATGTACAAAGAGCGGTTCCAAAAATTGTCGTTTTATAAAATGACTAATAAATTATATGATGATATGTTATTATTGTGTAAGACTGAAATCGTAAAAAATGAGAGTAAATTTAAATAAAATGCTACTTTTGTCTTACACAAAAATAGACGTTGACAGCCCGTGATACTATTCATTACTACACTCATAATTCAAATTTAACGTTTTGGTTCTCTTATCTGTTTGCCACTATTTCTTAAAAAATTGGTTTATATTTTGTTATGAAGGTGTAAGTATGTAATTTTTTTATATTTTAAAACATTTTTCTAACTTAATTTTAGAATTAACTAAAATTATTTACTTAATTCTTTGTTATTTTATACATTATAATTTTATTATTTTTTCAAATCGGAATATCTCAACGATCTTTCGTGTCAAAAAAAGAAAAATACAATAAAACAAAAATAAAATTTTAGTTGTTCAACATACACGATACAACTCAAAATGTAAACCAAAGAGTTAGCCCACAAAAATCAAAATATTTTATTTTCCTCACAACCAACTTTTAAACCTTTAAAATAGCCTTTCAACTTACTTACTCGTTAGCTATGTCTTACGATGAAAGTACTAAAAGCTTTTATGGTTTTAAAATAACTTATGGACTTCCCATTAAATTTGAACAAAATAGGTGTAGGGTATTTCTAAGTCGGTTACAACGGCTGACTGTTTCCTTACTTGTTTTTCTTTCTGTTCGTACCAAAGTATTTTTATTATGGAATTGCTTCCTGTTCCTACGTTAAGAAATGTACGTAAAGTATATTCTGAGTTAACATTTTATTAGTTTCTTTTATTCTTTCTCTTATGTCCGTAAGTATTACTAATTAAAAATATGTTACGTGGAGAAATATCACTTAACATAACATTGGGCACGCTAATCAGTAGCAGTAGTTTGCTATTTTATTATAGTTAGATATTCGTGTGAAAGCAAATATTCTTGATATTGTATGATACAAAAAAAACACATGGCAGCAATTGAAAGTGTGACATCACAAAATGTTTTAACTAGCAATTTTAGCAATTTTATGTTATTTATTTTGTTTATGTTTTCTCATTTTCTCATGTTATTTAGCAGTTAAGGAAAAAAAGGTGAAAAAGTCACGATATACTACAAACCTGAAAGGAAAAAATAAATAGTTTAAATTTCTTAAAACATAATCAAAATTTTTAAATACTTAAAAAAAAAATTTTTTTAATTAAATCTTTACAGTTCAATAATTTTCATTAGGCACACACCTATAAAATAGGAAAAAGGAATATTAACTTTGGTATGGTGTTTGTAATCACCTACAGGAATAATATTTATATATTATAACACCTATTTAATATACATCCTAAAGGAGTAATATTAAATATTTGTAATCAACGTCAACTCCTGAGTCGATATAGTCATGTTTGTCTGTCCCTACGTCCGTAGGCACGATTTCTCAAAAACTAGTTGTGCTATTTTTAATGTCCTTAGGCACGATCACTTAAAGACTAATATAGCTATTAAATTTCAACTGTAGGTTACTACGACTTAAAGAACGACGGGGATTGTATATGGGCGAAATCGGACAATGGGTTCGGATCCTGGAACTTTTTCGTCGAATTTAGGCCAAACACGCATATATCCGAAACCAATGAAGATAGAATCCAAATTGGCATCAGTGTGCCTATTCTTATGTCCTTAGATTCCTTGAAGTTTTGGACCAATTGGAGTAGTGGTTCAGAGTATCATAGCATTATCATATCATTGAAATTAATAAATAAAGCAGTTTAAAATTTAGATAGAATTTCCAATTAATAGGATGGGAGCGTTTTGAGAGTTCTACGATGCTACAAATGTAAGGGGTTTAATCACAAAGATGTAAATTTTACCAAAGAGGAAACGTGCAGAAAATGCTATCAAAATCACAAAAGTAAAGATTGTGATAAAGATGAAGTTAACAAATGTGTTAATTGTTTAAAAGTTAATGAAACACTTAAGCTTGGTTTAAACATTGATCATAAGATTTTCAGTGTATCATGGCCAGTTTACCAGAAAAAGTTAAGCAATCTAAAACAAAAAATTGGATATTAGTAATCAATGATATTTGAGAAAGAAACCAAAATCTCAATTGCTTTGGATATTAGTAGTGGAAATACTAATAATAATGATAATAATATTAATGTCAATACTAATAAGGAAAATAAAGTGGATATTGTAAAAAAAGTTAAATACAAAACAGAGGAATCTATTAAGAAATCTGCCAACGGTAAAAAAAAGCAGTGTTATACTCAAATTATTAACTTTCGAAAAGAAGAAAAGTACCAATAATAAATCTTGCACAATTCAAGTTAATAATAATAGCAAACTCTAAAAAAGATGCCTTTTAGTAACAGATATCAATAAGAAAGATTATCAGATTTAAAATAATAACAATAGTTTAAATAATAATACTAACAATAAAAACAATATTGTTAAGATTAATAATGTTAATAATAATAATGATGCTAATAACTAGAAAAATATTTCAATACTCCTGGGTATACAGCATCTTTTATCTCTAATAATTTGAGCAGAGCACGTGGGTGTGCAATATATGTTAAACAGGATATTAGTCACAAAGTTTTGGAAACATCTAAATCTTTCAATACTATTGTGATTTCTTTGGAAGATACCAAGCCTACTATTAATATAACAGTGTGCTACAAAAGTCCTTCTAAAAACAATAAGAAATTTGTAGAACACCTAGATCTGCTGTTTAATAAGTATAACAACATAATAGTTGTTGGTGATACTAACATTGATTTACTCTCTGAAACGGATGTAAGCAGAATGTATATGGATATTCCGGATGTTAACTTGGTTAATATTAAAAATACAAATGATGCTACTCGAATTACATTAAACTCAGCAACACTGATAGACCATGTTCTTTCAAACCTTAAAACTGATCGATTGCATTTGATATCACTATGCATGATATTCCAAACTTAGATCATAAAGAAGTCTCTATTGAAATTAAAGCAGTACCTAGAAAACTAGAAGCAATTGTGTACAAACAAATAACGAGAACAAACTATGTTAAATATTAATTTTTTTTTTTTAATTTTCTTTATTTCAATTTTTTTTTTTCCTTTCTTCTTTTTTTTTTTTTTTCTTAATACATTTTTTCTTTTCTTATTACATTTTTTCTATACATTTTTTATACCTAGCTTAACTTATTTAACAATTATATAAATTTAAATTCAAATTTAACAAGTAATGAACATAGATGGACTTTCACATATTTTTTAAAATAAAAGCAAAATTAAAAATAAATAATAAGAATTTGTTAAAAAAAAAAAAATACATAATTCAAAGAACTAAGAGAAAGAGAGAAGAAGAAAAAAAAAATAAAATAGTAATACAATCATTCTATTGCAAAAATAGCAAGTTGCGAATGATCAGATATAATTATAATTAATCATATAAAAAAATTTATGTGTTAGAGAGGGGTGAAAATATATATTCATTTTTATTCCTTTTTTTTTTTTTTTTTTTTTTTTTTCTTTACAAGATTTAAAAGTTTTCGATAACCAACTAAATAATCAAGAAGTTGATGCAAGATAAGATACGTTGTTACTATACGTGAAACATATACATAAATGTTATTTATTACTCCAAAATCTTTAAAAAATTATCAATCTCTTCGTAATTTTTCTCTAAAAGCCAAAATTTAGTTAGTTTTAAAAATACTGGTAAGTTACGAGAGTTTCTTATAGAAACCGGTAGTTTATTAAAAATGCGAGGTGCAATTATTCGATACGAATGTGAAAAATTTACTTTTTTGAAACGTGGTATTGAAACTAAGTTACAATTGTTAATTCTTAAATTATAGTTGGTAATTGTGCGCCTACAATCTAGGTATAAAATACTTTAAGAGTTTTATAAAAGTATAAATTCCTTATTGGAAGAATTTTTAAGTCACTAAACAAAGGAAAACTATGTGATAATCGTCCTTTCTTACAAATTATTCTAATTGCATGTTTTTGGGATTTCAAAAGTGGTAGAATTTTATTTTTATAAGTACCACCCCAACAAACTATACCGTATTGAAGCTTAGAATGAAATAAGGCGTAATAGACCATAGACTAAACTTTCTTATAACTATACAAACTGACTTGAAATAGTTTTCTAATAACTTTATTAAAATACTCTTTTAAATGAGAAGTTTGTTTAGACCAGTTAAAATTCGAATCAACAGTAACGCCAGGATATTTAAATTCAGAAACATTTTCAATACAAAAGCAGTTGGATGAGCAATTGGGAACGTCAATTGGAGAATTGGGAATAAGCGGATAATTACCACAATTAGGATCATGATAATAAAATTCATACCCAACATCAGAGGAACCGTATATCCTAAAATTCATAAATTAAGTTTTACTACTAATGGCTAATTTGTCCTTATGAAACCAGTATCGTAATATATCAATATCAGAATTAACAAATTTCATTTTGATTATTACAGGAATAGGTAAAGACGGTGTCGTCTGCAAAAGCAGTAAAATTACCTTTAAAGTTTTGTAGAAATAGCGAATTAATATAAATTAGGAAAAGTATAGGTCCAAGAACAGACCCTTGCGGAACACCTCTATCTATATCTAAGACACTACTAAAGTTTTTATCAATTTCTACTAAGGTAGATAATATCGAAATGGGTCTATAATTGTTCAAATCTCGAGAGTTACCTTTTTTATGTAACGGTATAACAGTAGCTATTTTTAATAGTTCAGGAAATTTACCACTATAAACACTGATTTTGAAAATATGAGCTAGAACATCAACTACAAAGTAGGAGATTGATTTTAATTCATTATTTGATATTCTATCTGAAGATTTCGACCTAGAATTTTTCAATTTCATAATTATTGCAGAATGTATTTCAAAAGAAGTAATAGTCGCATAGAAAAAACTATCAATCTGAAAAGGTTCATTTGCAACAACTGCATCAAGTAAACTAGAATTATAATTTTTAAAATTAAATTGCCTATTAATATTGGAAAAATAATAATTAAAAATATTAGCTATTTTTAATGGATCAGAAATTAAGTTGTTGTCAATTTCTGACAAATATTCTTTATGAGAATTGCCGTTATTTAAAAGATTATTAATACTTTCCCATTCTTTTTTTGTATTGCCTTTACAGGATTCAAATTTTTGTTCATAGTAATTATCCTTACATCTAATATAACATCGATTTTTATTTTCTTACATAAATTATCATAATGTTTGTTTAACTGATTTATATTTGAGTATTTTTTTTTGATTTTCATTAATTTATTACGTAAATTAATTTTATTAAGAAGGTCTTGCGTCATCCATGGTTTCAATTTTTGTTTTTTAGCTACTCTTACAGAACTAGAAGAACACGTACTTATATGATGTGACAGAATTTGAATAAATTTATCAAAATCTAGTGATGGATCATTAAGTGAATAAACATCAACACTCGAAACTTAACCCATTTAAACCCAAAGGGTCGAAAACGACCCAAATACATATTATCCCAACGGGTCGAAAACGACCCAATTACTATTTCAACTGTTTTTAAATATTGTTTTAAATTTTTGAAAATTCTAGTTAGCCATGATATTTTTAAAATACTTTGTGTCAAATAACTTATATAAAATTTTAGTGTTTTGTATATACTGAAAGTGTTAATAGTTTAAAAAAAGTGAAAATTTAAATTGTGTTATTTTTTTTCAAAATGGAAAAATTTAGTAGTTGGTAAGTTTAAATATATTTAATATTTTTTCATCGGAAATACAATTTTTTTTTAGTTTTATGATTCTTCTAACTAAAAACATATAATATTGATAAGTTAAACTTTTCAAATGTTAGATATCGCGAGTTTTACAAGTGGGTCGTTTTTGACCCTATGGGATAATATGAATAATTATTTTTTTTAAATTTTTAAAGGAAAAACTGTTTAACAGTGTCAGAAATTTTAGAAAAACTTGAAGAAGAAGATGAAAATGAGAAACCGCAATCTTTCATAATATTGCCTCCTGATGATGGTGCAAATACGGACGAGGACTCTGGTGATGAAAATGATGTGGATCCAAATCATTTTACTCGGAATCAACTAAATGCTCAAGCTGAAATATTCAGAGGAGTGGACGACTTCGACAGTTTGGATGATGTACCTCTTGCTCATTTACAAAAAAGGAAAAAGACAATGAATTGGCAAGAAGGAGATATTGATGGAATTATTGCTATTGAGCGGCCTTGGAATGGAGCTTTACTTACCCCTCTTGCTATGGGTGCAGCTACAGAGCCTATTGAATTTTTTAAGTTATTTGTTAATAACGATACAGCGCTATTTATTTCTAATTCAACAAATAAATATGCTGCTGAAAATAATTTGGAACTGAACACTACACCTGACGAAATTTTCAGTTTTATTGGAATTTTGTTAGTAACTTCATATAATTTTGTACCGCGAAGAAGAATGTATTGGGAGAACAGAAGTGATTCTTCAAATGAATTAATATCGAACACAATGAGAAGAAATCGGTTTGATGACATTTTTCGCCATTTCCATGTTTGTGATAACTCCCACTTAGACAAAAATGATAAGTTTGCAAAAGTTCGTCCATTGGTAAATGAAACAAATAAAAAATTTATCAAATTTGCACCAATCGAAGCTTGCGTTTCAATCGACGAAACAATGATTAAATATTACGGCAGGCATTCCTGTAAACAATTTTTAAAAAATAAACCAATTAGGTTTGGATATAAAGCATGGACAGCTGCATTAAAAAGTGGATATTGTATTCAATTCGATCTTTATCAAGGTAAAAATGTAAATAGTACCGAAAAATTTAGGGAAGATTTTGGACTTGGAGGTTCAGTTGTTTTAAACTTTGCAACATTATTAAAAGAATATTATTCGAACCTACAGTTTTCTTTGTTTTTTGACAACTTTTTCAGCAGTGCTAAATTGATAACTGAGCTTTATAATAAACAAATAGGCGCTACAGGAACAGTTCGCGAAAATCGCACACAAAAATGCATTTTGTCAAGTAAAAAAGATTTTAAAAAGCAACAAAGAGGTTTTTACGAAAGTTGCATTGATAAAGAACAAAATGTCGTTGTGACTAAATGGATGGATAATAGCGTCGTGTTGATGATATCAAATCAATTTGGCGTTGAGCCACTACAGAAGGCGAATCGATTTTCTTTGAAAGAGAAAAAAAAAATTGAAATACCACAACCAAATGTAATTAAGTTCTACAATAAGTACATGGGCGGAGTGGATCAAATGGATAACAATATTGCAAATTATCCAATAGGAATAAGGGGGAAAAAATGGTACATGCCAGTTATTTTATGGATTTTTGACGCGAATTTAAATAATGCATGGACTTTAAGCAAAGCTTTCGGTTCAAAGTTAGATAAGTTAGAATTTATCCGGCAAGTTGCAACATCTCTCTGTAAGGTTTATGGAGTTGATAAAAAACACTGTGGTCCTTCAAAGAGAATAAGGACAAGTGAATTTCAGAAGTCAAATGGGTTGCACTTAATCTTAACAGATCAACCAAGAAGGAGATGTGCTTTTTGTAAAAGCAAAACTGTAACAATGTGCAGTACTTGCAATGTAAATTTACATGACAAATGTTTTATTAAATATCATTAAATATCACTAAATATCACTAATATCACTAATAATCTACTTTATTTAAAATTAAAATAAAATTTGTTTATTAATTATTTTTTTTTATTTTTTATATATACACATTATCCCAATGGGTCGTTTTCGCCCACAACCTAAAATTGCCCCCAGCATCACGTTTTGGGAGCAAATTCAATTTTTTTTTGTTTTAATTATGTTTTTTGATCATAATGCTTCAATAAAACTAATTTAAAAGAAAAAAAAAAATTTGGGTATTCAACAGGTCTAAAATTTCATTAGTTGCGGGTTTAAATTAAAAATTAAATACAATATTTTAATTTTCTTAAATCAACACGATCACAAGAAAATTTATTCTGTTTATTAAACAAATCTGGAGAAGAATGATTAAACTTTAACCCAGTCATAACTTGATCTATAATTCTAATATCGTTAGTGAAACTTTGAAACTCAATATTACAATTTTTCTGTGATTTAACGAAAATATGATCAATACAGGCCTTAGAAAAGGTAGTTATACGAGTAGGTTCATTAATTAATGAGAGAAAACCACAAGATGCCATTAATAATTTACATTCATCCACATAATGTGAAGTACTTAAAAGGTCTATATTCAAGTCACCTAGTATTACGGAGTTCTTTGTTTTTATCTTAGCTAAATATTCAGAAAATTAAGTCAAAAATTTGTTAATACTACATATATGCAATCTATATACACAAACACAACAAAATATCATTCCTCCAATTTCAATTATTAAATTAATAATATCCGCACTACATAAATTAACATGTGCAACTTCACATTTCAAATCATTTTTCACAAATACACTACGCCATCAGCAGCATAATTATTATTACACGCAGCAAAAAATTTATAATCTGAATTAATAGAAAAGTTATTTTTTTCATTATCATAAATCCAAATTTCACTTAAAAAAATTAATTCAGGCAAGTGAGAAAGAGACGAAATATATGCTGAAAAAGAGTCAAAATTCTTACGCATACTTCTAATATTTTGATGTACAACACAAAAATTATTTAATGTATCATTATCTTGACTACAATTTGAAAAATTCAAATTCAAGCTATTATTATTAAAATTATTACATTATTAGTCATTATAGTTATTTAAGTAACTTTGTACAAACAAAAAAAAAATATATAAATCTAATTTTAGTTATTTTAAAGCTTTAAGATCATTAAACGTTTTTATTTTACATAGTCTATCTCCTTCTTTTTTATACCCGTACGAACAAAATGTCGCGGGTATATTAAAATTACTCCTCCGTTTGTAACGCATCGATCTAGACAAGCTAGATATAGTGTCAAGGGTACGTATCGAATAAGCATCGAAAAACGAATCGATCTAGCCATGTGTGTCCGTCCGTCCGTCCGTCCGTCAGCACGATAACTCAAAAACTAAAAGAGCTAGAGTTCTGAAACTTTCACAAAGTAATTTTTAGACAATTTGTGGGTTCCCTATTGTTTTTGGTTAAAATCGGATAAAGGCTTCTGGTAGCTGCCATACAAATTTTTGGGGAATTTATTTGGATATTTCAAACTTAATAACTAAAAAAAAAAAATTACTAATAAAAATACAAACTAAATAGAAAATAAACAAAATGTTATCATATATTTATTCATTACATGGTGCAGTGGTTAAGGCAGTACGCTTTTAATGAAAATTTGTGGGTTCAAATCCATCTTGGGGCAAAACTTTTTTTTATTTTTTTTAATTCTATAAAAACTTTTACAGAAAACTCGCATTTATTATTTTAATAATTATTAATTTCTTTTTTTTTTTGTTATTATTTTTATTTTAAAATTCAAAAATGTGTTACAAAACAATACATATATACTAGGTATATATACAATAATTTTAAATTTTTTTTTTATTATTTGGCATATATGTAAAAATCAAATAATATGATGATATTAATTTTTTTGACTAGGTATTTTTTTTTGTTTTTTCTTTTTGATTCTTCGTAGGTACGCACTATTTACTCTCTCTTACATAAACAATTTGATTATATGTAACAAGTTATTTCAATTCTGTTACCAAAAATTTTATAAATGGAAATACATTAAAACTAAATGCAAAAAATTTTATATATGGAAATACATTGAAACTAAAAACAGCACACCTCACCTCACCAACTTATAAACATATTTTTTGAATTTATATAATATTTTCAAACTTAATGACTAAATAGAAACTAAATACAAAATAAACAAAATATTATCAAATTATTAGTTATTGTATGGAACAGTGGTTAGGGCGCTAGACTTCTAATAGAAAGATGTCGGTTCAAATCCATGTTGTGGGAAAACTTTTTTATTTTTGAATTCGTCTTTTTTTTTCAGCATTCTTTTTGTAACAAAATCCTTTTATATAAGAAATTTTAATTCTATATAAGAAATGAATAATTCTTTCTTTTTGTTATTATTTTTATAACAAAATTCAAAAATGTTTTTCAAAAAAATATAATTATAACCATATACCTACATATTTTATGTACAAAAATTTTAATTTTTTTGTTTTATTATTTGCCACACGAAAAAATCAAATATCGTAATAATTTTTTTTTTTTGATTCTATTTAGGTAGGTACGCACGCATTATTTACATAAATAATTTGATTATATTTAAAAATTATTTAAATTCTTATGATAAAAATTTTATATATAGAAATACATTGAAACTATATGCAAAAAAAAAAAAACAATTTAATATTCATTATTAAAAAATGTACACACTTCCCCTCACTTCGCCAACATTTACATTTATAATTTATTTTTCTCTTTGAAATTAAATGCAAAAACAAGAAAACAAAAAATAAAAACGAAGCAAGAAATGTTCCATCGATGGCTTAGTGGTAAGGATGCCGGCCTTTTTATAGCAAAGTGCCGGTTCAAATCTTAGTCAGAGCATATTGATACCCGTACAAATAAAATGTTTTTTTTTTAAGTTGATCTTTTTTTTCTTATTTATTCTTTTTGTAATTAAATATAATTTTTGTTATGTGAGAAACTCTTATTCTATAAAAAATTTTACAGAAAACTCTCATTTATTTTAATAAATATGTATATACAATAATTTAAAATTTTTTTTTTTATTATTTGTCATACACGGAAAAATCAAATAATATAGTATTAATTTTTTTGACTAGGAATCTTTTTTCTTCTTGATTCTATTTAGGTACGCACTATTTACTCTCTCTTACATAAACAATTTGATTATATGCAACAAGTTATTTCAATTCTGTTACCAAAAATTTTATAAATGGAAATACATTGAAACTAAATGCAAAAAATTTTATATATAGAAATACATTGAAACTAAATGCAAAAACAAAATACAATTTAATTTTCATTAATGCAAAATGTAAACAGCACACCTCACCTCAGCCACATTTATATATATTTTTTGAATTTATATAATATTTTCAAACTTAATAACTAAATAGAAACTAAATACAAAACAAACAAAATGTTATCAGATTATTAATCATTGTATGGTACAGTGGTTAGGGCGCTAGACTATTGATGAAAACGTCGCGGTTCAAATCCAGTTTGTGGCAGAAATATTTTATTTTTGAATTCGTCTTTTTTTTTTTATCATTCTTTTTGTAACAAAATCCTTTTATATAAGAAATTTTAATTTATTCATTTCTTTCTTTTTGTTATTATTTTCATAACAATCAAAAATGTTTTTCAAAAAAATATAATTGTAACCATATACATATTCTATATGACTATATACAATAATTTTAATTTTTTTGTTTTATTATTTGTCACACGAAAAAATCAAATATGGTACATATTAATTTTATTGTGTAGGTACTTTTTTTTCTTTTTGTTTCTATTTAGGTATGCACTTCTTACATAAACAATTTGATTATATGTAACAAGTAGGTATTATTAAATTTTTATGCCAAAAATTTTTTAAATAGAAAATAATGTTTAAGAGAAAAGTGAGTTTAGAAAAGAGTGCGTAGATTCTTCTTTATTGTATATCTGATTCTGATGCTAATCTGCTATTTTATTTTCCTTCGTCCTCTAACCTTCTCCTATTCTCTAAATTTTTTACTTGTTATTTACTATTTATATTTTGAATATTAGAATTTGAAAAAAAATTGATATTATAACTATGTATCAATAAAAATGCAATATGTATGTATTCAAAACTTTTAAATATCGTTTTTGTAATGTAACTGTAATGTAAAATTTAATGTAACAATAACATAAAATAAAATAAAATAATTTTTACTTTACACAACAAAATTAGTTTTTAAATTTATTCTTCTCATTTGATTAAAGTAAAACACTGAGAGTTACCTATTTTTATTTTTATTTATAATATAATTTTTTTTTGTTTTCTTTAAAAATATTAAACTTCTTGGCATGTTATGTATTAAGTAATAATATATTGTAAATATTTTTTTATTTTATACTTTGTTATGAATTATTTTTGTAGATTACAACTTTATTTTATTTTAAAAATTTTTATTTGGTTTATTAAAGTATTAATATTTGGGTTTTTTGTAGATGTTAATTTACTTTTAAAGCTATTTTAATTTAACCTAACATTTTTTGATATTTCTAAGATATTTTAACTACTAACATAACATAAAGGAAATTATCCACAATTAGTTTTTTCTTATTATATTTTTTTATCCTTAGTAGACAAATTATCCTTAGTAGTTTATAGTAGACAAATCTATTCTAAAACATTAGAAAACAATATTTTCATTTAAGTAACAATATGTTATAGTATTTTAGGTAAAATATCGTGAGTTCGTGCGGGTATTTAAGAGTTGACAGGGGCAACTGTATTCTTCCTCGTTTCTTAATAAAATAGTTGAATTTCTCACCCATAAATATTTAAATTTTAATTCTTTTTTAATCTCTTTAGTTTTATACAGCAACTCACGCATAAATTCAGTAAAACTATCATTAATGTAAATAAGTATATTTTTATCACCAAAAACTTCAGCATTCAATTTCCCCTTGATATTTTGTACAAATGTGCCTGTTAGCTAGTGGATGTAGTCGTATAAAGTTGGTTGGAATATATTTACCTCTTTTGGCCCGGCGGCCTTCCAAAATTTTTTTGTTTCCACTTTGTGTTAAATTTTACAAGTTGATTTTGCAGTCCAAAAGAGAGGCTGCAAAAAGTTTTAGTTAAGTTCGATTAACCCATTCCCCTCGACAACGCCACGAAGTTTTATATAAATTTTATTTGCTTAAACGATTAAATGAATTTTATTGAAAATTTTGTACCACCATTTTAATTATAAAAGCCCACTGGGTTAATTTGTTTTAGACCTGTTTCCGCATTTTCCACAAAGATTAAATGAAATTTTTAAATTTTTGGTATTAACGCAAGTTAACCTTTATTCAAAAAGCTCACTTAATTAATAAGATTAATTTTTTTGTTCTCCTCAACTAGTGAAAAAGCTAAATGAGATAATATTAATAATAATAATAAAAATAAGGCTAATAAAGAATCCGAATAATAATATCCTAAAATTTAAATAACATAATATTTTCCTTCTCTACATTTTTCGAAAATCTTTGTTTTTTATCTACTTTGCAGTTGTAGTTCTTTAAAATTAGATTTCAGTGTAAAATTGCAGTTTTTTTTCTAATAAAATTTAAAAATCAAAAAATTCAATTTCGTATATATTATGCTTAAATACGTAGTATTTTAAATTATTTTTTCCAAAAAACGAAGCCTACATTTCTCTAATAAAATCTTAAAAAAAACGAGGAAGAGCGTAGTTGAACTTACAGGTAAGTACAAAACAAAATAACAGTTGAAAAGCAGATTTCTATTTTATTCGAACGTTGGCAATTCAAGTAAACCACTTTTGACATAGTAAAATGACATAATGGCAGATTTAGTATACCCTTTTGACCTATAATATATGTAACCTAGCTATTACCCTGTGCACGTTTCCCCGCCTCTCAATGGAGTTTTAATTTAACTTTTTGTTATTAAAAAGATAACACAAAAATTACACATGGTGGACGTGTTAATTTTAAAATGTAATAAAGACATGTTTTTAAAACGCTTTTTTTGAATTATTCTTGCAATTTTTCAACAAATTTATCAAATTTCACTTGAAACTTTTCCTAATTAGTAAATAATAATAAAAAACAAATTTTAATTCAGTTAATATTATTAGCCGTAAACTCACCATTCTCAACTCTACAGTCAAGGAACACCCCGTATAGAAAAATTAGAGATAATCGTTAAAAACTGTTTTGCAAACTGTTTTTTAAAGTTTTTGTTTCGCAATCGGTTAAAAGAACTCGACAAAACATTTTTTTAAATATTTCCCTAATTCAAAAAAGTTTTACCTACTTTCAAAAATTGGACGAAATTTACGTACAAAATTTTTTTTTTGAATAATCGATGGGAATGAAAAGTATATACCTACATGTACGCAAGTTTAATATAATACAAATGTCATATTATATAATTTTATTTATTGCATTTTTTATCGAAACCTTGTTAGGATTTAAATAAAGAAAAAAAAAAACACAAAATTTTATTAGTTATTAATAAGTTCATTTAATTAAACTTTTTATTTTATAATTCACAATTTTACTTATTTTATAATTTAATTTTTATTTTTAAAGTGGTTCACAATTTTTATTTATTTTATAACTTTAATTTTTTATTAATTTTAATTTTTTAGATAATTTATAATTTTATTTATTTTATTAACTAATATTTTATTTTTAATATGATTTACAATTTTTATAATTTTAATTTTTATTCATTTTAATTGTTAATTTTAAGGTATTTGCGATATGTGTTGATCGAAACAGAAGCTTTTTCTAACTGCAACGAATATAAGGAAACATCACATTATTTGCAATTGGTAAGTTGCAAGATCATCATTTTTACAATGTGTTATTTTAAAATATAAATTAGTTTAACTTTACGAAACTGTACTTTTTGGTTTTTTGTCTATGTCATTAAAATTATATTAAAATTATATGAAAATTGTTTTTAATAAAGAGTTTATTAAAAAATGAATTTTATTTTATGCTTGTAATCTGATATTTGCTAGTTGTATTGAACTTGAACCTGATGGCAATACAAATGTATTGTTAAGTTCATTGAGTGAGGTTGAATATGTAACTTCCCCCTCCTTAAGTTTGTTGTTCTCCTGGACAACATATTTACGTATATTTTTATTACCAAAAGCTATGTGATTTTTTCTTTTTTTACAAAAAATTACAATTATTATTAAGATAAGAAAGGTTACAATAAAGCCAATGTTACAATAACTTATGATACTAACTTGATTATTTTTATAATGTATATTTTTTATTTCATGGTTATTTTTAATTTGTTTAATGTTTAAAGTTTCCAAACTTAGAGAAAAATTAACAGTTTGTAAATTTAAATAGTTTGGAATTACAAAATTTTGCTTAAATTCAGTTTGTCTGTTTGAAAATTTTACACTATTAATCTCAATTGTACAATTTTTAAATAATATTAAGAAATTTTTATTTAAAATATTTTCTGAATTATTACAATAGTTATTTAACCTTATATTATTTGCATTTTGTATAAAAATGATCCCAGAGTCTATTTCAACAATTTTAGAACTCTTATCAGGAATCTTTAAACAACCTTGGTGTGATTTATTTAGTAAGTTTGTTAAGCATTCTGAAGCTAGTTTTAGTTTATTTAGATATTTTTCTTGAGTGTGATAGTATGTTTTATTACGGAAGGATATAACGTCTGATATTTCTATTGAAATTTTTTCATAGTTAGAATTAGGAATTGGAATAATTTTGAATTGCTCTGCTTTTTCTTGAAACATTTTGGGAATTTGTAATATAAAAATTAATCTGTTATCTTTTATAGCTAATCCGCTTTTTATTTCTTGAAGTTTAAGAATATCAATTTCATGGTAGTCAATTTCTTCAGGAGTTAACATTGATCTACTCATTAATTGGTATTTTGCAGACATAATATTGTCTTGAATTTTTTCAATTTCATCGTATAGAAGATTAATACTTGAAAGTATTTGAAAATATTGTAAGTGTTTAGCTAAAATTCTGTGATCGTTAGAAATATAGTTTGAAATTTGGTCTATTATTACATGATTTTGATTTACGTTATTTTTCAAAGATTTAATATTTTCTTCCAGAATTGAGTTTATTTGAATTTGATTATTAGAATTTTGTATTAAGTTATCCTTATTTCCGTCAAGGATTTTCAAGTGGTTCTCTATTTCTATTCTGTCTTCCTGGTCCATTGTACCAAAAATCCATCTTAGAAATGATCCACCAACGTCAATTAGAGATCTTTTATGTCTTATTGGAATTAACGTTTTAAAATTATGTTTAATTAAATTAATTTTATTATTTAAAGTTTTATAAAGGTTATCATTTATATTGGTTAGTTTTGTTTAATTTATTTGGTTTTCTATTATTTTTATTACGTTTTCAATTTCTTTTAAATTAATTATGTGTATTATTTTATTATATTGTTCTATTAATTCAACGTCATCTTGTTGTGTTATTATATATCCAGCTTCGGTGTCCAAAGTTTTGATGTCAATTGTTGCTTGACACGGTATTATTATTGTTGATATTAGGACTAGAATTGTTATTTTTGCGTTTATTTTCTGAAAATTTAAAATTTCTTTTAATACGAACTGGATGAATGTTATGATTTTTATTATCAGTAATTTTATTATTATCTTTATTTAATTTAATTTTAATTTTCTTATACTTAGGTAGTTCCTTATATCTTACTATAGCAGGGTTATTTATTAAAATTTCGTCATTTTCAGGTGGATGGAAATATTTTTTATTTTTATTTAGGTTATTAATAACTTTCTCTTTTGTTTCCTGAATTTTAACTTTTATATTTTCAAAATTAGTTATTTTGCCGTTAATAAAATCAACGGGTTTTATTTGGGTTGTAGAATGAATTGTTTTATTGTAATTTTCTACAGCCTTTAAAATTTTACTTTCTGTATCGAGATCAGGTTCTGTTATATTGAAAATTCTTATGTGTTCGGTAATAGTGCCATGGGCTCTTTCTATGTCACTGTTACCGGTATGGCTTCTCGGGGATGTAAAATGAATTATAATGTTTTCGTTTCTGCAGAAATCTTTTAGATTCAAACTATTGAATTCATTATCGAAAACAAATTTTTTTGGTTTACCGAATAAGGAGTTTCGTAGTTTTAAACCTTGAATAATGGTTATACTGTTTCTGTCGGAAAGTTTTACTGCTGAAAGATGTTTTGTAAATTTATCTATGGTGGTAAGATATACTTCTTTTTTCAAATAGAAGGTGTCACCATGGACTATTTCATTTGGTTCGGACGGACTTTCGGAAATTTGTAATTGGTATTTGTTAGGTTTTCTGTCATACTTGGCTAAATTGCAAGTATCGCAGTTGTTTATATATTTATAAATAAAATCCTTTAATTTAGGAATATAATAATTGTCTTTTACTTCGCTAAAGTTTTCTAATATACCCCGATGGTTTGTGTTCTCGTGAATTTGTTTTATAATTTCTAATATTTCTTCTTCGCTATCAATTTCTTGAGCAAGCTTGGTACATTTAACAAATTTAATTTTCTTATTATTACTAAACAATTCTATTAATTTCTTTTGAAGAATAGCATATTTATTATCTTCTAGTTCTGAAAATATAGCTGTTATTCCCGGTTTAATAAAACGCCTAAAAATGTTATTCAAATAATTTTCGTTTACTAAATCTGCCTCGCATATAAATAATTTCCTATATTTTTTATATTTAATTTCAAGTTCGTTAGTTTTATTTTCAATTAAGTGAATTTGACTAAGGTATTTATTTATTATGTTGTCTACAATTGGAATGTGGTCATCTAAATTCTCGATGCCACTATGGATTGTAGCCATATCGCTTGTTCTATCAAAGTTCTCATTTTGAAAATCTACATTGTTTATTTCGTGTTTATCATTATCTAACCTACTTAAAAAATCTGCTACTTTATTATCTTTACCCTTGATATACTCAACATCAAAGTCGAATTCATTGAGCTTTATCTTCCATCTTTGAAGTTTGGAATTTGGCTCTTTTAGAGAATGTAGCCAGACCAAGGGTCTGTGGTCTGTTTTTATAGTGAACTTAGTACCATACAGATAAGGTCTAAAGTATTTTGTGGACCAGATTATAGCCAATAATTCCTTTTCTATTGTGCTATATCGAATTTCGTGGTCGTTTAATGTACGACTAGCAAATGAGATTGGATGTCCATTTTGAGACAGGACAACGCCAATCGCATATTGACTTGCGTCGGTTGTTAGTATAAATTTTTTATTAAAATCGGTATATTTTAAAATTGGATCCCTTGTTATTAGTTCTTTAAGTTTATTAAATGCTTCTTGATATTTTAAATCATCTATTTTAATTTTATTGTTCTTTTTTAAACTGTTTGTTAGAGGTTGTGCAATTTTAGCATAATCTCTAATAAATTTACGGTAATATCCCGTAATTCCAAGGAAACTTTTTATCGCTTTCCTTGTAGTTGGCAGTTTAAGTTTTTTTATAACCTCGACCTTTTTCGGATTAGGTTTAATTCCATGATCCGTTAATAAATGTCCAAGGTATTCGGTATTTTTAGAAAAAAAACTACATTTATCGATTTGTATTTTTAAATTGTATTTACGTAATCTTTCAAAAATTCTATCTATATTTTCTTCGTGTTCTTGGATGGACGTACTAAATATTAATATATCGTCCAAATAAACAACGCAAGAAATATTAATTAATCCTCTTAAAACATAGTTCATCATTCTTTGGAATGTGGCAGGAGCATTCTTTAATCCGAATGGCATCCTGACATATTCAAAGTGTCCCTGTGCTGTTGAAAACGCGGTTTTTGGCTGGTCTTTCTCATCCACTAGGATTTGATGAAATCCCTTAGCCAAATCTAGCGTCGTAAAATATTGGGCTCTACCCAGTTTGTCAGAAAGCGAGTAAATTATTGGGAATCGGAAATTTGTCATCTACAGTGATTTCATTTAACTTCCTGTAGTCGACGACAATTCTCCACTTTTTATTCCCAGATTGGTCCTCTTTTTTTGGGACCACCCATATTGGTGAATTATATGGTGATTTGCTATGTTTAATTATCCCTTGTTCTAACATTTCTTTTACTTGAGTCTCGACTTCAAGTTCGTGAACCTTTGGGATCCTATAAATTTTTGCATATAACGGATTAGAATGTTTTGTTATAATTTGATGTTTTATTTCCTTAACATGAGTGAGATTGTCACCTTCTTTGTAAAACAAATCTGTATTTTTGTATATAATTTTCCTTAAACATTTTAGTTCTTCTTTGTTCATATGATCAGTATTAATCCGATCAATGATTTTATTTGGATTTGAATTATTAACAGAATATAATTGATGTATCTCTGAAAATGGGCATGAGTTAATAAACTTGGTAGTTTTTCCCATGATTTCAATTGTATCATTTTCGAGATCAATTTTTGCTCCAATAGGTTTTAATACATTTTGACCTAAAATGGCATTGAAATCTCTATTTCTCAAATTAGATAATTTCCATACCATTTCGGCCTCGTGATTAAACTCTAATGGAACTTCTTTTATAATTTCTTGCACGATGTTAAGTTTTCCCGTTAAGGTAGTAATGTTTATGGGATTTTTTAGTTTTTTTCTTTTAATTTTAGGAAATAGATTTTGATGTAATATGGATATTGAAGATCCAGAGTCGATCAAGCATTTAATTTTTTTTCTTTCTATAGTAAATTCTACTCTTGGTAGATTATTTTCGACCGTCCTATGTGAAAATTCTTTTCACTCGGGTCTACTACTACCATTGGTTCTACTTTATTATTGTGATTTTGATTGGAACGTTGGAGACTACTGTTATTTCTGTAACTATAATTTCTACTATTTCTCGAATTACTATTATAATTATTATTATTACTATTATTATTAGGATTATTAAAGTTTGAACGATTATGATAATTATTATTATATGACCGATTGTTAAAATCATTATTACGAAAAGGATTGTGATTTTTATAGTTATTATTATAATTATTATTATTACTATTACTATTATTATTAGGATTATTAGAGTTTGACCGATCATGATAATTATTATTGTTTCTTATTCTGGAATTAAAGTTTCTATTTCTTTGATTAGAATTTCTATTGAAAGGGTTAACATTATTAACCCCAGTTTGGATCAGCTCGTCATAAGCTTCCTCCAAGGTATTCGGATCTTTCATCCGTACAAACATACTATCTTCTCTCGGTAATTTGTTTAGAAATTTTTCTAGAATGCTTTTTTCATTATTTGTCACGTTAAATTCCATAGAGGAATTTTCGTCTAGCTTATACTTTAAATTTAATTTATCTAATATAATACTTAATTCTGAATAATATTGACTTACGTTTTGAAATTTGATGCCATCAGCTTCTTCTTTTAATTTGAGATAACTTTCCTTAACACCAAACGATTTTTTAAGTTGAGTTTTTACATTTACCCATGTTAAATTTTCTAATCTCCTTATCGCAATGGCAGCTGGTCCTTGTATCTTCGTCAACAGTATGTTTAGTAAATAAGTTTTGATATTTACATCCTGAGTTAGTCCTAGGATCATTTCAACTTGGGCAATATAGTGCGACAGCTGAAAACTATCATCACCTTTGAACACTGGTACGGAACGTGCTTCTGTGATAAATTCTCTAAGTTCCATTGCCATAATAAATATATATATTTTTTTTGTTTTTATTATTTATTAATATTTAAATTGTAATTTTGTATATAAATGTTTTTTTTTTTTTTTTTTGTATTTAAATTAAAAAATTTGTTTTGTTTTTAAATATTTAAATTTATTAAGGTTTCTTTATTAAAAAGTTTGATTCACCTATTAAGTTCTTAAGAGAAACCCAATTAACTAATTCCACTTTATAAACAATTGATCACTTTAACTGTTCTTGTGATTAATTTAGATAACTGGTTAAGGTAATCCTACCGACTGCGCCAGTTTAATATAATACAAATGTCATATTATATAATTTTATTTATTGCATTTTTTATCGAAACCTTGTTAGGATTTAAATAAAGAAAAAAAAAACACAAAATTTTATTAGTTATTAATAAGTTCATTTAATTAAACTTTTTATTTTATAATTCACAATTTTACTTATTTTATAATTTAATTTTTATTTTTAAAGTGGTTCACAATTTTTATTTATTTTATAACTTTAATTTTTTATTAATTTTAATTTTTAGATAATTTATAATTTTATTTATTTTATTAACTAATATTTTATTTTTAATATGATTTACAATTTTTATAATTTTAATTTTTATTCATTTTAATTGTTAATTTTAAGGTATTTGCGATATGTGTTGATCGAAACAGAAGCTTTTTCTAACTGCAACGAATATAAGGAAACATCACCTTATTTGCAATTGGTAAGTTGCAAGATCATCATTTTTACAATGTGTTATTTTAAAATATAAATTAGTTTAACTTTACGAAACTGTACTTTTTGGTTTTTTGTCTATGTCATTAAAATTATATTAAAATTATATGAAAATTGTTTTTAATAAAAAGTTTATTAAAAAATGAATTTTATTTTATGCTTGTAATCTGATATTTGCTAGTTGTATTGAACTTGAACCTGATGGCAATACAAATCGCACATCCCATTCTAGTATGTTGTATCTCGACTTACAATATACTAGAAAGATATGTTCTTTAGAAAGCTAATAACAAGAGACATCTACTGTAAAAATTTTGTAACGATTCGTTACCTCCTTTAAAAGTTATAAGCAGAAAAAGACTTACAATATTTGCTTAGTTTTACTATTTCTCCATTCGTGTATAATATAACTCAACTTACAATATACTAGAACGTAAAATTCAAAATATTTTTTATTGTAAGTAAACATACGATATTTATGATCGTAGATTTTATAAACATTTGTTTCGTAAGTCAACTTATCATGTCGTCTCGTCGTTTTTTTTTTTTTTTGTTTTTGTTTGTATGTATTAGTTATAATATTTTAAATTGTCATAAAGTAAATTATACTTTGATGTAAGTATAGTTGTGATACACATGTTCGGGAATTTGTATAAAGCAAAAGTAAACAAACGTAACGGATTTTTTGTTTGTTTTTAAAAAAATTTTATGTATGCAGTAAGTATAAGTATGCACAAGTGAAAAAATTATTATTATATTAAAGATTTTGAATTAAACATCAATTCAATGGTCAACGGTTTTAAAAAAAATTAAAAGGTACATACATAATATATTAAAAAGTTTAAATATAATACCTAGGTATATAAAAAATAAAAAATAAAAATTAATATTATGTATCGCGGGTATTTGATGGTAAACGCTGTAAGGCAAAGAGATAAAGGTAAGATGTTTTTTCGAAATATAATATAGATTATAGACAGAATATTAAAATATTTCTTTTGATAGAGCTTGAAATGAAGAAAAAATTAAATTTTGATGAAGTTGTTATGACGGAAGAAAAGCAAATTGAAACGCAAATCTCCAATAACGGTTCACCACTTCAATCTTTATGTCTTGGTAATAGCTTTTCTTAATAAAAAAAAAATATTTTATAATATTATTTATAATACACATAATACAATTTCTTTGCCAACAGACTTGGAATCGTGCCCAGAAAAGCAAATTGAAACGCAAATCTCCAATAACGGTTCACCACTTCAATCTTTATGTCTTGGTAATAGCTTTTCTTAATAAAAAAAAAATATTTTATAATATTATTTATAATACACATAATATAATTTCTTTGCCAACAGACTTGGAATCGTGCCCAGAAGAGCAAATTGAAACGCAAATCTCCAATAACGGTTCACCACTTCAATCTTTATGTCTTGGTAATAGCTTTTCTTAATAAAAAAAAAATATTTTATAATATTATTTATAATACACATAATATAATTTCTTTGCCAACAGACTTGGAATCGTGCCCAGACTTTGTTGATAGTGGAAGCGAATATAAACCAAGTTCAACATCCAGTGTTAGCGCACCAACCGGAAGTCCATTTACGCCAAGAAGAAAGCAAGCTCGTTTTCACGAAACTAAAGAAGACCCTACACCACTAGCAAAAAAACGAAAAGCAAACGTTAAAAATTGGATGAAAAGTAAAATAAAATACGCAAGACTCCACGGTTTAAGCTATACTTCATCCATTACTGGATTTACTGTGCCAGAAAAGGAAATGGGACCATCTTGTTTCCCAACTTGCCGCAAAAAATGTTTTAATAAAATTACTGAATCAGACAGAACAAAAAATTTTTTAAAATTCTATCAGCTTGACATTTTAAAGTGGAAATATATTGTTAACCACGTTGAAAAAGTAGATAAAAAAGTAACTAAGATTTCTGGAGGTCAGAGTCGGCGCACATGCACATACATTTATTCATTAACATCTTTCAGTGAAAGTAGAAAAATAAACATATGTTCAAAATTATTTTACAATACTTTAAAAATATCAACACAAACGGTTGAAACGGCTTTCTCAAAATTAATGGCTGCTGATGGGAATTTATGTGGAGATAAAAGAGGAAAATTTTCAAGAAAAATAACAGAAGTGGCTCAGAAACAAAAGCAATTAGTTCTAGATCACATTAATTCTTTTGCTCCGATAGAATCCCACTACTTGAGGAAACAGACTACACGTAAATTCATAGATGGAGATTTATCCGTTGCAAAAATGCACAGATTGTATTTAGAATGGATAAAAGAAAATTATGTTAATGAAAACCCCGTAAAGGAGAGGCAATATAGAGATATATTCAATTCATGCTTTAATATCAGTTTCTATACTCCTAAAAAGGATAAATGCAATACCTGTACTCAATATGAATGCTCAAATGTAGAGGAAAAGTTAAAACTAAAATCAGATCATGACATTCATATGTTTTCAAAACAAAAAGCTAGAATATTAAAAGATGAGGATAAAATAAAAGCCGCAGAAGATAAAACAATTGTAACAGCTGTTTTCGATTTTCAAAAGATTCTAAATGTACCTTGTGAAGATGCAAGCATTTATTATTATAAGCGAAAACTTTGCTTATATAATTTTACTTTGTTTGAATTAGCAACTCACAAAGGTCATTGCTTCGTTTGGGACGAAGTTGTTGGTAAAAGGGGATCAAATGAAGTGACTAGCTGTCTCTTAAAATTCATAGAAGAGCAAAGTCAAAATTGTGTTCGAACTTTCAACTTTTATTCGGACAATTGCCCTGGACAGAACAAAAATAAATGTATATTTGCGTTTTATGTCTGGATTAGTAAAGTAATGCAAGTTAATATAAACCATATATTTCTGGAAAAGGGCCATACCCAAAACGAAGGAGATTCAATACATTCTCTAATTGAAAGAACAAAGAAAAACAAAAAGTTATATACTCCGTCGCAATGGTATGCCTTGATTAGAAATTGCAAAGTTTCAGAACCGAAGTACAATGTAAACGAAATGACAATTAATGAATTCTTAAACTTTTCCAGTTTAGTAGATATTGTTAATTTAAATAAAAATGAAAACAATATTAAAGTTCAGTGGAGTAATATCAGAGTGATAAAGGTGGACAAAACACAACCTAATAAACTTTTTTATAAATATAGCTTTGAATCGGAAGAGTATTCGACAATTATTTTATGCAACGACCAAGCTATTAAAAATAAAAGAAAACGCAAATATTTTGAATTGCCGAATCAAAAACCAGAAATTAAATATAAAGAACCGTTCAAAATTTCCAAACAAAAATATGACGATTTAAACCATTTGACAAGCTATATGCCTTCTTATTATAGAGGGTTTTACAAAAATTTGCCATATACAAATACAGCTTCAAATTCTGAAGACGTAGAAGACATGGAAGAAGATTTTAATTTTTAAATGAAAAAATGTATTTTTCTGTAAATTCTTATATTTTTAATAATAAAATAAATGAAGTAGTACTTATTCGATATTTTTAATACATTCATAATTTTTTTACATTTTCTAGTAAGTCTTTTTGAAACGGACCGCTTAACTCTTCATCTCCAAACGTATTTATTATAACTACTACTTACACACTTGATTATAAAAAAAATATCCAGTGATTTGCAATGTAACTAGACTTATCATATTTTCTCTCGAAGATTGTATACGAAATATTGCTATAACTAGACATACAACATAATATTTTTATATTTTTCCATTCTAGTAAATTATTTTTTAAAATACAGCTTAATTTCAAAACTTTGAGCGGGCTGTCATTGTTTTATTCAAACTAGGTTAGATTTTCTATGTTTTGTCTTAAAAAGCGTTTTTCTAAGTTCAACACAAGCGAAGAACGAAGTGAAACAATTTTAAAAAACTTTCAATCGTTCTCCTGCAAAATGACATTTTCGACATACAATATAGTAGAATGGGATGTGCGAAATGTATTGTTAGGTTCTTTGAGTGAGGTTGAATATGTAACTCGCATACAAAATTTAAAGTCAATTGGAAAAATTCTGTAAAAAGCTGTTGTGCCGCAATGGATTATCGGAACTCAAAAAACCTGTTTTTGGGACTTTGACCAAGCATATTTCGCAAAGTTGAACTTAATATCCTAATCTATATATATAAAAGCGAAGGTTTGTTTATTTGTTTGTTTGTTTGTTTGTTTGTTTCTTTGTATGTAACGAGTTGGCTCCTAAACTGCCCAGCCGATTTTCATGAAAATTTGTATATAGAGGTTTTTGGGTTCGGAAGGAAATCGTGGCCCAAAAACTTTGCTCTAACGGACCGCCAAGTTGGGGCTGTGGTGCAAGTATTTAAACTTCTTTGTTCTAAAATGAAAACGGTTTGAACGATTGACTTCAAATTTTGTATACGGGATGCTCTTTGAGAATTGAGAAGACACTATTAACAGTTTTGGAATTTGTTAACCCATGTCGGGCCGACGAGTGGTCAAAAAAAATTTTCGGTCCAAATTTTGTCCGATTTTACGAAATTCTGCTTTGGCTTAAAAGGAAGCCCCAAAAAAATTTTTGTTGAGTTCCATTAACCCATTGCGGCCCAACAGCTTTTTATAGGTTTTTTCAATACTTTACTCTAAATTCGAAACGGTTTGACCAATTGACTTCAATTTTTGTATACGTGATGCTCCTTGAGGATTGAGTAGACACTATTAACAGTTTTGGAATTTGTTAACCCATGTCGGGCCGACGGGTGGTCAACAAAAATGTTGGGTCCAAATTTTGCCCGATTTTACGAAATTCTGCTTTGGCTAAAAAGAAAGCCCACACAAAAATTTTATTGAGTTGCATTAACCCATTGGGGCCCAACAGCTTTTTTTGGTTTTTTCAATACTAAACTCTAAATTAATAACGGTTTGACCGATTTTCTTCAAATTTTGTATACGTGCTCTCCTGTGAATATTGAGTTGACAATATTAACAGATTTGGAATTTGTTAACCCATGTCGGGCCGACGGGTGGTCAAAAAAAATTTTGGGTCCAAATTTTGTCCGATTTTACGAAATTCTGCTTTGGCTAAAAAGAAAGCCCACACGAAAATTTTATTGAGTTGCATTAACCCATTGCGACTCCACAGCTTTTTATAAAGTTTTTGGTTACTTTACTCTAAATTAAAAACGGTTTAACCGATTTTCTTCAAATTTTGTATATGTGTTCCGTTTTGAGAATGAAATTAGCTCTTTTTACAGACTTGCAATTGGTTAACTCATGCCGGCCCGACGATTGACAAAAAAAGATTTGGAAGAAAGTTACGCCCAATTTAGCGCAATACTGCTTTACCCAAAGAGAAAGTATAGTTCCGTTAACCCAATGGGGCACAGTGGCTTTTATAGATTTTTGCGTTACTTAACTCTAAATTAGAAACGATTTTAGCGGTTGACCTCAAATTTTATATGTGTGAAGCAACTTGAAAATGGAGTTGAGTATGTTAACAGTCGGTCCTACGATTGGTCAAAAAATTTTTTTGGAAGTAAATTACGTCAAACTTTGGAAAGTAGTTTGTACTGCTTTGAATTACAGAAAGTTTCAAAAATTACTAGAATAATCCTAGAAAAATCGTTTTAAAAAGATTGCTTTCATACATTTTAAAATTCACATGTTTAAACCGTGTGTAATTTTTGTGTTAACTTTTTGCAGTAACATCAACTTTAATTAAACCTCCATTGAGAGGCGCAGTAACGCGCACCGGGTATTAGCTAGTAATATATAATTAGTAGGAGTCGTTTAGCAATTTTTGGTGAAGATGAAGATACATGTCCAAGAACGCCAATTGTAGAATCTCCTTTTAAGAAATCTCCAAGTGAAGCAAGCGAACACCTACTTTCATTCGATTTCTCTAATTTTACGATGGACAAGATACTATGTAACTACCTAAAAGCTCTTGGAACTGCAGTATCTGAGTCCGTAGTTCTCAAATTTTCCTGGCTGCCAAAGTTGATGAAGTTTTAAAGGAGAATACATCAATTAAACAAGAACAGAAAAACTAAAAAAAAAAAAATTTTCTCATGGAAAGTCATGCGCAGGTATTGGAGGAAAAATTAAACAAAGTGGAGGGTATTGTGGATGAAGCAAATCAGCAAAAACTAAAAAACCACATTTTTGTAGCTAGCTTACCAACAGGCTTGGAAAATGTCCAACTCAAAAGCATATTTGAAAAATTTCAAGTCTCAATTGCCGCAAAAGAATGTTGAAAATAATGAAAATTTGGAAAGATCATTATTTGTCATTAAGCTCAGTTCAGAAGAAACCAATAAAGAACTTATGTTAAAGAAAAAGCTTTTGGTCCACTATTTACAGCTGAACTTAATTTGACTTCTGAAACAAAAAACAAAGAAATAATTTTTCGCCATCATTTGTCTTCTCTGCAAAGCAAACTTTTTTTTGATGCAAAAAATTTTTAAAAATACAAAAAAATGGATTATTTATGGGTCAAAAACAATCCAATTTTACTATGTGAAAATAAAACAAGTAAAGTTTTCACTATTACTAATTTTAATGACATTAAAAAAATTAAACAAAGCTTTCAAATTCAATAATTTTTATTTCTTAAATTTTAACAGCTTTTTTCGTTTGTATAAAACTGAATTCATATTAACCATGTTTCCCTTACCAATTTGTATCACTTTTATTATTTTGTTGAAATTATTTTTATTTTTTTGTTTTTGTTGTTATAATATCATTTATATACGCTGCGCTTTTGACAATATCGCATATGTGCAGGAATTACGTGTTTTACATAAGTTTAACATAAAAAAAAACAATTTATGTTAATATATAAAGTAAGTTCTTTATTAAAAAGTTTATAATATAATGATTAATTAATTTAATTTGTTCTAGGTTTAAATAATAAAATTTGTGTTAATTAAGCTATTTTTACAATTGTGAAATTTGATATAATCATAAAGTAACATATAATATAGAGTATTCACGTAGAGTAAAATTTTTTTACCAATTTTTTTTAAAAATATTTTTTGTTTTTACTCAGTACTCAAAAACTATTCTCATAACAATTATTTTTACTTAAAAATTGAGAATAATTTTTTTTTAAACTCATAAATAAAAAAAAATTCTTCTCAATTTCTTTTTTGAGTATTTATTAATATACCTTTAAAAAACTATATGAAGGGTAAATACATACATACGTCCATATTTATTTTTATACATTATTCTTTTTATTCCATATAAAGTATGAAAAGTTAAATCTATACTGCATGCATAGTGTATAGGTATATGAACACATATAAAATATTCAAGGTCTTTTTACTTTTTTTTCGTTACTATGATTTGAAATTAAAAAAAACTAAATAGAGATTTTACATCTTTTATTGATGTATGTGTGTATATGAAATTAAAACAGCTAAGTGTATTTTTCGTTCTTCTTGTAAATCAAAATAGAAAAATTTATTTTCATATTTATTATTTGTAACTTTTGATATTAATGTTGAATGAATGTGCGACAGACAAGCTTATTATTAAAAGTTGTATGGCTTGTAAAATCTTAAATAATCTTATCATTTTAATAAGTACTAGTATCGCCCTGTGCTCGAGATTCGAGCTATTTTTGCTTTTAAATTTACATACAAAATTATTTTTTTGAAATTTATAATAGACTAATTTAACACGAAAAACTATATTTTTTTTCCTATACGTAATAAAATATATTGCAACAATGTTGTCAACAATTCTTGCGCTTGAAATTTGCTAAAAAAAAATTTATAATTTGTTGTATTTTTGAATTTTATTCCTATAGCTAAAGTCGCTTTAAAGAGAGTATAATGTGGTACAGTTATTGCACAAAATAGGCGATTTACATTCTAAATAAGAATAGTGTTCTAATATATAATGTTCTGAAAATTTGATGATGATGTATTATGTATCCTAATTAAAAAGCTTATTCATAGAGCATAATATGTACATATACAACAAAATTTAACATACCTATCATAATTCATAAGTAAATAAGTTAAGTACTTAGTATTATATTATATTGAAGCTGCCAAAATACAAAATAATAGTTAAGTTGACAGAAGTCGAGATTTTTTTTAAAATCACAATTTTAAGATTTATAACATATCTATATTGATGATTTTTTCCTCCCCTTGTTCCATTTTTAAATTTAGTAGCTCCATAGGCAAATAAGCACTACATTTCAATAATAAAATCTGAAATTTTTACTACAAATGTATGTACATATACAAAAAACGGTTCTGAATTCTTTACTTTACTTTATATTATACCTATTTGTATAGGAGTGAACTACTCTTTTTACAGCTACACCACACCGCCTCTTGAAGAATAGTAGATGAAAGGAGTAGATAATTAAATATTTATTTTATCTAAATTAAAGCATACGACGTACAATTTTTATACGGCAGTACGTCAATATGTCTATCTATATATCCGTAAATTGATACGCGCGTACACACAAAAATATTTATTTGAATGTTTTAATTTAAAACAAAAAATTTTATTAATTTCATATAATAGGTATATATTTTTAATTTTTTTCAATATAAGATATTTTTTAAAACATAATCTTAGAAATATAAGAAAAACCAAAAACCATTTGTCAATTTGTAAACTTTAAAAATCCGATTACAGTACATCGCGTTACGCGTATTTTGGTTGCTCTCATGTAAATTCATGTACCTATTTATTTGTAAATTTTTTGACAGAAATTATACGTCAACTTTTATTTAAGATTAAGATTATTTTTTAGTTTTTTTTTGCGAACATATTATAGGTATTTTCAATTATTTTGAATGTATGTTTTTTAAAAAAAAAAAAATTATTTTAAAATATTTTATTTTGAAATCTAAATCGTAGCAACATCAGAAAAAACAATTACAATATTTTTATACGCTTTGTCAAATTTTAAAATTTTAAATTCCGAAGTACAGTACACAACATACCTACTTATTTCAAATTTTTTTGACAGAAACTGCATGCCGTACGCGTTTATTCTGGTTGATCTGTAAAGAACACATAATTTTTCTTAAGAAATGTTATTTTTTTGTTTCTGCAAACATACTATATAGGTATTTCAATTATTTTGAATATATGTACAGTATTTTTTAAAAAAATATAGGTATTTTTAAAAACAATATTATTTTAAAATATTTTATTTTTAGAACAATAACAACATAAGAAAAAACAATAACTTTTTTACATGCTTTGTCAATGTTTAAATTTTAAAAATTCGAGGTACAGTAAGTTATTCTCATGTAATATCATGTACTTAACTACTAATTTAAAACTTTTTATTAGCAATTATACACAATAAGCGTTGATTTTTGTTAGGTCCAAAGGAACAAATCATTTAAATTGCAAATTATTTTTTTAAGAAAGATTTTTCGTTTTTAATTTTTTGCAAACATATTTCAATTATTTTGAATATATGTTTTAAAAAAAATTATTTTAAAAAAATATTATTTTAAAATATTTTATTTTTAAAATTTAATTGTAGCAACATAAGAAAAAACAATTACAATATTTTTATACGCTTTGTCAATTTTCAAATTTTAAAACTCCGAGGTACAGTACGTCGTGTATGCTTTCATGTAAATTTATTTACATTACAACTTATTTCAAAATTTTTTGACAGAAACTGAACGCCGTACATGCTGAATTTGGTTGATCCATAAGACGTAACAAATCATTTTTCTTAAGAAATATTATTTATCAGAAGTCGGTTTCTTATTTTACAAAAAACTTAACAAAAACCAACAACAATATACGATTTAAAAAAAAAAATTTTTAAGCAAACGAAAAAAAAGTACAGTACTTTTCGGTTATAACGACCATGATGGGATGGAAAATATTCGTCATAATAAACGAATGTCGTTTTAAAAGAATGCTGTGAATTTTGAAAAATTAGTATAAGACTATACATTTGCTAAAATTTTATTTGATGTGTCAGCCTCAAGCCTATGTATATAGTACTTTTTCTTCTAATGAAATTTTTTTTGTATTTTTGATGCGTTATTATGATTTTTTTTATATTCAAAAATAAATAAAAAAATACTAAATTAATCACCAAGCAACATAATTAGATATAATAATTTTAAATAAAAGAAATATCAATGTAATAAAAAACTTTCATTTTTAGGTAAAATTTAATTCTTTGGCAAAAAGTGTAAAGATTATTATAATTAAAATTGCACCGAGTTCGTTATAAATGAAAACTACTGTATAAACCAAATGTATTGCTTTCATTTCGATAGAACTCATTTTTTTTCGTTCACTTTTTAAGATAAAGAAAAAACAAAAACAAAAAAAAAATTTTAAAAAAATTTAAATCTCCTTGTTCATTGAATATTCAAAAAACAGAAAGATATACATAAGTCGGCGCCTATAATCTTTTGAATTAGATTTAGCTGCGAGTTACAACCGAAAATGAATTACATTTACACAGAAAGTCGGCGCATAATATTAGAGTCATAAGCCTCAACTTTTAGCCGCGTGACCGTTAAATTCAAAATTACGTTAAATTAAAGACATGTTTTCACCTGAAAAAACGCAATATTCTTAAAAAAAAATATCATTGTCCTATGAAAACAAAAAAAACCTTTCTTTTGGTTGTTGTTTCATTAAAATTGGTTAAATAGTTTACCCAGAAAAAGGATGTTTATATTTGTATGGGAAAAAATAAGCCGATTAAATATTATGATGTATAAGAATTTTACGTTTAGGAAGAATTTAGTTCGTTATTTTGGTTGACTCAAATTTTTTATTTAAATGGACATGAAAAGTAAAAATATAAAATTTAATAAAATTTCAATATTTTTTTAAATAATTCTGTTTTATTATTAATTCTTAAGTTAGTTAATAAGGGAAAAAGCCAAATGGAATAAGTATTGCATTACATTATTGAAAAATATATAAAAAAAGCTTTAATATTTTATATTCCATTCGGCATAAAAAACCCTTATAGCAAAAAAAAAATATAATATAAAATATGTACATAGGTATAAACAAAACAAAACAATTCATTGACTAAAAAAAATTATCGAAAACAAACAAAAATATTCATTAACTTGAATTTAGTTACAGTAGGGCCGCGATAATCCGAAATTCGCGCTGATCCGAAACACAAATTTCTTTATTGGCTGCCTTTATAATCCGAAACAAAAAAAAAGGTTAACTCGATAATACGAATTTTTTGTTTTTATTCATTGTATTTGTTACATACTCGTACTTAAATTTTTTTTTATTTTGTTTTTTTTATTTTTATTGTTTTATGGGCATTTTTTTAAATAAAAAAGGGAATTTCCCATACGTTTTTTTGATGTAATTTTTAAGTGTAACAATGTAAGAACAAAACATTAATGATTAGTTTCTCTTCAAGTGTAAATCGTTAATACATAAAATGTCTTGCAAAATTAAAAGAAAGCACAAGACTTTGAACTTAGAACAAAAAGCTGAAATTATTAAGAAAGTATCAGACGGGGTAAGTCTAAAAAGCTTAGCTTTGAAATATGGCGTAGGATTTTCAACAATATTTGACATAAAAAAAAAAGAAAAATGAAATTTTAACTTTTATTGCATCAAGTGATGCTGGTCCATGCAAGAAAATGACGCTAAAATCTGGTGAGTATCCAGATATGAAGATGAAATCCAAAGCTTCAACACATGCATTTTATGGGCCGAACAAAATAACTTACCATTGCAGCAAATATTATTATTGAGGAATATTAAAGAAAAGGTTTATATCTCATAGCTTAAATACAGCAAAACAAACAAAAATTCCTAATTTTTTTTCTACTACTTAAATTTTTTAATTAATTTATATTGTTTTCTTATTTTTTTGTTACTTTTTTATAAGTTTTTTGTTATTAATTTTCAAATGTTATATACCTAAATTAAAAGCTGCACCTATATTAATATTTAAAATGTTTTTAAGATCTTCGCCATTAATGCCCTTCTCTGTGGCATAAAAACTAAGAACATACTTCCAATTATGTACTAATCCCCTTAGGAGAGAAACACAAACGTATTTTGCAACGCTTTTCGTTCTTTTAAAGCTATAATCCGAAAAATCACTAATTTGATCCAATGCACTATTATAGTTAAGATCCCTTCTAATACTAATTTCATCGAAAACTAATACTGCTTCCTTTTCAAGAGAATTTTTATTCGAAAATATAATCCCTAATTCATTAATATTCTTTTCATTAAGACCTACATTTAAATATTTAATAGGGATCCACCTATTAAGGGAACTAAAATGGGGTAAATCTAACTTTATCGCATTCTTTAAAAATAAATAACCTTTTGGAGAACTAAAATGTATATATAAAGCTACCTTTTTTTCATCTTTTGACCATATCTTTCCATTTTTGAAATTCATTTTTAAAAAAGTTTTGGCATCGTTTGCTAAATGAGACTGCCTATCAATTGTATTAGATAAAGAATCCTGCTTTTCCTTTTTTATTTTTAATTGTAATTTCCTATTCTGAATTTTTAAAGACATAATTTTTTTTTTTAAATAAACATTTTTTTTTTTATATTACCTAATGTTTTATGACATGTGGAAAATTTTTTAAAATAAAAATTTTCTTTCTTTTGAAATTTCAAACAATGCCTACAAAAATTAATCGACAATTCATTTGGGGACACCGTTCGAATGTTTTCTAAGGGTACTTTTAAATTTTCTAGATTTTTTTGACTATAAAATTTAATATTTGATTTATTATTAAATGTTTTAGAAAACATATTTTCTTTATTAAAATTTGAAAACTCTTTTGACTGAAAGTTTAAATTAGATAGTGGAGTTATAGGATTGATTTCAATATTATTATGTGGCAAACACAAACTTGGAAAAGCTCCCTTTTTTAGTTTTTTCCCTAAAAATTTTTTCTCGAAATGGTCTTCGCAAATAAATAATTTTTTTGTTTTTAAATTTTCTATACTTACAATACATGCCGATACCCAAATTTCGAATAAATTTTTCTCTTTTGGAAATTCATACAGCCTACCGTCAAAATTACGTCTACTTCTATTGCACACTATGCAAGGGGTACCATTCTTACGGTAATCTGCTTTTACGTCCTTAAACATTCTTCATTTAAAACATGCATAAAGAAAATGAAGGAATGACAAAAGGAATAAGCAGAGAAAATAGATATTTCTGACAATGCGGAATATATCTATCAGGCCGAAACGCTAATTTGATTTTCAGAATTTAACCAAATTTAAGTATATTTATAAAAAAAAGTTTATTATTTTATAATAATACATCAAATACATAATAATCATAAGATTATTACATAAAAGACATAAAATATTATAATATTTTTCAGAAAATTAATAGACAAAATTGTTACATGGCTTTATAAAAATATACCGCATTGTTTCAGATGAAGAAAATTAGAACGTAAAAAAATGCAAGGTGTTTCATGAGTAAAGTATTTTTTATTCCTAAATACATGCAGCAATTATCTTTTAAAATTCATAATCCAAATTTTTTTTTACATGTATGTAGGTACATATACATATTATTATGATTACTATTTCTAATGTAACATCTTGCATGATAAGTTATAAGAAAAATACAATGAAATTTAGATAAAAGCTATAGTAAAAGCAATAAGCTATGATGTGACAAGTTATACCTCGTAATTACACGAAATTTTGGGGGATATGAAAAAAATTTTTTAACTGGAAATTTCTTATTTTGTAAAAAAAAAAATTTCGTAAAAATATGTAATTACTTTAATAGTGATAACTTGTCATGTAGCGAATGTTATTTTTTTTTTTAATTGCTTTTGTCTAAAATATAATACTCATTCTAATAGAAAATTTATAAATTAATACTGACATGTATATTTTATACATCAAAAAAAAATAGAGAAAAATATCACATAAAAAAAGTTATATTTACAAAAAAATATGTACACACATACATTTTTCTTAACATTCATAAAAATATGCATAAAAATGTAAATATGTGAATATGTACATACATTAATATATAATCTTCACATAATATCATAATATTCAAATTAGGAAATATTTTTTTTTTTTCTAGAGCTTAAAAAAAATTCTTCTCAATTTTTAAGTAAAAATAATTGAGTTTTAAAATGAATTTTGAGTGTTGAGTAAAAATGGGACGGGATATTGAGTAAAATGGGACGGGATTTTTAAAAAGAAATGACTAACGAATTTTGTTCTACGTGAATACTCTATATATATGTTACTTTATGATATAATTAGAATAAAAAATGTACAATATTTAAGTAAACTGTTTATTAATTAATTTTGATGGGAAAAGTGTTTTGCAACTATTCTCATTAATAAAGGTAAGTTGTTGAACTTTCGGTTGACCTCGGCATGTGTTAAGGTAAGTATATGTATGTGCAACATATATAACTCCTCTCCCATTAGTTTCAGGTTACGGCCAAATAAATTGTGGTTGTGTAATTATTGCTGAGTTTTGACTTCTGGTGTTGTATGAGTTTCGTTTCATGAATGTTTAGTTTATATAAATTTGAAGAAATCCCATTAATGTGATAAAAATTACTAATACGACCGTTATTATAGTGTAACTGTTGTTTTCTAGAGTATTTAGCTGACGTAAGTATGTTATTTTACGAGTGCCAAATTGAAAGTTGTCAAGTTGCTTTAATTTTGTGTTATTATGTATAAATGTGATATTGATCTCATTAAAAGCTATTGGATGTATGTTAATTTCGTCCCAATATTGTTTTGCTAAAGTTGAATATGTAAAATTGTTTTGTTAAAGTTGAATAAACGGTATATATTTCAATTTTACAATTTTCGAAGTGTATCAGCTTGGTGCCCTTTATTTCAGTGATGGAAACCATTTAATTTTTTTGGTTGGTTTGGTTTCATGGTCCGAAAAAATTATAGTCTTGGTTTTTGTTTTGGTTTCGGTTTGCCAAGCCATGAAAACCTTGGTTTGGTCTTGGTCTTGGTTTGGCTTTATTGAAAGGAAATCAATAAAGTAAATCTTCAATTGAATATATTATAAAAAATAATTTATTAAAAAATTAAAAATATAACAAAAAAACAGAACAATAATAAATTCAAATCCAATATAAATAAATCCACCAGCATTATAAAAATGAAAACTATATATACAGGAATTGAAAATAAAAAAATTATCCATTATTATATTATTTACAACATATATGTAACATTAAAATTATCTATAAAAAAAAACGAGATCAGGAGTTTAGTTTTAGTAAGAGCATATTTTGCAATACCTCTTCCCCCAACCTTTCACTCTGATCACTTTAAATAAATTTAAGAGCTGAAAATGCTCTTTCAACAGACACTTGCGTAGCAGGTAGAGCAAAAATAATTTGAGCAATATTGTATAGTTCTATTTCACATTGTTTTCTATTTTCCCAATATAAAATAGGATTATCCGTTTTTGGTATCCTTTTTATACCCTACACCTATAGAATAGGTAAAGGGGTATATTAACTTTGGTATGGTGTTTGTAACTACCTAAAGGAAGCGAGCTAGATATGGAAAAGTATATATATTTGTGATCACCGTGACCGCCTGAGTCGATATAGCCATGTCCGTCCGTCCGTCCGTCCGTAGGCACGATAACTCAAAAAATAATGGAGTTATCTTGATGAAATTTTAACTGAAGATTACTAGGACTGAAAGTACGGCGGGGATTGCATATTGGCGAAATCGGCCCATGGGTTCGGATTCTGGACCTTTTAATCGATCGAAGGGCTAACGAACATATATAAAAAATCACAATAACTCAACAACTAATGACGCTATCTTCATCAAATTTGTGCTGTAGGTTACTAGTAATGAAACTACTTCGGGGATTGCGTAAGGTCGGGATTGGACCATGGATTCGGAACCTAGAACTTTTTGATCGAATTTAGGCCAAACGAGCATAATTCCGAAACCAATGAAGATAGAACCTCCAAATTTGGTATCGGGGTGTCCCTTCCTATTTCCTAAGTGTCTTGGGAATTTGGGTCCCATTGGAGTACTGGGTCGGGGACCAGCCACACATTTCCGAAGACCTTAAAGCATATCTTTAAAATTAATAAAGATAACAACTTGAAAAAATGTAGAATCTTCCAATTTGCCACAAGGGTGTTCTTTACTATCTCTTGCATGTTCCCTTAATTTGGGATCAATTGGAGAGGTGGTTCAGTACCCCTCTCAGACCTCCCAAGTTTTAAAAGCTTATAATCGAAATTACTAAAAATAGTTACTTAAAATTAAGATAGACCGTTCAAATTGTGTACAAGGGTTAACTAGTACTATAAGTAAAGCGCGGGCTGTATAAGGGCGAAATCAGCCCACGAGTTCGGATTCTGGACTTTTTAGTCGGTGTCAGGGATAACGAACATATATTAAAAATCACGATAACTCAACAACTACTGAGGCTATCTTCATGAAATTTGTGCTGTAGGTTATTGGTAATGAAACTACGGCGGTGATTACGTACGGTGAGGATTGGACAATGGGTTCGGAACTTAGAACTTTTTGATCGAATTTAGACCAAACTAGCGTAATTCCGAAACCAATGAAGATATAACCTCCAAATTTGGTATCAGGGTGTCCCTTCCTATTGCGTAAGTGTCTTTGAAATTTGGGCCCCATTGGACTAGTGGGTCGGGGACCAGCCACTCAGTTTCGAGGACCTTAAAGCATATTTTCGAAATTAATAAAAATAGTAACTTGAAACAAATGTGGAAGCTTCAAATTTGGCCCAGGGTGTTCTTTACTATTTCTTCCGTGCCCCCCTAATTTGGGATCATTTGGACTGGTGGTTCAGGACCTCTCTTAGACCCTCCAAATGTGTAAAAGCTTATCATCGAAATTAATAAAACTAGTAACTTAAAATTAAGATAGAACGTTCCAATTGTATACAAGGGTTAACTAGTATTGAAAGTATGACGGGACTGCATATGGGTGAAATCGTACCATGGTTTCGGGTTCTGGAACCCTTGACAAGTTCAAGGACTAAAAAACATATATCTTAAAAACACCATAACTCAAAATATAATGCCGGTATTTTGATGAAATTTAAACTCTAGGTTACTAATAATGAAAGTACAATGGGAATTGGTTCTGGTCGAGTTTAATTTCAAAGCCAAAGAATATATTTCCTATGTCATATGTGTCTCCGAAATCAAGACTTATTTGTAGTGGTTCAGCTATGTTCAAAGGTACTTGCTGCATTTATGTAAAATTTATTTGAATATTTAAATGAATTAAATGAAAAAGTCTAAATTTTTAATTGTATTTTAGAAATACATTTATTGCATATTTTGCGTTTATAAACTTTTCTATTAGGTATATAAACTAACCATTTAAAATAATTGCAATTTTGAAAAATTTGGATTATTAAATATATCAAACTAAGATAAAAGATAATCAAACTTTTTATCACAAAATTTAATAATTAGAATTTTTTCATTTTTTTGTAATTGAATTGGAATAAATATATTTTCATTTATTTCAAGTTTGTTTGTTTTTTAATATTTTTAAATAGATAAATTAGTAAGAATTTGTAATATTTTTTAATAGATAGGGTAATTAGAAAATGTTTTTAGTATTATAAAGATAATTTGGTTAGCTATGTCTTACGATCAAATTAATAACAGCTTTTATGGTGTTAAAATGACTTATGGATATGTCCTTAAATTTGAACATTATTTCTAATATGTATTTCTATAGGGTATTTCTAAGTCGGTTGCACCGACTGACTGTTTCTTTACTTGTTATATTGTCAAAAGCGTCAATTCAATATAAAATTAAAAATGTTGCCAATATGGCAAAAAAAAATATATGGAAATGAAATAAAAAATGTTGCAAATTTTTTTATTCGTGAGGGCTAGATTATGCATTTCAAAATGAAAAGAGCTGAATTGCAAGTTTTGTTTTGAAAATGTCTAATGACTTTTTAAGTAAAAATTTTAAATTGCTCCTGTAGGATTTTATTTCATTTTAAATTAAAACCATAAAACCAACTAATTTTTTAGTGGTTTTGGTATGGTTATGGTTTCTGTATTTTAATTTATGGTGGTTTTGGTTTTGGTTCCTTAAATTTTTACTGGTTTTTTGGTTTTATGGTTTGGTCCAAAACCGGTTTCCAACCTTGCTTTATTTGTTGAATATTTGGTTCGCAAGTTGTTATTATGGTGGTGTGCGGGATGTCTACAAGTATAATGAAATTTGGTTCTGGTTGGTAGATTTCCACAGAATTTTCGATTTCTTGTGTTTCACAGTTTGCTGATCGGTTTTTTATTAAATTTCCAATGCAATTTAGTCCATAAGTAGATTCTACATGTAACTGTTCATCACACAAGTATGTGCCTTCGATTTTTTGAGAGTTTTCATTAAAATATTGCATAGTGTTACCATTTGTTAAAAGATATGGTTTTGTAATTATTTGTTTAGTATTGTTAATTGGAAGAGTTATTATGTGGTATAAGGAATAGGATATTTTGAAATAATAGGTATCTGAACATTGAAAATTATATTTGTATTATTATAATAAGCCTGAAGATTTAATAATTCGTAAAGATGTTCTGTAGATGTTATAGTAAAATTTTGTTCGATAAAATTTGAAAGTATTTCTGAGAGCTCTATTGGGTTTAGGATTTGTGTGGGTATTATATTAAGTTTTGCTAGGATGATGGCTTCGGCAATATTACTCAGGTGATTGTTTAATAAGTCAATGTGATAGTTAATTTCGTTCAGATATTGTATTTTTTTGAAAATATATTCCTCGCGTCTGATACTATTATGTATTCTGTCTTGTAAGTCGTTTATATTTTCTGCAATAGTTTGTTGTTGTTTATTAATGTGATCGGTTGCATTTTCAAACCTTTCTATCATCTGATTGTTTATTGAGGTCTGATAGTTTGCTTGGTCTTTCAAGATATTGTCATTATAAAGTAAGTTTTCAATTTGGTGATTTATTTTAATTGCACCATTGGCGTCCATATTACCTGTGATAGTCTTAATTACAGTTCCAAGTCCGTTAATTAGTCCTCTTTTTATCCTAAATTTGGGTTCAAGTGATTCGTATTTAATTTTTAGTTCGTTCAATATAAGTATTGTAATATTAATTGAATGTTCTATAACTGTTGTGGCGGAAAAGATTCGTAAGGATTCCTCAAACTTTTTCTATATTGTTCGAGTCTTATTACGTGAAGAAAGTTAGTATGTCCTTGTATAAGTTTTGCGGTTCCGAGTTTCATCGGTAGTATGCCATTATTCTGTATTAGGTTCTGTATCTCTAATTTCTGTTCTATTGTTATTCTGAAATTTACGTTTAGTTTTTATTTTACTTTTGCGAAATATTTGGTATTTGCGGGTAATAAGAGTAATATAATTATTTGATCTAACTCTATTTTTTGAAAATTTGGGTTTTAATTTATTCCTACGGTTTTCTTTTCTAAAAATTGTGTCACCTTCTTCAAAGTTAGGAGGATCATTTATATTTTGATTTAAATTTTCAATGTTTCTACTAGTTTTTTGTTCAACTCGTTGTTTTATTGAAGGGAAGAATTGAGTTTGAAATTCGTTAAGTTTGTTTAAGTATTCGTGGATATTTTGGTGATTAATTTTTTCAAATTGATGGGTTTTACCGTAAAATACTTCAAAAGGAGTATGTTGCGTACTAGAATGGATTGCATTATTGTAAGTGATTAATGTTTCTGAAAGGATTTCATCATGGTTTCTATTTTTTAGTTTATCGTTTATGACTCTGAATATTTCTGTTAGAGTAGAGTGTAGTCTTTCTACGGGTGAATTGCTACTGTTGTATAGATGTATGATGAAGTTCTATTGAATATTGGTTACAAAAATCTTTGAATATTGTAGAAGTGAATTTTAGAGCAGAGTCAGTAACCAGCTTTTTTGGTATGCCGTGTAGGCTTATAAAATGTTTCACATGTTTTATAATTATCAGGCTATTTCTACTTTCAATGGTGTATGCGGCTGCAAATTTAGAAAATTTAACAATAAGGGTGAGTATTTGTTTATTGTTTATAGCATAAATATCCATATGAACAATATCTAATGGTTTGTTTGGAGTTTCGGGAACCATATGTTTAATAATCGGTGGGTTACGATCATATTTCATGGTTTGACAAATCTCACAATTATTTATAATTTTCATAATTTGAATTTTAAGAATGATTAAGAATGAAATGTGGTCTTGTTCATCTTCGTTCAGTACGTCTTCTAAAATTTCCATGCATCTTATTATTTTGAAAATTTTTGTTTGGGAAAAATATTTAGAAAAACAAGATTGGACAATTTTAAATGTGTCGTCATCAGTATAAATAGCATTTAGTTTATTGGGTGCTAAAAACTTTTTTAATATGTCAGTTATGGTTGATTCATTTGGGCTATTAAGTTTAATGATTCTTCTTTGCTTATTTTTAAAAAGCATTTTTAGTGAGGAGTGGTTAGTGTCTGATTTTTCGATTATTACCTGTAATGAGAATTCGTTTAATGGTCTCTCTGATATAGGTATACCATCACCCATATCTTCTAAGGCTGAGTGTACCGTAGCTCCGCAAGAGCTTGGACCAGTTTCATTGATATTAATTTCGGTCCTAATTCGACTCAAAGCATCAGCATTAGAATTCAGAGTTCCTTTTTTGTAAACAATTTCCTAGTCATATTCTTCCAACTTAAAGCGCCAACGCACTAATCTTGAGTTAGAATCCTTTAGGCTCATAATCCAAGTTAATGACGATTTGGAATTTCCTTCCAAAAAGGTAAGGACGGAAATATTTCGTAGCCCAAACTATGGCTAGAAGTTCTTTTTCTATTGTTGAGTAATTTTATTCCGACTCGGTAAGAGTACGGCTTGCATAACAAATTGGTTTGTCATTGCCAACCGTTCCTTGGGATAAAATGGCACCTAATGCAAAATTGCTGGCGTCCGTTGTTAGTATAAACGGTCTTTCAAAATCCGGATATTGTAAAATTGGATCATTTATCAACAATTGTTTACAAAGTTCAAACGTTCTTAAGAAATTTTCATTGTGGACTACATTTTTGTTCTTTTTAAGACATTCTGTCAATGGTTTTGTTAGTTTAGAAAAATCTTTAATAAATTTCCTGTAGTAACCTAAAAGTCCTAAAAATTCTTTTATGTCCTTTTGGGTCTTAGGTAAGGGAAATTTTTTTAGTGCTTCTATTTTCAAGGGATTAGGCTTTATGCCTTGTTACGACATGTCCAAGAAATTCAATTTCTTTATGCAAAAATTCCGATTTGTCCATTTGTACTTTTAAATTTGCTCTTTTCAAAGCACTAAATACCTTTTTCAGATTTTCCATATGTTCTTGTAAGGATGTTGAGTACACTATTATGTCATCCAAGTAGACGAGACATATTGTTCCCTGCAATTCTTTAAGGACATTATCCATGACCAGTTGGAATGTGCTAGGTGCGTTTATTAAGCCAAAAGGCGTGCGTACATATTTAAAATGTCCAGCTTCAACCGTAAATGCTGCTTTTGAGACATCACGAGGATCCATTTCTATTTGGTGGAATCCACTCGCGAGATCTAAGGTAGATAAGTACACACACTTTCCCAATTTATCAAGGACTTCTGTGATATTTGGAATAGGGTACCTATCACTCACAGTTTTCTCATTCAGCTTACGATAGTCGATTACAAGTCTCCTTTTTTTCTTACCGCTTGCATCGGCTTTCTTTGGAACTACCCAAACTGGTGAGCTCCAGGGAGAATAACTGGGCCTTATGATACCTTGTACAAGCATTTCGTTTATCTGCCTTTTTACTTCTTGCTTATGCACGAATGGGTTCCTATACGATTTTGTATATAGGAATATCGTCTTTAGTTATAATCCTATGTTTAATTTCATTCGTGAAGAATAAATTTTGTCCATCTCTAAAGAATATGTCGTCATATTCTTTGCGTACTTTGATCAATTCTTTTTTTCCTCGTTATTTAAGTGGTTCGTTCTTATAAGTTCTGGAATATCGTTAATGGGTTCGTAATTTTCCGTTCGTATGTTAAAGTTATTTACTTCTATGAAGTCGGAAGAAGAATAATTTTCAACTTTTATAGGTTGTTCCATATAAATAGTTTGATCATTATTACTTCTATTCTATATTTCTATATAACTAAACCAATTTTTAGCTAAATATATTCCTTCGGAAATTATTAAATGAGGGTTTAAAAATATTCGTTTGATAAAAATATTCCCATATTTTTTATCAACTGGTAATTTTATTCTAGTTTTGGATTTAGCTGGTATGATATATTTTTCTGATATTAAATTAGGTTTAAAGTGAAGCGGTATTTTTGAATTTTCAGTTAAAAGGATATGGTTACTTAGATCGATTTTAGCTTTTAATTTTTGAAGAGTATCAAAGCCAATCAATCCACCAAAATAAGCGTGAAAACGGAAAATTAAAAATTGAATTGATCCTGTTTGGCTAAATTCTTTAAAAGTCGGAAGTTCTACTGTTTGATTTAGTTTATGGTGATTGAAAGCTGTTGAAATTGTTATGGGTGTTATTTCTTTAATTTTTGAAAGTTTTGTAAATTTGGGATTAATGAATGAAGCGGATGCGCCTGTATCGATTAGGAATCTTAACGGGCGACCAAACGAAGATGCTATTAAAATATATGGAAGCGATTCTCCGTGTTTGTTTAGATCTATGTATCCGATGGGTTCATAGAGGCTTTTGTCAAAAAATTTAAGTCATTATTATAGTTTTGTTCTTCATACATTTCGTAGTTATTACAGTCATTTTATTAATAAAGTCATTGTTGTAATAATCATCTAAATTTTGATATTTATTTTGTGAATCGTATATTTCGTTGTTGTTGTTATTGTTCAACGATTCACAGTTTTGGGAACTTTGATAATCATTTCCGATATTAATCGGATTTTGTTCATCTTTTTCAGTAATGTGGAATAATTCTTTATTTCTTATTTGGATTGTTCCACCCGTCGCAACATCCATTGGCTCGTTTTGTTGTCGGAATTGGTTTTGTTGAAAAGGCGGTCTAGGTTGAAAAAAGGATCTATTGTTTTGAAAAGGACCTCTGTTATTTTGATAACCGGGTCTATTGTTTTGAAAAGGAGGTCTATTATTTTGGAAAGATGGTCTGTTTGTTTGAAAGGAGGTCTTTGAAAAGTGGGTCTATTTGTTTGGAAATCGTTTCCGAAATGGTTTTGTATTGATGGTCTTGGTGCAGGTCTATTTTGATTAACGTTTGGAGAGGGTCTAACCGAATCAGGTTTTGCATAAAATGTATTTTGTTCTTTAATGCAAAGTGAAAAAGCTTCAGCTAAAGTGCTTGGCTTCATTGCTCTGATTGTGGAAGCTAGTGGTTCTCTTAAATCTGTCAAAAATGAATTAAGACTCATTTCTGCATAAAGAGTCTTTTTCGCATTGACCACGTGATTAACTGTTTCATGGATTTTTATATGGTTAATCATGCTAGAGAATATTTTTACTACGTCACTGTAGAATTTTTCAACCGTTGCAATTTTTTGTTTTAATTTATGCAAGTCACGGATTAAAGATGTTTCGTTACGTTTGTCTGCGTAATGTAGGATTAAGTTTTCTTTAATATTATCACACACTAATGGAGTTCTGTACATGTTAAGAACTTCATTCGCGGGTCCTACTTTCTTATTACGTATAGCCCTTAAAAGACCGTAACTAGTACCACTTGTCACTGATATTAATTTTAGGACTTCGTCCGCATTAGCTAAGAACTAACTTTTTTAACTCCAATATTTTCATATAAAAATTTGAAATTTGTCTGCACATCTTGTACTAACATGAATTTATATGAATTTTGTTTTTTGTTTGTTTTTTTTTCGTTGTTTATTTTTTTGTAGATAACGAATTTTTCGAGTTACGATTTCATATGATTTAAATTATGCGTAAAATTTTTTAAAAAAATTTTAAATTTGGACTTTTAGATTTATGAATCATAATCATTATAAATATTATGATAATTTTTGATCATGATGATCGTTATATAAGTATGATTATATGATGCTTATTTTCAATTTTGCTTAGGTTAAATATATTTGTGAATTAAAAATTAATTACAAGAGATAGAATTGAAAAATTAGAGCTACAGTTTTGAAATTCACACAAAATATTTTTTGGACATTTTTTAGGTTCCCTATTCTTTTTGGTTAAAACCAGACCAAAGCTTCGGAGTACTGCCACACATATTATTTAAACCAATATGGATTTCTTCAAAAGTAATTAAACCAGCAGGATGAAAATTACACACGGTTAGTTCCATAATGAATCAAGCACTTATATGAAGTTTCCAAATGTTACGGCTTCATTTTCGGGGGGTTGCCATACAACTTCTTTGCACCAATATGAATTTCTTCAAAACTAATTATGCTATGAGGATGAAAATTACACAGGGATAGTTATATAATGAATTGAGTACTTATATGAAGTTTTAAAATGTCACGGCCCCATTAGCGGGGGGCTGCAATACAACTTCTTTGCACCAATATGAATTTCAAGGAAATCGATTGTGAACTCCACCAAATTTGGATTTCAACCCTAATTTTATTAAAAATGAGTAAAACTAAGAGACAATTCTTCAATTTAAAGAACCCATAAATATCTTAAACCTTAAATTTAAGAAAAAACCTGTGACATATGTTAAAACATAATGCTGATTTGTAAAAAATATTTTAACAGGTATTCAAATTACAGGTGTTTAAATATAGCAAAATTTCAATTTTCAAGCACTTATAGCTCCAAAAAAGGGGGCTTGACAAAAAAAAATAAGTTAACCACTTCTCACTAATTTTGGAGGATTTAACGTCTCCCAAAATTTAAAAAACCCAGCTTAATACGTTTGGAAGATATTTAGGGCCAAAAATTGTGTAAAAATTGAGTTTTGCATAATGATAAATTTTAGTACCATATGGCAACCCTATATATTTTAACAATTTTATTTTAAGTGTATTTCTGTGAAGCCTAAGAAAGCAGCTTTCTTTTACCGTTTTTAGATTGAAAATACACTTAACAGAACTTTTGTTATACCAATTTAAATATAGGGCTCTTTTGAAACTTTCGGGGGCTGTAGCTTCATCCACCTTCTAAATTAAGAAAAAACTTTGACACATATTGAAACCTAATTAAAGAGCTTTAAATTTTGTATATTACTAAGAAAAATTTTGAACTCGTATTCAAGTTACGGGTGCTTAAAAATAGGAAAATTTCAATTTCGAGCCCTTATAGCTCCTAAACAGGGTACTACAAAAAAAATTTTTTAACCAACTCCTACTAATTTTTGAGGATCTAACTTCCCATAAAATTTCAAGACACTAGCTTGAATCTTTTAGAAGACATGTGTGGCCAAAAATTTTTCAAAAATTGAGTTTTGCATAATGGTAAATTTTAGTATCGTATGGCAACCCTTAACATTTGCCTTTTAAAAGTTTATAAATTTTATAAAACCAGCTATCTTTGGCCGTTTTCAGATTGAAAATACACCTAACAGTTTTTTTCTTGTTAGAAAAATTTAAAAAAGGGCTTTTTCCATATTTGGGGGGCTGTACCTCTGGAACGGGTGGGGCTACAGAAAAAATTTCTTCTACGAAATTATTTGTTTTTTGAATACCTATCTTTGTTACAACTTCTTAGCTCTATTTCAAACGGTGTAAAAGTTTTGTAAACATACGGACAGACGGACGGACAGCGTGAAGATATATGGAAACATTTTTACAAAATTTTTTGAAAATGTGTTAAAAATTAATATATATATTAATCAAATTAGAAATATTTCAATTTATGACTCATTATTTTGTAATATTTGAAATATACAACGAAAAACACCACACTCCTAATAAAATGTCTTTGTTTTTTTTTATGTAAAAAATCTTCGGAAAAACTTAAGCAATACGTTCAGAATGAAGTATAGATACACTGAATCGAAACGGTGTAGTATCTAGCGCTAAATTGTTGTACTAAACAATTTGCAACAAAATTAAAGGACATTTGATTTTGAGTGACTTTTGGTGTATTTTTATCTTATTTAAATTATGGATACAATGGAAAATTTCTATGGTATTCAAAATCATTTCTGTAATTCTATTTCTATCCTAATTATTATTTTATTTAAAATATTATTAATATGCAAATTTTTAAAATTAATCAAATGCGTATGTTATTTTGAATCTTATATTTTTTATATTTTAATCAATTTATATTTATAATTTTATAAGAAATGCGTTGATTTCAAATTTCAAATTATCAGAAAATCTTGTAAACAAACATTTTTTACATTAACACTTAAACGACAGTTGAAAATCGCTACACAATACAATTTGTTCAATATAAAATTTTATCGTACGTTGCATTTTCCTCGTAGGGGTAGATGTTAATATATTTTTCTGTATAAAACATTTGGTTCGATTTCAGTTTTAAATAAAATTGTACTTTTGTTTTACACAAAAAAAAAAAAAAATTGTGAGCCCGTTATTACATTTACACAATGAAAACACATCACAAAATTGATTTTTAATATTATAAAACGTCAAAATTTTATTTCAGTTAAAAAATAGGTTTGGTCTTGGTCTTGGTTTGGCTTTATTAAAAGGAAATCAATAAAGTAAATCTTCAATTGAATATATTATAAAAAATAATTTATTAAAAAATTAAAAATATAACAAAAAAACAGAACAATAATAAATTCAAATCCAATATAAATAAATCCACCAGCATTATAAAAATGAAAACTATATATACAGGAATTGAAAATAAAAAAATTATCCATTATTATATTATTTACAACATATATGTAACATTAAAATTATCTATAAAAACGAGATCAGTTTAGTTTAGTTTTAGTAAGAGCATATTTTGCAATACCTCTTCCCCCAACCTTTCACTCTGATCACTTTAAATAAATTTAAGAGCTGAAAATGCTCTTTCAACAGACACTTGCGTATCAGGTAGAGCAAAAATAATTTGAGCAATATTGTATAGTTCTATTTCACATTGTTTTCTATTTTCCCAATATAAAATAGGATTATCCGTTTTTGGTATCCTTTTTATACCCTACACCTATAGAATAGGTAAAGGGGTATATTAACTTTGGTATGGTGTTTGTAACTACCTAAAGGAAGCGAGCTAGATATGGAAAAGTATATATATTTGTGATCAGCGTGACCGCCTGAGTCGATATAGCCATGTCCGTCCGTCCGTCTGTCCGTCCGTCCGTCCGTCCGTCCGTCCGTAGGCACGATAACTCAAAAAATAATGGAGTTATCTTGATGAAATTTTAACTGAAGATTACTAGGACTGAAAGTACGGCGGGGATTGCATATTGGCGAAATCGGCCCATGGGTTCGGATTCTGGACCTTTTAATCGATCGAAGGGCTAACGAACATATATAAAAAATCACAATAACTCAACAACTAATGACGCTATCTTCATCAAATTTGTGCTGTAGGTTACTAGTAATGAAACTACTTCGGGGATTGCGTAAGGTCGGGATTGGACCATGGATTCGGAACCTAGAACTTTTTGATCGAATTTAGGCCAAACGAGCATAATTCCGAAACCAATGAAGATAGAACCTCCAAATTTGGTATCGGGGTGTCCCTTCCTATTTCCTAAGTGTCTTGGGAATTTGGGTCCCATTGGAGTACTGGGACGGGGACCAGCCACACATTTCCGAAGACCTTAAAGCATATCTTTAAAATTAATAAAGATAACAACTTGAAAAAATGTAGAATCTTCCAATTTGCCACAAGGGTGTTCTTTACTATCTCTTGCATGTTCCCTTAATTTGGGATCAATTGGAGAGGTGGTTCAGTACCCCTCTCAGACCTCCCAAGTTTTAAAAGCTTATAATCGAAATTACTAAAAATAGTTACTTAAAATTAAGATAGACCGTTCAAATTGTGTACAAGGGTTAACTAGTACTATAAGTAAAGCGCGGGCTGTATAAGGGCGAAATCAGCCCACGAGTTCGGATTCTGGACTTTTTAGTCGGTGTCAGGGATAACGAACATATATTAAAAATCACGATAACTCAACAACTACTGAGGCTATCTTCATGAAATTTGTGCTGTAGGTTTTTGGTAATGAAACTACGGCGGTGATTACGTACGGTGAGGATTGGACAATGGGTTCGGAACTTAGAACTTTTTGATCGAATTTAGGCCAAACTAGCGTAATTCCGAAACCAATGAAGATATAACCTCCAAATTTGGTATCAGGGTGTCCCTTCCTATTGCGTAAGTGTCTTTGAAATTTGGGCCCCATTGGACTAGTGGGTCGGGGACCAGCCACTCAGTTTCGAGGACCTTAAAGCATATTTTCGAAATTAATAAAAATAGTAACTTGAAACAAATGTGGAAGCTTCAAATTTGGCCCAGGGTGTTCTTTACTATTTCTTCCGTGCCCCCCTAATTTGGGATCATTTGGACTGGTGGTTCAGGACCTCTCTTAGACCCTCCAAATGTGTAAAAGCTTATCATCGAAATTAATAAAACTAGTAACTTAAAATTAAGATAGAACGTTCCAATTGTATACAAGGGTTAACTAGTATTGAAAGTATGACGGGACTGCATATGGGTGAAATCGTACCATGGTTTCGGGTTCTGGAACCCTTGACAAGTTCAAGGACTAAAAAACATATATCTTAAAAACACCATAACTCAAAAAATAATGCCGGTATTTTGATGAAATTTAAACTCTAGGTTACTAATAATGAAAGTACAATGGGAATTGGTTCTGGTCGAGTTTAATTTCAAAGCCAAAGAATATATTTCCTATGTCATATGTGTCTCCGAAATCAAGACTTATTTGTAGTGGTTCAGCTATGTTCAAAGGTACTTGCTGCATTTATGTAAAATTTATTTGAATATTTAAATGAATTAAATGAAAAAGTCTAAATTTGTAATTGTATTTTAGAAATACATTTATTGCATATTTTGCGTTTATAAACTTTTCTATTAGGTATATAAACTAACCATTTAAAATAATTGCAATTTTGAAAAATTTGGATTATTAAATATATCAAACTAAGATAAAAGATAATCAAACTTTTTATCACAAAATTTAATAATTAGAATTTTTTCATTTTTTTGTAATTGAATTGGAATAAATTTATTTTCATTTATTTCAAGTTTGTTTGTTTTTTAATATTTTTAAATAGATAAATTAGTAAGAATTTGTAATATTTTTTAATAGATAGGGTAATTAGAAAATGTTTTTAGTATTATAAAGATAATTTGGTTAGCTATGTCTTACGATCAAATTAATAACAGCTTTTATGGTGTTAAAATGACTTATGGATATGTCCTTAAATTTGAACATTATTTCTAATATGTATTTCTATAGGGTATTTCTAAGTCGGTTGCACCGACTGACTGTTTCTTTACTTGTTATATTGTCAAAAGCGTCAATTCAATATAAAATTAAAAATGTTGCCAATATGGCAAAAAAAAATATATGGAAATGAAATAAAAAATGTTGCAAATTTTTTTATTCGTGAGGGCTAGATTATGCATTTCAAAATGAAAAGAGCTGAATTGCAAGTTTTGTTTTGAAAATGTCTAATGACTTTTTAAGTAAAAATTTTAAATTGCTCCTGTAGGATTTTATTTCATTTTAAATTAAAACCATAAAACCAACTAATTTTTTAGTGGTTTTGGTATGGTTATGGTTTCTGTATTTTAATTTATGGTGGTTTTGGTTTTGGTTCCTTAAATTTTTACTGGTTTTTTGGTTTTATGGTTTGGTCCAAAACCGGTTTCCAACCTTGCTTTATTTGTTGAATATTTGGTTCGCAAGTTGTTATTATGGTGGTGTGCGGGATGTCTACAAGTATAATGAAATTTGGTTCTGGTTGGTAGATTTCCACAGAATTTTCGATTTCTTGTGTTTCACAGTTTGCTGATCGGTTTTTTATTAAATTTCCAATGCAATTTAGTCCATAAGTAGATTCTACATGTAACTGTTCATCACACAAGTATGTGCCTTCGATTTTTTGAGAGTTTTCATTAAAATATTGCATAGTGTTACCATTTGTTAAAAGATATGGTTTTGTAATTATTTGTTTAGTATTGTTAATTGGAAGAGTTATTATGTGGTATAAGGAATAGGATATTTTGAAATAATAGGTATCTGAACATTGAAAATTATATTTGTATTATTATAATAAGCCTGAAGATTTAATAATTCGTAAAGATGTTCTGTAGATGTTATAGTAAAATTTTGTTCGATAAAATTTGAAAGTATTTCTGAGAGCTCTATTGGGTTTAGGATTTGTGTGGGTATTATATTAAGTTTTGCTAGGATGATGGCTTCGGCAATATTACTCAGGTGATTGTTTAATAAGTCAATGTGATAGTTAATTTCGTTCAGATATTGTATTTTTTTGAAAATATATTCCTCGCGTCTGATACTATTATGTATTCTGTCTTGTTAAGTCGTTTATATTTTCTGCAATAGTTTGTTGTTGTTTATTAATGTGATCGGTTGCATTTTCAAACCTTTCTATCATCTGATTGTTTATTGAGGTCTGATAGTTTGCTTGGTCTTTCAAGATATTGTCATTATAAAGTAAGTTTTCAATTTGGTGATTTATTTTAATTGCACCATTGGCGTCCATATTACCTGTGATAGTCTTAATTACAGTTCCAAGTCCGTTAATTAGTCCTCTTTTTATCCTAAATTTGGGTTCAAGTGATTCGTATTTAATTTTTAGTTCGTTCAATATAAGTATTGTAATATTAATTGAATGTTCTATAACTGTTGTGGCGGAAAAGATTCGTAAGGATTCCTCAAACTTTTTCTATATTGTTCGAGTCTTATTACGTGAAGAAAGTTAGTATGTCCTTGTATAAGTTTTGCGGTTCCGAGTTTCATCGGTAGTATGCCATTATTCTGTATTAGGTTCTGTATCTCTAATTTCTGTTCTATTGTTATTCTGAAATTTACGTTTAGTTTTTATTTTACTTTTGCGAAATATTTGGTATTTGCGGGTAATAAGAGTAATATAATTATTTGATCTAACTCAATTTTTTGAAAATTTGGGTTTTAATTTATTCCTACGGTTTTCTTTTCTAAAAATTGTGTCACCTTCTTCAAAGTTAGGAGGATCATTTATATTTTGATTTAAATTTTCAATGTTTCTACTAGTTTTTTGTTCAACTCGTTGTTTTATTGAAGGGAAGAATTGAGTTTGAAATTCGTTAAGTTTGTTTAAGTATTCGTGGATATTTTGGTGATTAATTTTTTCAAATTGATGGGTTTTACCGTAAAATACTTCAAAAGGAGTATGTTGCGTACTAGAATGGATTGCATTATTGTAAGTGATTAATGTTTCTGAAAGGATTTCATCATGGTTTCTATTTTTTAGTTTATCGTTTATGACTCTGAATATTTCTGTTAGAGTAGAGTGTAGTCTTTCTACGGGTGAATTGCTACTGTTGTATAGATGTATGATGAAGTTCTATTGAATATTGGTTACAAAAATCTTTGAATATTGTAGAAGTGAATTTTAGAGCAGAGTCAGTAACCAGCTTTTTTGGTATGCCGTGTAGGCTTATAAAATGTTTCACATGTTTTATAATTATCAGGCTATTTCTACTTTCAATGGTGTATGCGGCTGCAAATTTAGAAAATTTAACAATAAGGGTGAGTATTTGTTTATTGTTTATAGCATAAATATCCATATGAACAATATCTAATGGTTTGTTTGGAGTTTCGGGAACCATATGTTTAATAATCGGTGGGTTACGATCATATTTCATGGTTTGACAAATCTCACAATTATTTATAATTTTCATAATTTGAATTTTAAGAATGATTAACCCTTTCACGGACACCATTTTTTATTACTGGTTCTCTGTAGGACACATGCTGTATCTTCCTTATTTTACAAGATAGAAAAATTCTGTAAACAGCAAATTGTTGGAAATTGAAAAAGAAATTGAACTAGTACATAAAAATGGGGCTTAATTTTTGGCGTTCATTTGCGTCATGATCGTTTTTAGTGCATTTGATTGATGTACTAACTCATGACGCGAAAAGACGTCATGGTTCGGATGAACTAGAATCTATTTCATTGTAGCTTGAATCGGATTCCACTTCGGCAAACAATTTTTCTATTAATTCTTTTTGTTTTTCGTATGACATTTTCTAAGAGTTTAAAAAATACAATAAAAAGATAACACATAAAAAATTTACAATACACAAAATCCAAAAAAATTCTTTGTTTTAAATTTTTGAAAATATATACTTACGGCTTTGTAAAAAATCCTATATTTTAGAAAAAAAAATTTTTTTTTTACATCTACTCAGTTACACACCTATTTTTATAATGAAGAAATTCTCATAAGAATATGACGGTATTGCACGTCATGCTTTTTGGGGAAACACCAAAATATAAAATTCATAATTTTTTAACGGCTGACAAATTTTAAAAATTTAAAATATTTATATGGACACTAATACTTTTGTATTTATACTCTCTAGGACACTAAAGTAAACACATCATTTAAACTCGTACTTTATAAGACGGCTATATTAGTCATGACTTTATGAGTCTCAAAAGTTAGGACGTGTATACACGTCATGTCCCACTAAGAAACTGGAACATGACGTGTATAGCCGTCAATGTCCGCGAAAGGGTTAAGAATGAAATGTGGTCTTGTTCATCTTCGTTCAGTACGTCTTCTAAAATTTCCATGCATCTTATTATTTTGAAAATTTTTGTTTGGGAAAAATATTTAGAAAAACAAGATTGGACAATTTTAAATGTGTCGTCATCAGTATAAATAGCATTTAGTTTATTGGGTGCTAAAAACTTTTTTAATATGTCAGTTATGGTTGATTCATTTGGGCTATTAAGTTTAATGATTCTTCTTTGCTTATTTTTAAAAAGCATTTTTAGTGAGGAGTGGTTAGTGTCTGATTTTTCGATTATTACCTGTAATGAGAATTCGTTTAATGGTCTCTCTGATATAGGTATACCATCACCCATATCTTCTAAGGCTGAGTGTACCGTAGCTCCGCAAGAGCTTGGACCAGTTTCATTGATATTAATTTCGGTCCTAATTCGACTCAAAGCATCAGCATTAGAATTCAGAGTTCCTTTTTTGTAAACAATTTCCTAGTCATATTCTTCCAACTTAAAGCGCCAACGCACTAATCTTGAGTTAGAATCCTTTAGGCTCATAATCCAAGTTAATGACGATTTGGAATTTCCTTCCAAAAAGGTAAGGACGGAAATATTTCGTAGCCCAAACTATGGCTAGAAGTTCTTTTTCTATTGTTGAGTAATTTTATTCCGACTCGGTAAGAGTACGGCTTGCATAACAAATTGGTTTGTCATTGCCAACCGTTCCTTGGGATAAAATGGCACCTAATGCAAAATTGCTGGCGTCCGTTGTTAGTATAAACGGTCTTTCAAAATCCGGATATTGTAAAATTGGATCATTTATCAACAATTGTTTACAAAGTTCAAACGTTCTTAAGAAATTTTCATTGTGGACTACATTTTTGTTCTTTTTAAGACATTCTGTCAATGGTTTTGTTAGTTTAGAAAAATCTTTAATAAATTTCCTGTAGTAACCTAAAAGTCCTAAAAATTCTTTTATGTCCTTTTGGGTCTTAGGTAAGGGAAATTTTTTTAGTGCTTCTATTTTCAAGGGATTAGGTTTTATGCCTTGTTACGACATGTCCAAGAAATTCAATTTCTTTATGCAAAAATTCCGATTTGTCCATTTGTACTTTTAAATTTGCTCTTTTCAAAGCACTAAATACCTTTTTCAGATTTTCCATATGTTCTTGTAAGGATGTTGAGTACACTATTATGTCATCCAAGTAGACGAGACATATTGTTCCCTGCAATTCTTTAAGGACATTATCCATGACCAGTTGGAATGTGCTAGGTGCGTTTATTAAGCCAAAAGGCGTGCGTACATATTTAAAATGTCCACCTTCAAATGCTGTTTTTGAGACATCACGAGGATCCATTTCTATTTGGTGGAATCCACTCGCGAGATCTAAGGTAGATAAGTACACACACTTTCCCAATTTATCAAGGACTTCTGTGATATTTGGAATAGGGTACCTATCACTCACAGTTTTCTCATTCAGCTTACGATAGTCGATTACAAGTCTCCTTTTTTTCTTACCGCTTGCATCGGCTTTCTTTGGAACTACCCAAACTGGTGAGCTCCAGGGAGAATAACTGGGCCTTATGATACCTTGTACAACATTTCGTTTATCTGCCTTTTTACTTCTTGCTTATGCACGAATGGGTTCCTATACGATTTTGTATATAGGAATATCGTCTTTAGTTATAATCCTATGTTTAATTTCATTCGTGAAGAATAAATTTTGTCCATCTCTAAAGAATATGTCGTCATATTCTTTGCGTACTTTGATCAATTCTTTTTTTTCCTCGTTATTTAAGTGGTTCGTTCTTATAAGTTCTGGAATATCGTTAATGGGTTCGTAATTTTCCGTTCGTATGTTAAAGTTATTTACTTCTATGAAGTCGGAAGAAGAATAATTTTCAACTTTTATAGGTTGTTCCATATAAATAGTTTGATCATTATTACTTCTATTCTATATTTCTATATAACTAAACCAATTTTTAGCTAAATATATTCCTTCGGAAATTATTAAATGAGGGTTTAAAAATATTCGTTTGATAAAAATATTCCCATATTTTTTATCAACTGGTAATTTTATTCTAGTTTTGGATTTAGCTGGTATGATATATTTTTGTGATATTAAATTAGGTTTAAAGTGAAGCGGTATTTTTGAATTTTCAGTTAAAAGGATATGGTTACTTAGATCGATTTTAGCTTTTAATTTTTGAAGAGTATCAAAGCCAATCAATCCACCAAAATAAGCGTGAAAACGGAAAATTAAAAATTGAATTGATCCTGTTTGGCTAAATTCTTTAAAAGTCGGAAGTTCTACTGTTTGATTTAGTTTATGGTGATTGAAAGCTGTTGAAATTGTTATGGGTGTTATTTCTTTAATTTTTGAAAGTTTTGTAAATTTGGGATTAATGAATGAAGCGGATGCGCCTGTATCGATTAGGAATCTTAACGGGCGACCAAACGAAGATGCTATTAAAATATATGGAAGCGATTCTCCGTGTTTGTTTAGATCTATGTATCCGATGGGTTCATAGAGGCTTTTGTCAAAAAATTTAAGTCATTATTATAGTTTTGTTCTTCATACATTTCGTAGTTATTACAGTCATTTTATTAATAAAGTCATTGTTGTAATAATCATCTAAATTTTGATATTTATTTTGTGAATCGTATATTTCGTTGTTGTTGTTATTGTTCAACGATTCACAGTTTTGGGAACTTTGATAATCATTTCCGATATTAATCGGATTTTGTTCATCTTTTTCAGTAATGTGGAATAATTCTTTATTTCTTATTTGGATTGTTCCACCCGTCGCAACATCCATTGGCTCGTTTTGTTGTCGGAATTGGTTTTGTTGAAAAGGCGGTCTAGGTTGAAAAAAGGATCTATTGTTTTGAAAAGGACCTCTGTTATTTTGATAACCGGGTCTATTGTTTTGAAAAGGAGGTCTATTATTTTGGAAAGATGGTCTGTTTGTTTGAAAGGAGGTCTTTGAAAAGTGGGTCTATTTGTTTGGAAATCGTTTCCGAAATGGTTTTGTATTGATGGTCTTGGTGCAGGTCTATTTTGATTAACGTTTGGAGAGGGTCTAACCGAATCAGGTTTTGCATAAAATGTATTTTGTTCTTTAATGCAAAGTGAAAAAGCTTCAGCTAAAGTGCTTGGCTTCATTGCTCTGATTGTGGAAGCTAGTGGTTCTCTTAAATCTGTCAAAAATGAATTAAGACTCATTTCTGCATAAAGAGTCTTTTTCGCATTGACCACGTGATTAACTGTTTCATGGATTTTTATATGGTTAATCATGCTAGAGAATATTTTTACTACGTCACTGTAGAATTTTTCAACCGTTGCAATTTTTTGTTTTAATTTATGCAAGTCACGGATTAAAGATGTTTCGTTACGTTTGTCTGCGTAATGTAGTATTAAGTTTTCTTTAATATTATCCCACACTAATGGAGTTCTGTACATGTTAAGAACTTCATTCGCGGGTCCTACTTTCTTATTACGTATAGCCCTTAAAAGACCGTAACTAGTACCACTTGTCACTGATATCAATTTTAGGACTTCGTCCGCATTAGCTAAGAACTAACTTTTTTAACTCCAATATTTTCATATAAAAATTTGAAATTTGTCTGCACATCTTGTACTAACATGAATTTATATGAATTTTGTTTTTTGTTTGTTTTTTTTTCGTTGTTTATTTTTTTTTAGATAACGAATTTTTCGAGTTACGATTTCATATGATTTAAATTATGCGTAAAATTTTTTAAAAAAATTTTAAATTTGGACTTTTAGATTTATGAATCATAATCATTATAAATATTATGATAATTTTTGATCATGATGATCGTTATATAAGTATGATTATATGATGCTTATTTTCAATTTTGCTTAGGTTAAATATATTTGTGAATTAAAAATTAATTACAAGAGATAGAATTGAAAAATTAGAGCTACAGTTTTGAAATTCACACAAAATATTTTTTGGACATTTTTTAGGTTCCCTATTCTTTTTGGTTAAAACCAAACCAAAGCTTCGGAGTACTGCCACACATATTATTTAAACCAATATGGATTTCTTCAAAAGTAATTAAACCAGCAGGATGAAAATTACACACGGTTAGTTCCATAATGAATCAAGCACTTATATGAAGTTTCCAAATGTTACGGCTTCATTTTCGGGGGGTTGCCATACAACTTCTTTGCACCAATATGAATTTCTTCAAAACTAATTATGCTATGAGGATGAAAATTACACAGGGATAGTTATATAATGAATTGAGTACTTATATGAAGTTTTAAAATGTCACGGCCCCATTAGCGGGGGGCTGCAATACAACTTCTTTGCACCAATATGAATTTCAAGGAAATCGATTGTGAACTCCACCAAATTTGGATTTCAACCCTAATTTTATTAAAAATGAGTAAAACTAAGAGACAATTCTTCAATTTAAAGAACCCATAAATATCTTAAACCTTAAATTTAAGAAAAAACCTGTGACATATGTTAAAACATAATGCTGATTTGTAAAAAATATTTTAACAGGTATTCAAATTACAGGTGTTTAAATATAGCAAAATTTCAATTTTCAAGCACTTATAGCTCCAAAAAAGGGGGCTTGACAAAAAAAAATAAGTTAACCACTTCTCACTAATTTTGGAGGATTTAACGTCTCCCAAAATTTAAAAAACCCAGCTTAATACGTTTGGAAGATATTTAGGGCCAAAAATTTTGTAAAAATTGAGTTTTGCATAATGATAAATTTTAGTACCATATGGCAACCCTATATATTTTAACAATGTATTTCTGTGAAGCCTAAGAAAGCAGCTTTCTTTTACCGTTTTTAGATTGAAAATACACTTAACAGAACTTTTGTTATACCAATTTAAATATAGGGCTCTTTTGAAACTTTCGGGGGCTGTAGCTTCATCCACCTTCTAAATTAAGAAAAAACTTTGACACATATTGAAACCTAATTAAAGAGCTTTAAATTTTGTATATTACTAAGAAAAATTTTGAACTCGTATTCAAGTTACGGGTGCTTAAAAATAGGAAAATTTCAATTTCGAGCCCTTATAGCTCCTAAACAGGGTACTACAAAAAAAATTTTTTAACCAACTCCTACTAATTTTTGAGGATCTAAATACCCATAAAATTTCAAGACACTAGCTTAAATCTTTTAGAAGACATGTGTGGCCAAAAATTTTTCAAAAATTGAGTTTTGCATAATGGTAAATTTTAGTATCGTATGGCAACCCTTAACATTTGCCTTTTAAAAATTTATAAATTTTATAAAACCAGCTATCTTTGGCCGTTTTCAGATTGAAAATACACCTAACAGTTTTTTTCTTGTTAGAAAAATTTAAAAAAGGGCTTTTTCCATATTTGGGGGGCTGTACCTCTGGAACGGGTGGGGCTACAGAAAAAATTTCTTCTACGAAATTATTTGTTTTTTGAATACCTATCTTTGTTACAACTTCTTAGCTCTATTTCAAACGGTGTAAAAGTTTTGTAAACATACGGACAGACGGACGGACAGCGTGAAGATATATGGAAACATTTTTACAAAATTTTTTGAAAATGTGTTAAAAATTAATATATATATTAATCAAATTAGAAATATTTCAATTTATGACTCATTATTTTGTAATATTTGAAATATACAACGAAAAACACCACACTCCTAATAAAATGTCTTTGTTTTTTTTTATGTAAAAAATCTTCGGAAAAACTTAAGCAATACGTTCAGAATGAAGTATAGATACACTGAATCGAAACGGTGTAGTATCTAGCGCTAAATTGTTGTACTAAACAATTTGCAACAAAATTAAAGGACATTTGATTTTGAGTGACTTTTGGTGTATTTTTATCTTATTTAAATTATGGATACAATGGAAAATTTCTATGGTATTCAAAATCATTTCTGTAATTCTATTTCTATCCTAATTATTATTTTATTTAAAATATTATTAATATGCAAATTTTTAAAATTAATCAAATGCGTATGTTATTTTGAATCTTATATTTTTTATATTTTAATCAATTTATATTTATAATTTTATAAGAAATGCGTTGATTTCAAATTTCAAATTATCAGAAAATCTTGTAAACAAACATTTTTTACATTAACACTTAAACGACAGTTGAAAATCGCTACACAATACAATTTGTTCAATATAAAATTTTATCGTACGTTGCATTTTCCTCGTAGGGGTAGATGTTAATATATTTTTCTGTATAAAACATTTGTTTCGATTTCAGTTTTAAATAAAATTGTACTTTTGTTTTACACAAAAAAAAAAAAAAAAATTGTGAGCCCGTTATTACATTTACACAATGAAAACACATCACAAAATTGATTTTTAATATTATAAAACGTCAAAATTTTATTTCAGTTAAAAAATAGGTTTGGTCTTGGTCTTGGTTTGGCTTTATTAAAAGGAAATCAATAAAGTAAATCTTCAATTGAATATATTATAAAAAATAATTTATTAAAAAATTAAAAATATAACAAAAAAACAGAACAATAATAAATTCAAATCCAAAATAAATAAATCCACCAGCATTATAAAAATGAAAACTATATATACAGGAATTGAAAATAAAAAAATTATCCATTATTATATTATTTACAACATATATGTAACATTAAAATTATCTATAAAAACGAGATCAGTTTAGTTTAGTTTTAGTAAGAGCATATTTTGCAATACCTCTTCCCCCAACCTTTCACTCTGATCACTTTAAATAAATTTAAGAGCTGAAAATGCTCTTTCAACAGACACTTGCGTATCAGGTAGAGCAAAAATAATTTGAGCAATATTGTATAGTTCTATTTCACATTGTTTTCTATTTTCCCAATATAAAATAGGATTATCCGTTTTTGGTATCCGTTTTATACCCTACACCTATAGAATAGGTAAAGGGGTATATTAACTTTGGTATGGTGTTTGTAACTACCTAAAGGAAGCGAGCTAGATATGGAAAAGTATATATATTTGTGATCAGCGTGACCGCCTGAGTCGATATAGCCATGTCCGTCCGTCCGTCCGTCCGTAGGCACGATAACTCAAAAAATAATGGAGTTATCTTGATGAAATTTTAACTGAAGATTACTAGGACTGAAAGTACGGCGGGGATTGCATATTGGCGAAATCGGCCCATGGGTTCGGATTCTGGACCTTTTAATCGATCGAAGGGCTAACGAACATATATAAAAAATCACAATAACTCAACAACTAATGACGCTATCTTCATCAAATTTGTGCTGTAGGTTACTAGTAATGAAACTACTTCGGGGATTGCGTAAGGTCGGGATTGGACCATGGATTCGGAACCTAGAACTTTTTGATCGAATTTAGGCCAAACGAGCATAATTCCGAAACCAATGAAGATAGAACCTCCAAATTTGGTATCGGGGTGTCCCTTCCTATTTCCTAAGTGTCTTGGGAATTTGGGTCCCATTGGAGTAATGGGTCGGGGACCAGCCACACATTTCCGAAGACCTTAAAGCATATCTTTAAAATTAATAAAGATAACAACTTGAAAAAATGTAGAATCTTCCAATTTGCCACAAGGGTGTTCTTTACTATCTCTTGCATGTTCCCTTAATTTGGGATCAATTGGAGAGGTGGTTCAGTACCCCTCTCAGACCTCCCAAGTTTTAAAAGCTTATAATCGAAATTACTAAAAATAGTTACTTAAAATTAAGATAGACCGTTCAAATTGTGTACAAGGGTTAACTAGTAATATAAGTAAAGCGCGGGCTGTATAAGGGCGAAATCAGCCCACGGGTTCGGATTCTGGACTTTTTAGTCGGTGTCAGGGATAACGAACATATATTAAAAATCACGATAACTCAACAACTACTGAGGCTATCTTCATGAAATTTGTGCTGTAGGTTTTTGGTAATGAAACTACGGCGGTGATTACGTACGGTGAGGATTGGACAATGGGTTCGGAACTTAGAACTTTTTGATCGAATTTAGGCCAAACTAGCGTAATTCCGAAACCAATGAAGATATAACCTCCAAATTTGGTATCAGGGTGTCCCTTCCTATTGCGTAAGTGTCTTTGAAATTTGGGCCCCATTGGACTAGTGGGTCGGGGACCAGCCACTCAGTTTCGAGGACCTTAAAGCATATTTTCGAAATTAATAAAAATAGTAACTTGAAACAAATGTGGAAGCTTCAAATTTGGCCCAGGGTGTTCTTTACTATTTCTTCCGTGCCCCCCTAATTTGGGATCATTTGGACTGGTGGTTCAGGACCTCTCTTAGACCCTCCAAATGTGTAAAAGCTTATCATCGAAATTAATAAAACTAGTAACTTAAAATTAAGATAGAACGTTCCAATTGTATACAAGGGTTAACTAGTATTGAAAGTATGACGGGACTGCATATGGGTGAAATCGTACCATGGTTTCGGGTTCTGGAACCCTTGACAAGTTCAAGGACTAAAAAACATATATCTTAAAAACACCATAACTCAAAAAATAATGCCGGTATTTTGATGAAATTTAAACTCTAGGTTACTAATAATGAAAGTACAATGGGAATTGGTTCTGGTCGAGTTTAATTTCAAAGCCAAAGAATATATTTCCTATGTCATATGTGTCTCCGAAATCAAGACTTATTTGTAGTGGTTCAGCTATGTTCAAAGGTACTTGCTGCATTTATGTAAAATTTATTTGAATATTTAAATGAATTAAATGAAAAAGTCTAAATTTGTAATTGTATTTTAGAAATACATTTATTGCATATTTTGCGTTTATAAACTTTTCTATTAGGTATATAAACTAACCATTTAAAATAATTGCAATTTTGAAAAATTTGGATTATTAAATATATCAAACTAAGATAAAAGATAATCAAACTTTTTATCACAAAATTTAATAATTAGAATTTTTTCATTTTTTTGTAATTGAATTGGAATAAATATATTTTCATTTATTTCAAGTTTGTTTGTTTTTTAATATTTTTAAATAGATAAATTAGTAAGAATTTGTAATATTTTTTAATAGATAGGGTAATTAGAAAATGTTTTTAGTATTATAAAGATAATTTGGTTAGCTATGTCTTACGATCAAATTAATAACAGCTTTTATGGTGTTAAAATGACTTATGGATATGTCCTTAAATTTGAACATTATTTCTAATATGTATTTCTATAGGGTATTTCTAAGTCGGTTGCACCGACTGACTGTTTCTTTACTTGTTATATTGTCAAAAGCGTCAATTCAATATAAAATTAAAAATGTTGCCAATATGGCAAAAAAAAATATATGGAAATGAAATAAAAAATGTTGCAAATTTTTTTATTCGTGAGGGCTAGATTATGCATTTCAAAATGAAAAGAGCTGAATTGCAAGTTTTGTTTTGAAAATGTCTAATGACTTTTTAAGTAAAAATTTTAAATTGCTCCTGTAGGATTTTATTTCATTTTAAATTAAAACCATAAAACCAACTAATTTTTTAGTGGTTTTGGTATGGTTATGGTTTCTGTATTTTAATTTATGGTGGTTTTGGTTCCTTAAATTTTTACTGGTTTTTTGGTTTTATGGTTTGGTCCAAAACCGGTTTCCAACCTTGCTTTATTTGTTGAATATTTGGTTCGCAAGTTGTTATTATGGTGGTGTGCGGGATGTCTACAAGTATAATGAAATTTGGTTCTGGTTGGTAGATTTCCACAGAATTTTCGATTTCTTGTGTTTCACAGTTTGCTGATCGGTTTTTTATTAAATTTCCAATGCAATTTAGTCCATAAGTAGATTCTACATGTAACTGTTCATCACACAAGTATGTGCCTTCGATTTTTTGAGAGTTTTCATTAAAATATTGCATAGTGTTACCATTTGTTAAAAGATATGGTTTTGTAATTATTTGTTTAGTATTGTTAATTGGAAGAGTTATTATGTGGTATAAGGAATAGGATATTTTGAAATAATAGGTATCTGAACATTGAAAATTATATTTGTATTATTATAATAAGCCTGAAGATTTAATAATTCGTAAAGATGTTCTGTAGATGTTATAGTAAAATTTTGTTCGATAAAATTTGAAAGTATTTCTGAGAGCTCTATTGGGTTTAGGATTTGTGTGGGTATTATATTAAGTTTTGCTAGGATGATGGCTTCGGCAATATTACTCAGGTGATTGTTTAATAAGTCAATGTGATAGTTAATTTCGTTCAGATATTGTATTTTTTTGAAAATATATTCCTCGCGTCTGATACTATTATGTATTCTGTCTTGTTAAGTCGTTTATATTTTCTGCAATAGTTTGTTGTTGTTTATTAATGTGATCGGTTGCATTTTCAAACCTTTCTATCATCTGATTGTTTATTGAGGTTTGATAGTTTGCTTGGTCTTTCAAGATATTGTCATTATAAAGTAAGTTTTCAATTTGGTGATTTATTTTAATTGCACCATTGGCGTCCATATTACCTGTGATAGTCTTAATTACAGTTCCAAGTCCGTTAATTAGTCCTCTTTTTATCCTAAATTTGGGTTCAAGTGATTCGTATTTAATTTTTAGTTCGTTCAATATAAGTATTGTAATATTAATTGAATGTTCTATAACTGTTGTGGCGGAAAAGATTCGTAAGGATTCCTCAAACTTTTTCTATATTGTTCAAGTCTTATTACGTGAAGAAAGTTAGTATGTCCTTGTATAAGTTTTGCGGTTCCGAGTTTCATCGGTAGTATGCCATTATTCTGTATTAGGTTCTGTATCTCTAATTTCTGTTCTATTGTTATTCTGAAATTTACGTTTAGTTTTTATTTTACTTTTGCGAAATATTTGGTATTTGCGGGTAATAAGAGTAATATAATTATTTGATCTAACTCTATTTTTTGAAAATTTGGGTTTTAATTTATTCCTACGGTTTTCTTTTCTAAAAATTGTGTCACCTTCTTCAAAGTTAGGAGGATCATTTATATTTTGATTTAAATTTTCAATGTTTCTACTAGTTTTTTGTTCAACTCGTTGTTTTATTGAAGGGAAGAATTGAGTTTGAAATTCGTTAAGTTTGTTTAAGTATTCGTGGATATTTTGGTGATTAATTTTTTCAAATTGATGGGTTTTACCGTAAAATACTTCAAAAGGAGTATGTTGCGTACTAGAATGGATTGCATTATTGTAAGTGATTAATGTTTCTGAAAGGATTTCATCATGGTTTCTATTTTTTAGTTTATCGTTTATGACTCTGAATATTTCTGTTAGAGTAGAGTGTAGTCTTTCTACGGGTGAATTGCTACTGTTGTATAGATGTATGATGAAGTTCTATTGAATATTGGTTACAAAAATCTTTGAATATTGTAGAAGTGAATTTTAGAGCAGAGTCAGTAACCAGCTTTTTTGGTATGCCGTGTAGGCTTATAAAATGTTTCACATGTTTTATAATTATCAGGCTATTTCTACTTTCAATGGTGTATGCGGCTGCAAATTTAGAAAATTTAACAATAAGGGTGAGTATTTGTTTATTGTTTATAGCATAAATATCCATATGAACAATATCTAATGGTTTGTTTGGAGTTTCGGGAACCATATGTTTAATAATCGGTGGGTTACGATCATATTTCATGGTTTGACAAATCTCACAATTATTTATAATTTTCATAATTTGAATTTTAAGAATGATTAAGAATGAAATGTGGTCTTGTTCATCTTCGTTCAGTACGTCTTCTAAAATTTCCATGCATCTTATTATTTTGAAAATTTTTGTTTGGGAAAAATATTTAGAAAAACAAGATTGGACAATTTTAAATGTGTCGTCATCAGTATAAATAGCATTTAGTTTATTGGGTGCTAAAAACTTTTTTAATATGTCAGTTATGGTTGATTCATTTGGGCTATTAAGTTTAATGATTCTTCTTTGCTTATTTTTAAAAAGCATTTTTAGTGAGGAGTGGTTAGTGTCTGATTTTTCGATTATTACCTGTAATGAGAATTCGTTTAATGGTCTCTCTGATATAGGTATACCATCACCCATATCTTCTAAGGCTGAGTGTACCGTAGCTCCGCAAGAGCTTGGACCAGTTTCATTGATATTAATTTCGGTCCTAATTCGACTCAAAGCATCAGCATTAGAATTCAGAGTTCCTTTTTTGTAAACAATTTCCTAGTCATATTCTTCCAACTTAAAGCGCCAACGCACTAATCTTGAGTTAGAATCCTTTAGGCTCATAATCCAAGTTAATGACGATTTGGAATTTCCTTCCAAAAAGGTAAGGACGGAAATATTTCGTAGCCCAAACTATGGCTAGAAGTTCTTTTTCTATTGTTGAGTAATTTTATTCCGACTCGGTAAGAGTACGGCTTGCATAACAAATTGGTTTGTCATTGCCAACCGTTCCTTGGGATAAAATGGCACCTAATGCAAAATTGCTGGCGTCCGTTGTTAGTATAAACGGTCTTTCAAAATCCGGATATTGTAAAATTGGATCATTTATCAACAATTGTTTACAAAGTTCAAACGTTCTTAAGAAATTTTCATTGTGGACTACATTTTTGTTCTTTTTAAGACATTCTGTCAATGGTTTTGTTAGTTTAGAAAAATCTTTAATAAATTTCCTGTAGTAACCTAAAAGTCCTAAAAATTCTTTTATGTCCTTTTGGGTCTTAGGTAAGGGAAATTTTTTTAGTGCTTCTATTTTCAAGGGATTAGGTTTTATGCCTTGTTACGACATGTCCAAGAAATTCAATTTCTTTATGCAAAAATTCCGATTTGTCCATTTGTACTTTTAAATTTGCTCTTTTCAAAGCACTAAATACCTTTTTCAGATTTTCCATATGTTCTTGTAAGGATGTTGAGTACACTATTATGTCATCCAAGTAGACGAGACATATTGTTCCCTGCAATTCTTTAAGGACATTATCCATGACCAGTTGGAATGTGCTAGGTGCGTTTATTAAGCCAAAAGGCGTGCGTACATATTTAAAATGTCCACCTTCAAATGCTGTTTTTGAGACATCACGAGGATCCATTTCTATTTGGTGGAATCCACTCGCGAGATCTAAGGTAGATAAGTACACACACTTTCCCAATTTATCAAGGACTTCTGTGATATTTGGAATAGGGTACCTATCACTCACAGTTTTCTCATTCAGCTTACGATAGTCGATTACAAGTCTCCTTTTTTTCTTACCGCTTGCATCGGCTTTCTTTGGAACTACCCAAACTGGTGAGCTCCAGGGAGAATAACTGGGCCTTATGATACCTTGTACAACATTTCGTTTATCTGCCTTTTTACTTCTTGCTTATGCACGAATGGGTTCCTATACGATTTTGTATATAGGAATATCGTCTTTAGTTATAATCCTATGTTTAATTTCATTCGTGAAGAATAAATTTTGTCCATCTCTAAAGAATATGTCGTCATATTCTTTGCGTACTTTGATCAATTCTTTTTTTTCCTCGTTATTTAAGTGGTTCGTACTTATAAGTTCTGGAATATCGTTAATGGGTTCGTAATTTTCCGTTCGTATGTTAAAGTTATTTACTTCTATGAAGTCGGAAGAAGAATAATTTTCAACTTTTATAGGTTGTTCCATATAAATAGTTTGATCATTATTACTTCTATTCTATATTTCTATATAACTAAACCAATTTTTAGCTAAATATATTCCTTCGGAAATTATTAAATGAGGGTTTAAAAATATTCGTTTGATAAAAATATTCCCATATTTTTTATCAACTGGTAATTTTATTCTAGTTTTGGATTTAGCTGGTATGATATATTTTTGTGATATTAAATTAGGTTTAAAGTGAAGCGGTATTTTTGAATTTTCAGTTAAAAGGATATGGTTACTTAGATCGATTTTAGCTTTTAATTTTTGAAGAGTATCAAAGCCAATCAATCCACCAAAATAAGCGTGAAAACGGAAAATTAAAAATTGAATTGATCCTGTTTGGCTAAATTCTTTAAAAGTCGGAAGTTCTACTGTTTGATTTAGTTTATGGTGATTGAAAGCTGTTGAAATTGTTATGGGTGTTATTTCTTTAATTTTTGAAAGTTTTGTAAATTTGGGATTAATGAATGAAGCGGATGCGCCTGTATCGATTAGGAATCTTAACGGGCGACCAAACGGAGATGCTATTAAAATATATGGAAGCGATTCTCCGTGTTTGTTTAGATCTATGTATCCGATGGGTTTATAGAGGCTTTTGTCAAAAAATTTAAGTCATTATTATAGTTTTGTTCTTCATACATTTCGTAGTTATTACAGTCATTTTATTAATAAAGTCATTGTTGTAATAATCATCTAAATTTTGATATTTATTTTGTGAATCGTATATTTCGTTGTTGTTGTTATTGTTCAACGATTCACAGTTTTGGGAACTTTGATAATCATTTCCGATATTAATCGGATTTTGTTCATCTTTTTCAGTAATGTGGAATAATTCTTTATTTCTTATTTGGATTGTTCCACCCGTCGCAACATCCATTGGTTCGTTTTGTTGTCGGAATTGGTTTTGTTGCAAAGGCGGTCTAGGTTGAAAAAAGGATCTATTGTTTTGAAAAGGACCTCTGTTATTTTGATAACCGGGTCTATTGTTTTGAAAAGGAGGTCTATTATTTTGGAAAGATGGTCTGTTTGTTTGAAAGGAGGTCTTTGAAAAGTGGGTCTATTTGTTTGGAAATCGTTTCCGAAATGGTTTTGTATTGATGGTCTTGGTGCAGGTCTATTTTGATTAACGTTTGGAGAGGGTCTAACCGAATCAGGTTTTGCATAAAATGTATTTTGTTCTTTAATGCAAAGTGAAAAAGCTTCAGCTAAAGTGCTTGGCTTCATTGCTCTGATTGTGGAAGCTAGTGGTTCTCTTAAATCTGTCAAAAATGAATTAAGACTCATTTCTGCATAAAGAGTCTTTTTCGCATTGACCACGTGATTAACTGTTTCATGGATTTTTATATGGTTAATCATGCTAGAGAATATTTTTACTACGTCACTGTAGAATTTTTCAACCGTTGCAATTTTTTGTTTTAATTTATGCAAGTCACGGATTAAAGATGTTTCGTTACGTTTGTCTGCGTAATGTAGTATTAAGTTTTCTTTAATATTATCCCACACTAATGGAGTTCTGTACATGTTAAGAACTTCATTCGCGGGTCCTACTTTCTTATTACGTATAGCCCTTAAAAGACCGTAACTAGTACCACTTGTCACTGATATCAATTTTAGGACTTCGTCCGCATTAGCTAAGAACTAACTTTTTTAACTCCAATATTTTCATATAAAAATTTGAAATTTGTCTGCACATCTTGTACTAACATGAATTTATATGAATTTTGTTTTTTGTTTGTTTTTTTTTCGTTGTTTATTTTTTTGTAGATAACGAATTTTTCGAGTTACGATTTCATATGATTTAAATTATGCGTAAAATTTTTTAAAAAAATTTTAAATTTGGACTTTTAGATTTATGAATCATAATCATTATAAATATTATGATAATTTTTGATCATGATGATCGTTATATAAGTATGATTATATGATGCTTATTTTCAATTTTGCTTAGGTTAAATATATTTGTGAATTAAAAATTAATTACAAGAGATAGAATTGAAAAATTAGAGCTACAGTTTTGAAATTCACACAAAATATTTTTTGGACATTTTTTAGGTTCCCTATTCTTTTTGGTTAAAACCAAACCAAAGCTTCGGAGTACTGCCACACATATTATTTAAACCAATATGGATTTCTTCAAAAGTAATTAAACCAGCAGGATGAAAATTACACACGGTTAGTTCCATAATGAATCAAGCACTTATATGAAGTTTCCAAATGTTACGGCTTCATTTTCGGGGGGTTGCCATACAACTTCTTTGCACCAATATGAATTTCTTCAAAACTAATTATGCTATGAGGATGAAAATTACACAGGGATAGTTATATAATGAATTGAGTACTTATATGAAGTTTTAAAATGTCACGGCCCCATTAGCGGGGGGCTGCAATACAACTTCTTTGCACCAATATGAATTTCAAGGAAATCGATTGTGAACTCCACCAAATTTGGATTTCAACCCTAATTTTATTAAAAATGAGTAAAACTAAGAGACAATTCTTCAATTTAAAGAACCCATAAATATCTTAAACCTTAAATTTAAGAAAAAACCTGTGACATATGTTAAAACATAATGCTGATTTGTAAAAAATATTTTAACAGGTATTCAAATTACAGGTGTTTAAATATAGCAAAATTTCAATTTTCAAGCACTTATAGCTCCAAAAAAGGGGGCTTGACAAAAAAAAATAAGTTAACCACTTCTCACTAATTTTGGAGGATTTAACGTCTCCCAAAATTTAAAAAACCCAGCTTAATACGTTTGGAAGATATTTAGGGCCAAAAATTTTGTAAGAATTGAGTTTTGCATAATGATAAATTTTAGTACCATATGGCAACCCTATATATTTTAACAATGTATTTCTGTGAAGCCTAAGAAAGCAGCTTTCTTTTACCGTTTTTAGATTGAAAATACACTTAACAGAACTTTTGTTATACCAATTTAAATATAGGGCTCTTTTGAAACTTTCGGGGGCTGTAGCTTCATCCACCTTCTAAATTAAGAAAAAACTTTGACACATATTGAAACCTAATTAAAGAGCTTTAAATTTTGTATATTACTAAGAAAAATTTTGAACTCGTATTCAAGTTACGGGTGCTTAAAAATAGGAAAATTTCAATTTCGAGCCCTTATAGCTCCTAAACAGGGTACTACAAAAAAATTTTTTTAACCAACTTAATCATTTCCGATATTAATCGGATTTTGTTCATCTTTTTCAGTAATGTGGAATAATTCTTTATTTCTTATTTGGATTGTTCCACCCGTCGCAACATCCATTGGTTCGTTTTGTTGTCGGAATTGGTTTTGTTGCAAAGGCGGTCTAGGTTGAAAAAAGGATCTATTGTTTTGAAAAGGACCTCTGTTATTTTGATAACCGGGTCTATTGTTTTGAAAAGGAGGTCTATTATTTTGGAAAGATGGTCTGTTTGTTTGAAAGGAGGTCTTTGAAAAGTGGGTCTATTTGTTTGGAAATCATTTCCGAAATGGTTTTGTATTGATGGTCTTGGTGCAGGTCTATTTTGATTAACGTTTGGAGAGGGTCTAACCGAATCAGGTTTTGCATAAAATGTATTTTGTTCTTTAATGCAAAGTGAAAAAGCTTCAGCTAAAGTGCTTGGCTTCATTGCTCTGATTGTGGAAGCTAGTGGTTCTCTTAAATCTGTCAAAAATGAATTAAGACTCATTTCTGCATAAAGAGTCTTTTTCGCATTGACCACGTGATTAACTGTTTCATGGATTTTTATATGGTTAATCATGCTAGAGAATATTTTTACTACGTCACTGTAGAATTTTTCAACCGTTGCAATTTTTTGTTTTAATTTATGCAAGTCACGGATTAAAGATGTTTCGTTACGTTTGTCTGCGTAATGTAGTATTAAGTTTTCTTTAATATTATCCCACACTAATGGAGTTCTGTACATGTTAAGAACTTCATTCGCGGGTCCTACTTTCTTATTACGTATAGCCCTTAAAAGACCGTAACTAGTACCACTTGTCACTGATATCAATTTTAGGACTTCGTCCGCATTAGCTAAGAACTAACTTTTTTAACTCCAATATTTTCATATAAAAATTTGAAATTTGTCTGCACATCTTGTACTAACATGAATTTATATGAATTTTGTTTTTTGTTTGTTTTTTTTTCGTTGTTTATTTTTTTGTAGATAACGAATTTTTCGAGTTACGATTTCATATGATTTAAATTATGCGTAAAATTTTTTAAAAAAATTTTAAATTTGGACTTTTAGATTTATGAATCATAATCATTATAAATATTATGATAATTTTTGATCATGATGATCGTTATATAAGTATGATTATATGATGCTTATTTTCAATTTTGCTTAGGTTAAATATATTTGTGAATTAAAAATTAATTACAAGAGATAGAATTGAAAAATTAGAGCTACAGTTTTGAAATTCACACAAAATATTTTTTGGACATTTTTTAGGTTCCCTATTCTTTTTGGTTAAAACCAAACCAAAGCTTCGGAGTACTGCCACACATATTATTTAAACCAATATGGATTTCTTCAAAAGTAATTAAACCAGCAGGATGAAAATTACACACGGTTAGTTCCATAATGAATCAAGCACTTATATGAAGTTTCCAAATGTTACGGCTTCATTTTCGGGGGGTTGCCATACAACTTCTTTGCACCAATATGAATTTCTTCAAAACTAATTATGCTATGAGGATGAAAATTACACAGGGATAGTTATATAATGAATTGAGTACTTATATGAAGTTTTAAAATGTCACGGCCCCATTAGCGGGGGGCTGCAATACAACTTCTTTGCACCAATATGAATTTCAAGGAAATCGATTGTGAACTCCACCAAATTTGGATTTCAACCCTAATTTTATTAAAAATGAGTAAAACTAAGAGACAATTCTTCAATTTAAAGAACCCATAAATATCTTAAACCTTAAATTTAAGAAAAAACCTGTGACATATGTTAAAACATAATGCTGATTTGTAAAAAATATTTTAACAGGTATTCAAATTACAGGTGTTTAAATATAGCAAAATTTCAATTTTCAAGCACTTATAGCTCCAAAAAAGGGGGCTTGACAAAAAAAAATAAGTTAACCACTTCTCACTAATTTTGGAGGATTTAACGTCTCCCAAAATTTAAAAAACCCAGCTTAATACGTTTGGAAGATATTTAGGGCCAAAAATTTTGTAAGAATTGAGTTTTGCATAATGATAAATTTTAGTACCATATGGCAACCCTATATATTTTAACAATGTATTTCTGTGAAGCCTAAGAAAGCAGCTTTCTTTTACCGTTTTTAGATTGAAAATACACTTAACAGAACTTTTGTTATACCAATTTAAATATAGGGCTCTTTTGAAACTTTCGGGGGCTGTAGCTTCATCCACCTTCTAAATTAAGAAAAAACTTTGACACATATTGAAACCTAATTAAAGAGCTTTAAATTTTGTATATTACTAAGAAAAATTTTGAACTCGTATTCAAGTTACGGGTGCTTAAAAATAGGAAAATTTCAATTTCGAGCCCTTATAGCTCCTAAACAGGGTACTACAAAAAAATTTTTTTAACCAACTCCTACTAATTTTTGAGGATCTAAATACCCATAAAATTTCAAGACACTAGCTTAAATCTTTTAGAAGACATGTGTGGCCAAAAATTTTTCAAAAATTGAGTTTTGCATAATGGTAAATTTTAGTATCGTATGGCAACCCTTAACATTTGCCTTTTAAAAATTTATAAATTTTATAAAACCAGCTATCTTTGGCCGTTTTCAGATTGAAAATACACCTAACAGTTTTTTTCTTGTTAGAAAAATTTAAAAAAGGGCTTTTTCCATATTTGGGGGGGCTGTACCTCTGGAACGGGTGGGGCTACAGAAAAAATTTCTTCTACGAAATTATTTGTTTTTTGAATACCTATCTTTGTTACAACTTCTTAGCTCTATTTCAAACGGTGTAAAAGTTTTGTAAACATACGGACAGACGGACGGACAGCGTGAAGATATATGGAAACATTTTTACAAAATTTTTTGAAAATGTGTTAAAAATTAATATATATATTAATCAAATTAGAAATATTTCAATTTATGACTCATTATTTTGTAATATTTGAAATATACAACGAAAAACACCACACTCCTAATAAAATGTCTTTGTTTTTTTTTATGTAAAAAATCTTCGGAAAAACTTAAGCAATACGTTCAGAATGAAGTATAGATACACTGAAACGAAACGGTGTAGTATCTAGCGCTAAATTGTTGTACTAAACAATTTGCAACAAAATTAAAGGACATTTGATTTTGAGTGACTTTTGGTGTATTTTTATCTTATTTAAATTATGGATACAATGGAAAATTTCTATGGTATTCAAAATCATTTCTGTAATTCTATTTCTATCCTAATTATTATTTTATTTAAAATATTATTAATATGCAAATTTTTAAAATTAATCAAATGCGTATGTTATTTTGAATCTTATATTTTTTATATTTTAATCAATTTATATTTATAATTTTATAAGAAATGCGTTGATTTCAAATTTCAAATTATCAGAAAATCTTGTAAACAAACATTTTTTACATTAACACTTAAACGACAGTTGAAAATCGCTACACAATACAATTTGTTCAATATAAAATTTTATCGTACGTTGCATTTTCCTCGTAGGGGTAGATGTTAATATATTTTTCTGTATAAAACATTTGGTTCGATTTCAGTTTTAAATAAAATTGTACTTTTGTTTTACACAAAAAAAAAAAAAAATTGTGAGCCCGTTATTACATTTACACAATGAAAACACATCACAAAATTGATTTTTAATATTATAAAACGTCAAAATTTTATTTCAGTTAAAAAATAGAAAAAAAAAATATTTTTAATTCGCAACTATCAAGTTTATGTACAAATAGCGGTTCCAAAATTTGTCGTTTATAAAATGACTAAAAAATTATATGATGATATGTTATTATTGTGTAAGACTAAAATCGTAACAAATGAGAGTAAATTTAAATAAAATGCTACTTTTGTCTTACACAAAAATAGACGTTGACAGCCCGTGATACTATTCTTTACTACACTTATAATTCAAATTTAACGTTTTGGTTCTCTTATCTGTTTGCCACTATTTCTTAAAAAATTGGTTTATATTTTGTTATGAAGGTGTAAGTATGTAATTTTTTTATATTTTAAAACATTTTTCTAATTTAATTTTATAATTAACTAAAATTATTTACTTAATTCTTTGTTATTTTATACATTATAATTTTATTATTTTTTCAAATCGGAATATCTCAACGATCTTTCGTGTCAAAAAAAGAAAAATACAATAAAAAAAAAATTAAATTTTAGTTGTTCAACATACACGATACAACTCAAAATGTAAACCAAAGAGTTAGCCCACAAAAATCAAAATATTTTTATTTCCTCACAACCAACTTTTAAACCTTTAAAATAGCCTTTCAACTTACTTACTCGTTAGCTATGTCTTACGATGAAAGTACCTAAAGCTTTTATGGTTTTAAAATGACTTATGGACTTCCCATTAAATTTGAACCAAATTGGTGTAGGGTATTTCTAAGTCGGTTACACCGGCTGACTTTTTTCTTACTTGATTTTCTTTCTGTTCGTGCCAAAGCATTTTTATTATGGAATTGCCTTCTGTTCCTACGTTAAGAAATTTACGTAAAGCATATTCTGAGTTAACATTTTATTAGTTTCTTTTATTCTTTCTCTTATGTCCGTAAGTATTACTAATTAAAAATATGTTACGTGGAGAAATATCACTTAACATAACATTGGGCACGCTAATCAGCAGCAGTAGTTTGCTATTTTATTATAGTTAGATATTCGTGTGAAAGCAAATATTCTTGATATTGTATGATACAAAAAAAACACATGGCAGGAATTGAAAGTGTGACATCACAAAATGTTTTAACTAGCAATTTTAGCAATTTTATGTTATTTATTTTGTTTATGTTTTCTCATTTTCTCATGTTATTTAGCAGTTATGAAAAATAAGGTGAAAAAGTCAAGATATACTACAAACTTGAAAGGAAAAAAAAAATAGTTTAAATTTCTTAAAACAAAAAAAAATCTTCACAGTTAAATAATTTTTATTATACACACACCTGTAAAATAGAAAAAGGGAATATTAACGTTGGTATGGTGTTTGTAACCACCTATAGGAATAATATTTATATATTATAACACCTATTTAATATACATCCTAAAGGAGTAATATTAAATATTTGTTATCAACGTGAACTCCTGAGTCGATATAGTCATTTTTGGATGTCCTTACGTCCGTAGGCACGATCACTCAAAAACTAATGGTGCTATTTTTAATTTCCTTAGGCACGATCACTCAAAGAGTAATGGAGCTATTAAATTTCAACTGTAGGTTGAACTACGACTTAAAGAACGACGGGGATTGTATATGGGCGAAATCGGACAATGGGTTCGGATCCTGGAACTTTTTCATCGAATTTAGGCCAAACACGCATATATCCGAAACCAATGAAGATAGAATCCAAATTGGCATCAGTGTGCCTATTCTTATGTCCTTAGATTCCTTGAAATTTTGGACCAATTGGAGTAGTGGTTCAGAGTATCATATCATTATCATATCATTGAAATTAATAAATAAAGCAGCTTAAAATTTAGATAGAATTTCCAATTAATAGGATGGGAGCGTTTTGAGAGTTCTACGATGCTACAAATGTAAGGGGTTTAATCACAAAGCTGTAAATTTTACCAAAGAGGAAACGTGCAGCAAATGCCATCAAAATCACAAAAGTAAAGATTGTAATAAAGAAGTTAACAAATGTATTAATTGTTTAAAAGTTAATGAAACACTTAAGCTTGGTTTAAACTTAAATCATAAGACTTTCAGTGTATCATGTCCAGTTTACCAGAAAAAGTTAAGCAATCTAAAACAAAAAATTGGATATTAGTAATCAATGATATTTGAGAAAGAAACCAAAATCTCAATTGCTTTGGATATTAGTAGTGAAAATACTAATACTAATGTTAATAATATTAATGTCAATACTAATAACTATAATAATACAAATAATTCTAACAATATCAATATTAATAATAATAAAAACAACAACAACAATAATAATTATGCCTATTAACAAAATTTTTTATCGAACGATACGCGATGACACAAGCGTATCGTTATCGTTTTGTTTCCATATTATGAAACGATATACGATAAAAACGATAAACTGAAATGAAACGAAAAAGCTTTTTTTTTTGACGTTAATACGATAAATAATTATAAGTAGTAAGAATAAAGAAATTATAAGTATGTATTGTTGTTTATGTCAAAGTGAGAACACAATCAGTTAATTTAAATTTTTAAAACAAAAAAATGTTGTCTTTGGAATTTTTTTTTGATGATGAAGAAGCAGAAACATCGCAACAGAGGGAGCAAATAACTTTGCGAAGAAAAATAATTAGAGATTTTTCGGATCCTCTGCAATTGGACAATCAAATGTAGGTATGCATAATTTATTTTACTGAAACTTTTTTTTAAATTTGTTTTCTTTTTCAGTTTCGTTGAAAATTTTAGAGTATCCAAAGATGTATTCAAAAATTTATTGGATGAAATTGGAAGCAAATTAAGAAACAGTAAAACAGAACGAGCTATTCCAAATGTAATTAAATTAGCAGCAGCTTTAAAGTTTTTTGCACAAGGCAGTTACCAATTAAGTTTTGGTAACGACTTTAATTTGGGCCTGGCACAATCAACAGTATCTGTTGTTTTAAAAGAAATTTTAAATGTATGTGAAAAATACATTTGCCTAAAATATATAAAGTTTAGTTATACACAAGAAGAAGAAAGGAAGGCTAAGTTATATTTTTACGAAAAGTCCAGAATACCTAACATCATAGGTTGTGTGGATGGAACACACATTAAAATTATTGGTCCCAACAGGGATATTAGACATGCATACTATAATAGAAAAGAATTTCACAGTCTGAATGCTATGATAGTAAGTAAAACATTTATTTTTATGAGAATCCAAAAAAAAATTTTATTTTGTAGGTGTGCGACCATACCTTGAATATTAGGTATATAGATGCAACGTACCCGGGAAGCTACCACGATTCCAATATTTGGAATATGTCCAGCCTGAAAGCAAAATTGGATAATAATTTTAGAGTACAAAAAAAAGATGTTAGATTGCTTGGTAATTTGTTCCCTTTCATTATAGTTTCTTTGAAATAAATCAAAATAATTGATTACAGGAGATTCAGGTTATCCATTATTACCATATTTATTGACGCCATATCGGAATGTCGAAGAAGGATCTGTGGAGAGCCAATTTAATAGCAAACATGCTCAAGGCAGAAATATAATCGAAAGAACCATTGGATTATTAAAATCTAGGTTCCGTTGTCTTCTAGAGGCTTACACTACACTCCAGAGAAAGCTGTACAAATAACAAATGTTTGTGCAGCTTTGCATAACATTTGTTTAAAGTTTAGAATGGAAAATGTAGATATTGAAAATGAAATAGCAGTATTATCTGATGAAAGCCAGGAAAAAAATACAATTGAAACTAGTGCTTCTGAAAATAATGAAGCTAGGGAAATGCGCAATGCTCTTTTACGATTTATGTAAATAAAATTGTAGAATTTAAATTGAAAAGAAAAATATATGATTTTAAAAAATTGACTTTTATTTCATATATACCTATAATGTAATTTAAAATATAAAACTTAAATTGAAAAAAAAAATTTCATTTCATTTATTTCATATACATATACTTACTAAACTAACAAAACGTAAACATAAAACAAAACAATTCACATAAAAAAAATATAAAAAAAAAATTAAAACAAACTTTTGTACTTTTTTTACTTACGTATTCATATTAATTGAGTCTTAAATTTTGCTTTTCTTTTTCTAGCTCCAGCAATTTCAATTTGAGCTCTAATTTTACCTTCCTATCTTGATCTTCTTTTAACATATATTCTTTGTAGAGTTTTAATTTTTCTTCTTTTATTTTGGTTTGTTTTTCTTGGAGGTAGTAGGTTTTTCTAGTGTAGTCTTCTATTTTTTCTATTGAGTTTTTCAATCTTTTTATATCTTTTTTTACTCTTTCAAAAAATTCTTTTTGCTCTTCGGTTTGTTTTTCTAGAAGGAGAATTCGTTCGTCAGTAATGGTTTTTGTTGTTTTGTTCCGTGTTGTGATTTCTACTGGACTATTGCATGGTTCTGTTATTTCTAATAGTGTTCTAATGGAGTATAGTTCTGCTATTGTAGTATTTGATTCTCTGTTTGCATTTATTGTATCCATAAACTTATCACATTCATCTTGAACATCTTTTTTATACAAAAAAAAAATATAATATATATTTAATGTGATTTTTGTATCAAAATATTTACCTGTTAAGCCAAAGTTCATACTAGATGAAGTTATTGGTATATCTAATTTTAATATTCTTATGATAGCTTCTTCCACATCTATAAATTTCGGAATTTTTTTAGGTCCACCACCTGTTCCATGCGTTTCAGCTTTCTGCTCTGAAACTTTCTTCCTCACTTTAAATTTTAGATCGTTCCAAACCTAAATAAAAAAAAATTTACCTATAATTATATAGTTATGTATATAAATAAACATAACTATAGGTATATATATCAATGCGTAATCACTCTCTGCCACTTGTCAGCCTCCCTTGATGGTGGCCCAAGCATATTTAATTCGGGAGTAATTTGTTGCCAAGCTTTCTGCGCATTTGCTTTTGAGCAAACATTTCTGGCAATATCTAAATCTGCCTCCATTAACTCAATTAGCCTATTTATTTGCTTTTTGTTGCTAACTACTCTACTCCTAAAAAATTATTCTTGTTTAGTGCACATTTATTTTATGAAATTTATAAATTTTACTTAATTAATTACATATTTTTTCGAAAAAAAACAAACTGCTTCTTTTAAAAATTTAAAAAAATCTTCTCAATCGTAAGAAATATTTTGAATGATAGAATAGTTGATAATTACGATAAATTTTTAAAATTGATAATAGGAAAGCTTATCGTTTACATTAAAAACAGTACTAAAAAAAAAGCTCTTACGATGTACGATAAAAATGAAAGATTAAAGCCGATACACATTTTTGATAATACTAACACATTATTTTTACGATAAACTATCGCGTATCGTACGATAAAACTTTTTGATAATAGGCATGAATAATAAGGAAAATAAAGTGGATATTGTAAAAAAAGTTAAATACAAAACAGAGGAATCTATTAAGATTTCTGCCAACGGTAAAAAAAGCAGTGTTATACTCAAATTATTAACTTTCGAAAAGAAGAAAAGTACCAATAATAAATCTCACAATTCAAGTTAATAATAATAGCAAACTCTAAAAAAAGATGCCTTTTAGTAACCGATATCGATAAGAAAGATTATCAGATTTAAAATAATAACAATAGTTAAAATAATAATATAATTTAACAATAAAAACAATATTGTTAAGATTAATAATGTTAATAATAATAATGATGCTAATAACTAGAAAAATACTTCAATACTCCTGGGTATATAGCATCTTTTATCTCTAATAATTTGAGCAGAGCAGGTGGGTGTGCAATATATGTTAAACAGGATATTAGTCACAAAGTTTTGGAAACATCTAAATCTTTCAATACTATTGTGATTTCTTTGGAAGATACCAAGCCTACTATTAATATAACAGTGTGGTACAAAAGTCCTTCTAAAAACAACAAGAAATTTGTAGAACACCTAGATCTGCTGTTTAATAAGTATAACAACATTATAGTTGTTGGTGATACTAACATTGATTTACTCTCTGAAATGGATGTAAGCTGAATGTATATGTATATTCCGGATGTTAACTTGGTTAGTATTAAAAATACAAATGATGCTACTCGAATTACATTACCCATTTAACACAAAACTACCAAAAAAAGCCAGTAGGCTTTTTAACATAATTTACTACGACAATTCAAATTATTTTAAAATTTTGCAATGTAGTAGGCTTTTTTACTAAATTTACAAACTATTTTTAGTTTGAAGCACGTGCTGGTTCATATAAGTCATTTATTTTAATTAAAGTGAATATTATAAATTTTCAAAAGTCATAGTTATGGTTAAATTTTTGGCGTCGTAAGTTCCAATATTTATATTTGTTGTTTTTTTATTATTTTATACTGTTAAAAACATTTCTATTATGTTACGAATTGTTTTTATTTTTTGTTAGAATGTCATGAGCCCTCAAAATTGCTTATGCTTTTTTAAGTGGCCGAAAAAAGCCATTTGGTATAATATGTATAAAATTTATCAAAAAATTTTTATATGGAAAATAAAATAAATATGAGTTGTTTTCTTATAAAAATTGAGTGTTTGACAAAACTTTTATTTTTCCAATCTTTAGCTCAAGACCTTTAACTTTGGTTGAAATTTTGGAAGAATTGGAAAGTAATGAAGAAAATATTTGCATTTCTAACGAAAATATTTACATAATTCCTCCAGAAAATTATGGAAATTTAACAGAGGAAGATTCTGGGGATGAAGATTGTAGTGACATAAACCGCGTAGGTAAACGTTTAATAAATAGTGAAGTGGTGTATAATTCAGTTGAAAATGAAGGTTTTGCGTTAGAAATTACACAAAGAGTAAATGATGAAGTTAAAGAACCTGTAAATAAAAAAGCAAAAAAGCAAAAATTTAATTGGGAAAAAGGTAACATAGATGATATTTCTGCATTTGCTGACTATTCTCGGATACTAGTAAAACCTTTTTTACCGCCAATAACTTTATCAAACAAATCAAGTCCTATTGATTTTTTCTTATTATTTTGGACCGATGAATTTATTGAAGAGATTGTTAAATGTACCAATGATTATTCATTAAAATTTAAAAACAATAACTTAGACGTTAAAAAAGAAGAAATAATGGCTCTATTTGGAATTTTAATTATTAGTGGTTATGCCCATTTACCACGAAGACATTTGTATTGGTCCTCATCGGCAGATTGCCGTAATGATTTAATTTATAAAATTATGCGAAGAAAGCGTTTTGAAGATATTTTTACTTCATTGCACTTTTCTAGATATGAAAATTCTGAAAAAAATGACAAATTATATAAAATACGGCCATTAATAAAATACGTAAATGGTATTTTTAATTATTTTACTCCAATACATGTCAATTTGGCTATTGATGAAACTATGATACCATACTTTGGTCGTCATAGTTGCAAACAATTTATAAGAGGAAAGCCAGTAAGATTTGGCTATAAGGCATGGAACCTAGCAACACCAACGGGATTTTGTGTACAATTTGAAGTTTATCAAGGAAAACAAGTATGCGCCAACACAAAATTTTCCGAATTCGGTCTTGGTGAAAGAGTAATACTAAATTTTTGTGATTTCCTCACCAAAAATTTTGAAGATATGAAATTTTCTCTTTACTTCGATAACTTTTTTACTAGCTCAACAGTGATGTCTAAAATAACTGAAATAGGATTTGGAGGAACTGGTACGGTAAGAGAGAATAGACTGGGTGCTACAACTTTGAGAGAAAATTCTAGTTTTAAGAAAGATAAAAGAGGTTCATTTGATACGTGTGTAAATAAAAAATATAACATGATTGCAGTCAAATGGAAGGACAACAATATAGTTACACTACTTTCAAATGAACATGGTGATGAGCCACTGCACAAATGTTTACGATATTCTGCTTCAGAAAAAAAGAGAGTAGAAATAGTGCAACCACATGTTGTAAAAAATTATAATAAATTTATGGGTGGCGTGGACAAGTGCGATAATCATACGAGTGCATACCGTATTGACATACGTGGCAAAAAGTGGTACATGCCCATAGTTTTATGGACATTGGATGTTTCGATTAGTAATGCTTGGATTTTAGCTAAGTCATTTGGCATCCAAATGGTCCAATTGTCCTTTAGAAGAAGTATCGCACAAGAATTGTGTAAAATATATGGAACACCTCCAATCACACCTGGACGCCGTAGTAACAATACTGCTGAAAATCCTGCAAAATATAATGGTCAGCATTTAATTTTATCTGGACAGCCACGTAGTACTTGCAAATATTGCAAATTACGTACCACAAAGAGTTGCAAGACTTGTAACATCCCCTTACATGATAAGTGTTTTATTTTATATCATACATAACTTATGTTAAAATTTTCATATACAATATATATTATGCATAGAAGTGTGCAATTATTTTTTTTAAGCTTTAAATATTGTTTATTTGTTTATGAATAAATTTGTTGATTTGCTATTAAATTCTCTAAAATGTTAAAAAACATTTAATATAAAACTTTATTTTTTTCAATTAAATTAAAAAAAAAAAACCTCGTATTATACCAAGTAGCTTTTTTCGGCCACCCTCACAACTTGTAAGGGGCTGCATAGATTTTTGATATTTTGACACTTTTGAGTTTTGTGGACCCTTATTACAAAATTTTCATGGATAAAACACTTTTTTTTCAAGAAAAAGTTAATTGGGTGTTAAATGGGTTAACTCAGCAACACTGATAGACCATGTTCTTTCAATCCTTAAAACTGATCGATTTGGATTTGATATCACTATGCATGATATTCCAAACTTAGATCATAAAGAAGTCTCTATTGAAATTAAAGCAGTACCTAGAAAACTAGAAGCAATTGTGTACAAACAAATACCGAGTACAAACTATGTTAAATATTCATATCTACTGGAAATCACTTACGTGGACATAATTGACATAAATTTTGATGAATTGGTAGAAGCAATAAATTATTTCAAAGGCGTATGTACAAGTGTTAAGAACATAAGAATTAAAAAAAAATAGTCACTGGATGACGAAAGAAATAATAAAATTAGTAAAACATAAAAATAGTTTGTATAAGAAACATAAGAGTACCCTAATAGTGTGGAGTAGAAGAGATATTAATATTTGTTAAAAAACAAGATGAATGCAAAGATAAAGAAAGTAAAACAGAGTTATATTAATAGAAAAGTGCAAGCATCTGGTACAAATATACATGTACCTTTTCTGCTGAAGAGTAGAGTAACGAAAAAATCTGTAAAAAGCTTCTGTGCCGCAATGAGTTAATGGAACTCAACAAACCTGTTTTTGAGACTTTGAACAAGCAATATTTCGCAAAATTGGGCGTTAAAATTTTTTTTTGTACAATTGTCGGGCGGCAAAAAAACCTATAAAAAGCTGTTAGGCCGCAACGGATTAAGGGAAAGCCACAAATATTTTTTTGAGGCTTTCTTTTCAACCAAGGCAGTACTTCCAAATATTAGCCGAAACTTGCTTTTTACAATTTGCAACCTCCCGGGCCCGTTTGGGCACGAAGACGCAATGAAGCTTTTTCAATATTTTTGATGTCGAACCGAAACAGTTTGACCAATTGACTACATATTTTGGACAAATGTGCCTGTTAGCTAGTGGATGTAGTCGTATAAAGTTGGTTGGAATATATTAACCTCTTTTGGCCCGGCGGCCTTCCAAAAATTTTTTGTTTCCACTTTGTGTTAAATTTTACAGGTTGATTTTGCTGTCCAAAAGAGAGGCTGCAAAAAGTTTTAGTTAAGTTCGATTAACGCATTTCCCTCGACAACGCCATGAAGTTTTACATAAATTTTATTTGCTTAAACGATTAAATGAATTTTATTGAAAATTTTGTACCACTGTTTTAATTATAAACGCCCACTGGGTAAATTTGTTTTAGACCTGTTTCCGCATTTTGCACAAAGGTTAAATGAAATTTTTAAATTTTTGGTATTAGCGCAAGTATTCAAAAAGCTTTGAATACCTTTATTCAAAAAGCTCACTTTATTAATAAGATTAATTTTGTTGTTCTCCTCAACTAGTGAAAAAGCTAAATGAGATAATATTAATAATAAAAATAAAGCTAACAAAGAATCCGAATAATAATATCCTAAAATTTAAATAACATAATATTTTCCTCCTCTACATTTTTCGTAAATCTTTGTTTTTTATCTATTTTGCAGTTGTAGTTCTTAAAAATTAGATTTCAGTGTAAAATTGCAGTTTTTTTCTAATAAAATTTAAAAATCAAAAAATTCAATAATATATATGCTTAAATACATAGTATTTTAAAACATTTTTGCCAAAAAACGAAGAATACATTTCTCTAATAAAATCTTTAAAAAAACGAGGAAGAGCGTAGTTGAACTTACAGGTAAGTACAAAACAAAATAAAAGTTGAAAAGCTGACTTTTAAACCTTTTCTTAATCATCGACTCTATTTTATTCGAACGTTGGCAATTTAACTAAACCATTTTTGACATAGTAAAATGACATAATGGCAAATTTAGTATACCCTTTTGATCTATAGCATATGTAAACTAGCTATTACCCTGTGCACGTTGCCCCGCCTGTCAATGGAGTTTTAATTTAACTTTCTGTTATTAAAAAGATAACACAAAAATTACACATGGTGTACATGTTAATTTTAAAATGTAATAAAGACATTTTTTTAAAACGCTTTTTAACACATTTTCAAAAAATTTTGAAAAAATATGCCTATATAGTTTCACTCTGTCCGTCCGTCTGTCCGTCTGTCCGTATGTTTACAAAAACTTTTACATCGTTTGAAATAGAAAAAAGAAATTTTAACCAAGAGTAGGTATTATAAAAAAAATAATTTCGTAGAAGAATTTTTTTCTGTAGCCCACCCGTTACGGAGCTGCAGCCCCCAAAGTTGGGAAAAGCCCTATATTCAAATTGTTATAACAAGAGTTCTATTAAGTGAATTTTCAATCTGAAAACAGCAAAAGATAGCTGGTCTTATAAACTTTATAAATTTTAAAAGACAAATGTTTAGGGTTGCCATACGGTACTAAAATTTACAATTATGCAAAACTCAATTTTTGCAAAATTTTTGGCTACACATATCTTCTAAACGGGCCAAGCTAGGGTCTTGAAATTTTGGGAGTAGTTAGATCCTCAGAAATAAGTAGAAGTCGGTTAACAAATTTTTTTTGTCACGTCCCCTGTTTTGCAACTATAAGGGCCCGAAAATTTAAATTTTGCTATTTTTAAACACCTGTAATTTGAATACCTGTTCAAATTGTTTTTTTGTGAATTACAAAATTGAAAGCTCTTTAATTATATTTCAACATGTGTCAAAGGTTTCTTTTAATTTTGAAGGGTGACGAAGCTACAGCTCCCGCAAATTTCAAAAAAGCCCTATATTTAAATTGGTATAATGAGAGTTCTGTTAGGTTTATTTGCAATCTAAAAACGGTAAAAGAAAGCTGCTTTCTTAGGTTTTACAAAAATACATCACTTAAATGTACAGAGTCGCCATACGGTACTAAAATTTACCATTATGCAAAACTCAATTTTTGCAAAATTTTTGGCCCCACATATCTTCTAAACGGTTTAAGCTAGAGTTTTGAAATATTAGGAGAACTTACATCCTTAGAAATTAGAGAGTCGGTTAATAAAATTTTTTTGTCTCGTGTCCCTGTTTAGCAGCTATATGGGCTCGAAAATAGAAATTTTGCTATTTTTAAACACCAGTAACTTGAATACCTGTTCAAATTTGTTTTTGCTAATATACAAAATTTTAAGGTCCAACATTATACTTTAACATATGTTAAAAGATTTTCTTAAATTTAAAAGCGGTTCTTTAAATTGAAGAAAGTGTCTCTCTGTTTTAACCATTTTTGCTTAAATAGTAAAATTTTAAGTAAAATTACAAATTTTGGTAGAATTCATAATTTAATTTCTTGAACCTAAAAAAATTGGGGGAAGGGGAATTGTGAGGATTAGATCTTTGAGAAATTGGGCAACCTTCCCCTATTGAGGGGCTATTAGGACTTAAAAATTAAAAAATTTACTGTTTCTATAAGTAAGTAGTAACTTAGTCACCAACGTATATATTTCGTTAATTAAACATTAACATTGAAGCGCCAACATTATATTCCGATAAAATACTCAGTATGAAACACTATATTATTTGAAAAATGTGCTTTTTTAAAAACCATTGGATTTTTTCATTACTTGTTTTGAATTATTCTTGCAATTTTTCAACAAATTTATCAAATTTCACTTGAAACTTTTCCTAATTAGTAAATAATAATAAAAAACAAATTTTAATTCAGTTAATATTATTAGCCGTAAACCCACCATTCTCAACTCTACAGTCAAGGAACACCCCGTATAGAAAAATTAGAGATAATCGTTAAAAACTGTTTTGCAAACGGTTTTTTAAAGTTTTTGTTTCGCAATCGGTTAAAAGAACTCGACAAAACATTTTCTTAAACATTTCCCTAATTCAAAAAAGTTACCTACTTTCAAAAATTTACGTACAAAATTTTTTTTTTTTGAATAATCGTGGGAATGAAAAGTATATACATGTACGCATACAAAATTTAAAGTCAATTGGAAAAATTCTGTAAAAAGCTGTTGTGCAATGGATTACCGGAACTCAAAAAACCTGTTTTTGGGACTTTGACCAAGCATATTTCGCAAAGTTGGACTTAATATCCTTCCCAAATTTTTTTTTGATACTTGCCGGGTGGCTAGGGTTGAGAAATTCCAAGTCTGTTAAAAAAGTAATTTCCATTCTCAAAGAGGAACACATATAGAAAATTTCAAGTCAATCGGTTAAACCATTTCAAATTTATAGCAAAGTAACGAAATTAAATAAATTTTTTTAAGGCAAATGTTAAGGGTTGCCATACAGTACTAAAATTTACCTTAATGTAAAACGCAGTTTTTGTAAACGTTTTGGCATCATAGTTCAAGCTAGGGTTTTGAAATTTTATGAAAAGTTAGATGCTCAGAAATTAGTAGGAGTCGTTCAGTAATTTTTGGTGAAGATGAAGATACATCTCCAAGAACTCCAATTGTAGAAACTCCTTTTAAGACATCTCCAATTGAAGCAAGCGAACAGCTACTATCATTCGATTTCTCTAATTGTCCGATGGACAAGATACTATGTAACTACCTGAAAGCTCTTGGAACTGCAGTATCTGAGTCCGTAGTTCTCAAATTTTCCTGGCTGCCAAAGTTGATGAAGTTTTAAAAGAGAATACATCAATTAAACAAGAACAGGAAAACTTAAAAAAAAAAATTTAAAAGTATTTTATTAATGTTTTTAGCTTTAGGTAAACAACCTTTACTGTTGGTATTACAAAAATAAACTAAACCTAATTAACTAAAAATTACGGTAGTTTATATTGGATCAAATATCAAATTTGCTGATTAAACATTTCAGTAATATTTCATAATTGTGGAATATTTCTGAAATGTGATATTTAAATTAATAAAGAATAATTTCATGGGAATTTATTTCCGTGGGAAAATCATTATTTAAAGTTTCTCGCAACGTGGTCAAATTTGTCACGTTGCGAGGACATTTTTTGTCTGTTGGCAGTTTGTTACTATATGTAACTCTCCCTTCGTTAGGGTTAAGATTCTCCTGAATCTTGTTATTAAAAATTGATCCAATATATTTTATTTTGCAATTTACAAAGAATACAATGATTATTATTGATATTATTACTATTTTTAATACTACGGCAATTATACAATAGGTTGAATATTCATTTTTATTAATTTTTAATTTTTCAATTTTATTTATATTTTCCTTAGTTTCTAATATAATTTCATTAAAAGTGTAAGAATTATTGACTGGTTTATATTCCAGATTTGATAATACAAATTTATTTTTTATTTCTGTAATATTGTTATAAAATGTCTTATTATTTAAATTGATGCTACAATTATAAAATTTTACAAAATCGTTACCATTTAAATTTATTTTTCTATTATCACAATTGGAAGATAAAATTACATTTTGCGAAAGTTGTACAATAATACTACTATCGTCAATTTCAATTATTTCGTTATTACAATTTTTAAAAGTTTTACAATTTTTGTTTTTTATACAATGGTTTATTTTTCTTAGTTGATGAAGAGCTTTAGTTTCATCAGAAATATTAGTTTATTAGTAGTGGTTCTTGAATATCCTACTTTTATATGTTTCAGTTTGTCAGAGTTTATTTTAAAATTAATTATTTCCTCGTGATTTAGAAAAGAATAATATTTAAGTTTGAAAAAATTGTAGTATCTTGCAAGTCTTTTATAATTTTATTTACTTGTTGGATATTAAGTTTTAAATCAAAAAGTGAAATGTTTAAAGCATTTTCATCAATTTCATTTTTTAGCATATTTTTTATTAATTGTCGGTCTTGGTAGATGTTAACCAGTAATTTGTTTATAGATTTGTTGAAATTATTATTTATTTGTACCTGTTCGTTCATGTTTTTATAACGTTATCGTTGTTATATTCAAAAGATTGTAAATGTTGGTTTATAAATTGTCTGTCGTCATCGTTCATAGTCCCTGTGCTACCATTTTCTAATTGTTCCAACAAAATTGAAAAGTCCACGTTTTTGTATTGTATGATGTTCGTTTTTTAATATAGATAACTTGTCTTCTAGTCTGTCAATTTCTTTTATTAAGCGGTTGCTATAGTATTTGTAGAAAAAAGAGATGAACTTCTTTTAATTTCATTTATTAATTCGTCTATTTCATTTATGTCAATAATATGTAAAGAGTAGTTAAATGTTTTCGGTATTAATATTTGACTGTCTTGAATAATTGTATAACCATTATTTGTTTCAATTTTCTCTATTTGAAGTTGATTCGATTGTGTTAGTGGCAGTAACATTAGAAGTAGTAGAAATACTTTCGTTATCGAGATTGTCTAAAAATTTTAAAGGTCGTTTAATGTTAATAGGGTGTATGTTATTTAATTTGTGTTTTTTAAATTTAGGTTCGTCTTTATGTCTAAGACATTTGTAGTTTTTTATATATCCTATTTTTCGAGTTTCGCTATATCTTCTCTATTTTTATTATGCTTTATCCAACGTTTTTCTTGAGATTTTATTAAATTATTATGTATATTTTCAGATGGAATTATATTATTTTCTGCGTTTTGTGGAGTGGTTTTAAAGATATAAGTTGTTATAATTTTTTATGGCGTTTAACATTTGAATTCTAATTGGAAGTTGTTCCTCTAAATTTAAAATTCGTAATCGTTCTGTTATGGTATTGTTTAATCTTTCGATGTCAGAATTACCGGTATGGCTATTTGGTTTAACCAAATGAAGTTCAATATTTTCTTGAGATAGAAATTCTTTGATGTACATATTGTTGAATTCGTTATCAGCAATTATATTTTTGGGTTTTTTATGGTTAAAGTACAATTTAAGTTTCTCAATTAATTCTGTATGGTTTTTATGCTCTAATGGATATGCCGTTGCGTATTTAGTGAATTTATCAATGAACATTAAAAAGTTTTATTTCTTATTAGTATAGGTGTCGACATGAATAATTTTATTTTTTTCTGAAGGCATTTCTGTTTTTTTGAATTTAGGTATAATAGGATTTCTATCATATTTGCCTTTACTGCAAATTTCACAATTGTTAGTAATTCTATTAATAAATAATTTTATATGTTTATGGTATACTTTATATTATAAATATTCGTATAGTGAAATAATACCAGGATGTTTTTGTTCTTTATGATGCAGAGATATAATTTTTATAAGCTCTTCTTGTGTTTTAACGTCCTGTGCAAAGTGGGTACATTTTATAAATTTTGTATTAGGAAAATTCCTTATTATCATTTGTTGGATGGTATTATAATTGTGAATGTTATTATAATTGTGATATTTGAGTAAAAATAGCAATTTTAGAGTCTGTTATATAAGATTTTAGTTTATTGGTAAGTTCTTGTTCAGTTAAGTCATAACTAATGTAACTTTTTCTTTTACCGTCTAGAAGGCTTTCAAATTCTTGAATAAAGTTATGTGAAATTATTATTTGAGTTTTAAATCTGTTTACTATAGTTTCTAAGATTGGAATATGGTCAAGTTGTTGTTCTTCTTGTGAATGAATAGTCGGTTGTAGAGAGATATTGTCATTATTGTTTTCGTCATTATTATTTATTTCGAAGGTTTCTCTCCCTTCGTTAAAACTGAACGTCTCGGTCAGTTCATTTATTTCATTTTCGTCTGTATTAATTCTACTAAGAAAGTCTGCAATTTTATTGTCTTTGCCTTTTAAGTAATCTATTCACCTAAAAATAGTATCCATCTTTGTAATCTTGGATTTAAATCTTTTCCCAAATATTTTGTATGAAGCCATTTTAGACTTGGTGGTCGGTTTGAAGTTCAAATTCTTTGCCATAGATATATGGTCGAAAATATTTAACTCCCCAAACTTAAGCCAAAAGTTCTTTTTCAGTTGTACTGTATCTGATTTCATGGTTACTTAATGTTCTGCTAGCATACGCAACAGGATGATTGTCCTGTAATAATACAGCGCCAATAGAGAATTGACTAGCAGCAGTATTTATTTTGAAAGGTTTATTGAAATCGGAATACTTTAAAATTGAATGAGATGTTAAAAGTAATTTTAATTGTTCAAAAGCATTAATATATGTTGGATCTAATGTATTTATTTTATCGTCCTTTTTTAAATATTTAGTTAAAGGTTGTGCTATTTTTGCATAATTTTTTATAAATTTTTTGTAGAAATCCGTTATGCCTAAAAACGATTTTATTTGTTTTTGAGTTATTGGTAATTTTAAGTCGATTATATCTTTGATTTTCTTAGGATTAGGTTTTACGCCATTTTGGGCTAGAACATGCCCAAGGTATTCTGTTTCTTTGCATAGAAAATTGCATTTATCTATTTGGACTTTAAAATTTGCTTTTCTAAGAGCATTAAAAATTTTGTTTAAATTGTCTAAGTGCTCCTGTAGAGAGGTACTAAAAACGAGTATGTCATCCAGATACACTATGCAAATTCTGTTAATATATTCTCTTAATACGGAATTCATCAGCCGTTGGAAAGTAGCTGATGCATTCTTTAATCCAAAAGGCATTCGCATGTATTCGTAATGACCAAATGGAGTTGAGAAAGCAGTTTTTTTCTGGTCTTCCGGTTTCATCTCGATTTGATGGAAACCTTTTGCTAGATCGAACGTTGTAAAATATTGCTCTCTAAGACTGCGCCAATCAATATTTAGATTTTAGGTTTATAATAAAAAAAATATTATGAACATCAAATAAAACACTAATCTTCGTAAACATTTCAGTAATATTTCATAATTGTTGAATATTTCTGAAATGTGATATTTAAATTAATAAAGAATAATTTCATGGGAATTTATTTCCGTGGGAAAATCATTATTTAAAGTTTCGTAAAAAAAACTTTTGGTCCACTATTTACAGCTGAACTTAATTTGACTTCTGAAACAAAAAACAAAGAAATAATTTTTCGCCATCATTTGTCTTCTCTGCAAAGTAAACTTTTTTTTGATGCAAAAAATATTAAAAACTCCAAAAAAAATGGATTATTTATGGGTCAAAAACAATTCAATTTTACTACGTGAAAATAAAACAAGTAAAGAAACAGTCAGTCCGTGCAACCGACTTAGAAATACCATACACCTATTTGGTTAAAATTTAATGGGAAGTTCATAAGTCATTTTAAAACCATAAAAGATTTTATTAGTTTGTTCTTAAGACAACGAAATTAGCTTTATAGTACTATAAAACATTTTCTAATTACTTTATCTATTCAAAAATATTCCAAATTCTAACTACTTTATATATTTAAAAATGTTAAAAACCAAAAAAAATTTGAAATAAATGAAAATATATTTATTTCGATTCAATTACAAAAGTTAAAAAATTTGAATTATTAAATTTTGTGATAAAAAGCTAATCAAAGCATAAAATATTTAATAATTCAAATTTTTCAAAGCGATCAAAAGCTTCTATAATCCGAACTCATTAACCAAACTCGATCAGAACCAATTCTACCTACAGTTTAAATTTCTTCAAAATAGCGGCATCATTTTTTGAGTTATGCTATTTTTAAGATATATGTTTGTTAGCCCTTAAACTTTTCAAAGGTTCCAGAACCCGAAACCATGGTACGATTTCGCCCATATGCAGTCCGCGCTGTATTTTAAATAGTAGTGAACCCTTGTATACAATTGGAACGTTCTATCTAAATTTTAAGTTACAATTTTAAATAATTTCAATACAAAATATGTTTTATGGTAAAATTCTTAGCCTTTCAAAAATATAAAAGTGTTAAATATAAACGGAAATAGGAAAGAACCCTCGTGTATCAAATTTAAAATTTCTATCTTCTTGAATTTCGAATATAAGCTTTTTAGTTTTAGACTTTCTTAGGAGGCATCTCAACCAACACTACAGTTAAGTCTAAATTTCGGGGACACATAAGAAATAGGAAATATATTCTTTGGCTTCGAAGTTATACTCGTTTGGCCTCAGATAGATCGAATCCGAACTCATTATCCGAACTCGACCAGAACCAGTTCCCATGGTACTTTCATTATTAGTAACCTAGAGTTTAAATTTCATCAAAAAAGGGGCATTATTTTTTGAGTTATACTGCTTTTAAGATATATGTTCGTCAGCCTTTGAACTTTTAAAGGTTCCAGAACCCGAAACCATGGTACGACTTCGCCCATATGTAATCCCCTTCATACTTTCAATACTAGTTAACCCTTATACACAATTGGAACGTTCGATCTTAATTTTAAGTTAATATTTTTATTAATTTCGATGATGCTTTTAAACCTTGCGGGGTGTAAGAGGGGTACTGAACCACCACTCTAATTGATCCAAAATTAGGAGAACGCGCAGGAAATAGTAAAGAGCACCCATGTACCAAATTTTAAACTTCTAAATTTGTTTGAAGTTAATATCTTTACTAATTTCGAAAATATGCTTTAAGGTCTTTGGAATTGTGTGGCTGGTCCCCAACCCACTACTCCAATTGGTGCCAAATTCTAAGGACACGAAGGAAATAGAAAGAGACACCCTGATACCAAGTTTGGAAGTTCTATCTTCATTGGTTTCGGAATTATGCTAGTTTGGCCTAAATTCGATCAAAAAGTTGTAACTTCCGAACCCGTTTATCATCACCCACAGTACGCAATCATCGCCGTAGTTTCATTACCAGTACCCTACAGCACAAATTTTATGAAGATAGCGTCATTAGTTTTTGAGTTATCGTAATTTTTTATAATTGTTCGTTAGCCCTTATTCTGATTAAAAGTTCCAGAATCCGAACCCTTGGGGTGATTTTGTCCATATGCAGTCCACGCTGTACTTTAAATACCAGTTAACCCTTGTACACAAGTGGAACGGTATATATTAATTTTAAGTTACTATTTTTAATAATTTCATTTAAAAGCTTTAAAACCTTGGGAAGTCTAAGAGGGGTACTGAACCACCACTCCAATCGATCCCAAATTAGGGGGACACACAAGAAATAGTAAAGAACTTCCTTGTGCCAAATGTAAAGCTTCTACATTTTTTCAAGCTGCTATCTTTATTAATTTTAAAGATATTCATCAAGGTCTTCAGAAACGTGCGGCTGGTCCCCGACCCACTACTCCAACGGCGCCCAAATTTCAAGTACACCAAGGAAAAAGAAAGAGACACCCTGATACCAAATTTGGAGGTTCTATATCCATTGGTTTCGAAATTATGCTCGTTTGGCCTAAATTCGATCAAAAAGTTCTAGGTTCCGAACCCATTGTACAATACCCACCGTACGCAATCACCGCCGTAGTTTCATTACCAGTACCCTACAACACAAATTTTATGAAGATAGCGTCATTAGTTGTTGTGTTATCGAGATTTTTTATATATGTTCGTTAGCCCTTAGACCGATTAAAAGGTCCAGAATCCGAACCTATGGGCCGATTTCGCCCCTTTGCAATCCCCGCCGTACTTTCAGTCCTAGTAACCTTCAGTTAAAATTTCATCAAGATAGCTCCTTTATTTTTTGAGGTATCGTGCCTACGGACGGACGGACCGACATGGATATATCGACTAAGGCGGTCACGCTGGTCACAAATATATATACTTTTCCATATCTAGCTCGCTTCCTTTAGGTGGTTACAAACACCATACCAAAGTTAATATACCTCTTTACCTATTCTATAGGTGTAGGGTATAACAAGTAAAGTTTTCACTATTACTAATTTTTAATGACATTAAAAAAACATTAAAAAAATTAAACAAAGCTTTGAAATTCAATAAATTTAATTTTTTAAATTTTGGAAGCTTTTTTCGTTTGTATAAAACTGAATTTATATTAACCATGTTTCCCTGACCAATTTGTATCACTTTTATTCTTTTGCTGAAATTATTTTTATTTTTTTTGTTTTTGTTGTTATAATATCATTTATATACGCTGCGCTTTTGACAATATTGCATATGTGCAGGCAAAGGTACAATGGCTGTTGATACATGTAACTATGCCTGCACATACTGAACATTGCTTTATAATATTAAATAAAACAATTTCTTTTACATATCGCTTCATTTATCTACAAAAAAATAAAAAATTATTTACATATATAAATATTTTACACTTATTAACACATATTAATCATGGCTTTTTAGCACATTTTCAAAAAATTTTGTAAAAATGTGCCTATATAGCTTCACTCTGTCCGTCCGTCCGTATGTTTACAAAAACTTTTACACCGTTTGAAATAGAGTAAAGAAATTTTAACCATGGGTAGTTTTTGCAAAAAAAATAATTTCGTAGAAGAATTTTTTTCTGTAGCCCCCACCTGTTACGGGACTACAGCCCCCCAAATTTGGAAAAAGCCCTATATTTAAATTGTTATAACAAAAGTTCTGTTACAGATATTTTCAATCTGAAAACGGCAAACGATAGCTGGTTTCATAATCTTTATAAATATTTAAAAGGCAATGTTTAGAATTGCCATACGGTACTAAAATTTAACATTACACAAAACTTAATTTTTGCAAAAAATTTTTGGCCACACATATCTTCTGAACGGTTTAAGCTAGGGTCTTCAAATTTTGGGAGAAGTTAGATACTCAGAAATTGGTAGGAGTCGGTTTACAAAATTTTTTTGTCAAGCCTCCCGTTTAGAAGCTATAAGGGCTCGAAAATTGAAATTTTGCTATTTTTAAGCACCTGTACCTTGAATACCTGTTCAATTTTTTTTTTATTAACATACAAAATTTAAAGGCCCAACATTTTATTTTAACATATGTTAAAGGTCTTACTTAAATTTAAAAGCGGTTCCTTAAATTGAAGAAAGTGTCTCTCAGTTTTACCCTTTTTTGCTTAGATTGTATAATTCCAAGTAAAATTTCAAATTTTTGTGGAATTCACAGTTTAATTCCTAGAACCTAAAAAATGGAGGGGAATGGGGGGGGGGGTGAGTTAGATGAAGTTAGATCCTTTAGAAACTTGGCAACCTTCCCCATTGAAGGACTATAACAACTTTAAAATAAAAACTTTATTGTTAGCAGTAAATTTTATAAGTAAGCAGTAACTATTTCCAAGTAAATATTTCCAAAGTTAAACTCAGTATGTAATACAATATATATTTGAAAATGTGCTTTTTTAAAAACCCTTGGTTTTTTTTATCACTTGTTATTAAATAATTTTACTTATAAATATTACTCTTTATTATATAAATTAATTTATTATCTGTATCGTTTCACTTATATAAAAAACAATTTATTAATATTAAATAAACACCATAATATACTTTTATCAATATTATATTAAAATATGAACTAGCATGAGTACATAATTTTTCGGTCTGTACATGTATGTATAAATCATAATATTTAATCGGCTTATTTTTTCCCATACAAATATAAACATCCTTTTTTAGAACAAACTATTTGACCAATTTTAATGAAACAACAATCAAAAGAAAGGTTTTTTTTGTTTTCATAGGACAATCATATTTTTTTTTAAGAATATTTCGTTTTTTCAGGTGAAAATCCGTCTTTAATTTAACGTAAATTTGAATTTAACGGTCACGCTTTTAAAAGTTGATGCTCATGACTCTAATATTATGCGCCGACTTTCTGTGTAAATGTAATTCATTTTCGGTTTTAACGCAGCTAAATCTAAATCAAAAGATTATATGCGCCGACTTATGTCTTTCTTTTTTTTATTTATTTTTATTTAGTTCAATTTTCAATGAACAAGGAGATTTAAATTTTTTTAAAATTTTTTTTTTGTTTTTGTTTTTTCTTTATCTTAAAAAGTGAACGAAAAAAATGAGTTTCTTCGAAATGAAAGCAATACATTTGGTTTATACAGTAGTTTTCATTTATAACGAACTCGGTTCAATTTTAATTATAATAAACGTAACACTTTTTGCCAATGAATTAAATTTTACCTAAAAATGTAAGTTGTTTATTACATTGATATTTTTTTTATTTAAACTTATTATATCTAATAATGTTGCTTGGTGATTATTTTAGTATTTTTATATATATTTTTGAATTTAAAAAAAAATCATAATAACGCATCAAAAATACAAAAAAAATTTCATTACAAGAAAAAACAAATATACATCTATAAACATAGAGGTGAGGCTGACACATCAAATAAAAATCTAGCAAATGAATTCAAAGTGCCCATTCTAGAATTAGCACAATCTACAATGTTCAATTCTTATACTAATTTTTCAAAATTCACAGCATTCTTTTAAAACGACATTTGTTTATCACGACGAATATTTTCTGTCTCTTCATGGTCGTTATAAGCGAGCTTTACTGTATTTTTTTTTTTTTCTATATGTTTGCAGAAACAAAAAAATTACATTTCTTAGGAAAAATTATGTGTTCTTTAGGAATCAACCAGAATAAATGCATACGGCGTGCAGTTTCTGTCAAAAAATTTTTAAATAAGTAGGTATGTTATGTACTGTACTTCGGAATTTAAAATTTTAAAATTTGACAAAGCGTATAAAAATAATTGTAATTGTTTTTTCTGATGTTGCTACGATTAAGTTTTCAAAATAAAATATTTTAAAATAATATTTTTTTTTAAAAAAACATACATTCCAAATAATTTAAAATACCTATAATATGTTCGCAAAAAAAAACTAAAAAATAATCTTCAACTGAAATAAAAGTTGACGTATAATTTCTGTCAAAAAATTTACAAATAAATAGGTACATGAATTTACATGAGAGATGTTCGAAATGAAAGCAATACATTTGGTTTACACAGTAGTTTTCATTTATAACGAACTCGGTTCAATTTTAATTATAATAAACTTTACACTTTTTGATAAAGAATTAAATTTTACCTAAAAATGTAAGTTTTTTATTACATTGATATTTCTTTTATTTAAACTTATTATATCTAATAATGTTGCTTGGCGATTAATTAAGTGTTTTTTAATAGAATAGAAGAATATAAAAACAATCATAATAACGCATCAAAAATATAAAAAAAATTTCAATAGAAGAAAAAGCACTATACATAGGCTTGAGGCTGACATCAAATAAAATGTTAGCAAATGAGTTCGAAGTGTCCATTCTAGAATCAGCACATTCTACAATGTTCAAGTCATACACTAATTTTTCAAAATTCACAGCATTCTTTTAAAACGACATTTGTTTATTACGACGAATATTTTCAGTCCCATAATGTTATAACCGAAAAGTACTGTATTTTGTTTTTGTTTGCAATTTATTATAATACAGTAGGTACTAAAAAAAAATTTTTTGTAAATCGTAAATTGTACATAGTTGCTTTTTGTTAAGTTTTTTGTAAAATTAAAAACCGAATTCTGAAATATGCAGAAACTTAAAAAAAAAAATAATATTTATTAAGAAAAATGATTTGTTTCTTATGGATCAGAAAAAAATCAGCATGTACGGCATTCAGTTTCTGTCAAAAAATTTTGAAATAATTAGTAATGTAAAAAAATTTACATGAAAGCATACCCGACGTTTTAAATTTTAAATTTTAAAATTTAAAAATTGACAAAGTGTATAAAAATACATATTGTAATTGTTTTTTCTTATGCTGCTGCCATTAAATTTTAAAAATAAAATATTTCAAAACAACATTTTTTTTAAATAATTTAGTTTAAAACATACAAATATTCAAATAAATTAAAAATACCTACAGTACAATATGTTTGCAAAACTAAAAAAATTATCTTTCTCAAAAAAAGTTATTTGTTCCTTAGGTCCTAACCTAAATAAAAGCGCGCAGCGTATAATTTCTGTCAAAAAATTGAGAAATAAATAGGTTCATAAATTTACATTAGAGCAGCGAAAATACGCGTAACGTAATGTACTGTATCTCGGATTTTTAAAATTTACAAATATTGACAAAATGTATAAAAATATTATTATTGGTTTTTCTTATATTTCTAATATTATGTTTTAGAAAATAATATTTTTTTAAAATAATTTTTATTAAAATACATCTTATATTCAAATACCTATAATATGAAATTAAAAATATTTTTTGTAGGTACTAAATTAAAACATTCAAATAAATATTTTTGATAAATTAAATATTGTACGCGCGTATCGATTTACCGATAATGGATATGTAGACAGACGTATTGACGTACTGCCGTATAAAAATTGTACGTCGTATGTTTTGATTTCATTCTAATAATTGAAAAGTTTATCAACACCGAATAATGTTTTTTTATAATTAAAAAAACTATTTTTAGATTTACTTTGACAAAACGAACGAATTTTATATATCAAAAAGTGTACATGAAGATTATATAGGCGTAGTTTGTAAATGGAACGCTAATTTTTGTTTCAGGAGTACATAATTGTCAGATTATCATCATATATATATTTGACATTTTAAAACTACCTGTCATTTGAGAAGTTAATTATATTTAATAGTATTTAAATATTAATAAAGTGAAAAAATTAAGGTTTATTGCTGATATAAATATAAAGAATATTTTTTAAAATGGAAGGGGGTAAGTGCTTATTGGTTATCAAATAAAAAATATGATTTAACATAACCTATTCAAGAGAATTTTAATTAAAGCCATCTGCCGGAAATTATTTATCTACTCTGTCATATACTCTTTTACAAGGGCTCAAGTAGCTGGCAATAGTTGAGAGTAGAAAAGAGTTTACTCCTCTTAAAGGAATAAAAGCAATAATATTTATTTGTTTTAAGAAACTTATGAGTCATGGCTCATGACTATGTATAGAAATATATTTTTGTCAATAAAAAACTAAGGAAATATAAAATAAATAAACTAGACAAAAAGGTATAAAGTAAACTAAGCAATTCAGAATCATTTTTCGCATGTTTTCAGAACTTTAAATAGGCATACATTTGTAGTAAAAATTTACCTATGTAGCTATTAAATTTAAAAATGAAAAAAGGGTAGGAAAAATTTATTCTTTGATTTATTGAAAAACTTTTTTTTTTGCTATAAATCTTAAGATTGAAATTTAAAAAAAGACTTCGGTCAACTTGCCTATTATTTGTACTTCTGGCAGCTTCAATATAGTATAATACTAATTACTAAACTTATGAATTATGATATGTTATATTTTGTTGTACATATTATGTATTCATAGAGTTTTTTAATTAGGATACAGAATACGTACAACATAGTTCATATCGTACTAAAATGTTTAGAAAAAAGAACAGTTTGCTATATGAAGGACAGCATTAACTCGAATTTTGGGTTCTTGACTTCAATAAATATATGTATATGTTTAGAAATATCAAATATGTATTTATTAGAATAATATTTATATGTATTTAGAATTTTAATTTAACTGTACCAATTTATCCTCTCTTTAAAGCGGCTTAAGCTATAGAAATAAAACTCAAAAATCGGTTCTTAACAACGTTTTAATAATTAAGAAAAATTATAAATTTTTTTTAAGCAAATTTCAAGCGCAAGAACTGTTGACAAGACTGTTGGCATAATTTTTATTATGTATAGTCTAATATAATTTACACAAAACGAATTTATATGTTAACTTAAAAGCAAAAATAGCTCGAATTTCGAGCACAGGGCGGTACTAGTATGTATAAATATATAATCATGCCGGAACATATTAAATATTATTTTTTATATAATAATTTAATCTTACACTATTTCACTAAAACACTTATTGAATATTTTTATACCCGTGCATACATATATGGCATCGGGTATATTAAATTTGTTCCTCCGTTTGTAACGCATCGATCTAGACGAGCTAGATATAGTGTCAAGGGTACGTATCGGCTCAGAATCGAAAAATAAGTCTAGCTATGTGTGTCTGTCCGTCCATCCGTCCGTTCGTCTATGTGTCAGCACGATAACTCATAAACTAAAAGAGCTACAGTTTTGAAATTTTCATAAAATATTTTTCAATCAATTTCTAGGTTCCCTATTTTTTTTTTGCTTAAGATCAAAACTTCGGGTAGCTCTCGAACAACTAACTTTTTTAACTCCAATATTTTCTTATAAAAATTTGAAATTTGTCTGCACATCTTGTACTAACATGAATTTATATGAATTTTGTTTTTTGTTTGTTTTTTTTTCGTTGTTTATTTTTTTGTAGATAACGAATTTTTCGAGTTACGATTTCATATGATTTAAATTATGATTGAAATTTGGGCTTAGTACTTTGAGATTTATGAATTATAATCATTATGAATATTCTGATAATTTTTGATCATGATGATCATAATATGAGTATGATTATATGATGCTTGTTTTCAATTATGCTTAGGTTAAATATATTTGTGAATTAAAAATTAATTACAAGAGATAGAATTGAAAAATTAGAGCTAGAGTTTTGAAATTCACACAAAATATTTTTTGGACAATTTTACGGTTCCGTATTCTTTTTGGTTAAAACCAGACCAAAGCTTCGGGGTTCTGCCACACATATTATTTAAACCAATATGGATTTCTTCAAAAGTAATTATACCAGGAAGATGAAAATTACAAACGGTTAGTTCCATAATGAATCAAGCACTTATATGAAGTTTCAAAATGTTACAGCTTCATTTTCCGGGGGTTGCCATACAACTTCTTTGCACCAATATGAATTTCTTCAAAACTAATTATGCTATGAGGATGAAAATTATAAACGGTTAGTTATATAATGAATCGAGCACGTATATCAAGTTTTAAAATATTACGGTCCCATTACCGGGGGGCTGCCAAACAACTTCTATGCACCACTACGAATTTCTTCATAACTAATTATACAACGAGGATGAAAATTATACACTGTTATTTATATAATGAATCAAGCACTTACATGAAGTTTCAAAATATTATGGCCCCGTTTTCGGGGGGCTGCCATACAAAGTTTTCAATTCAATAAATGCGAATCTAATAAAGCTAAGAGGTTAAAATTAAAATTGGGCAGGTAAAGTAATAGGACAAGTTACTTGGCAAAGTTGGACCTCAATCGGACCAACTTTTAGTGTGGGGCATTTTTTTATTGTTATTTTTTTTTTTTTACCAAAAATTATGCGATAATGAATTAAATTTTTTTTTTTTTTTTTGTTTTTTTAATCAAAAATTATGGGATAATGAATAAAAATTGTTTTTTTTTTATTTATGGTTTTGTTTTTGTGTTTTTAAGCAAAAATTGTAGGATAATGAGTTAAATTTTTTTAAACTATTTTACTTTTTTATATTCTTTTTGTAATATATTATAGCATAAGGGAAGTAAATAATGGTTTATTTTACACATTATAGCGCGTATGCACGGGTATCTAAAAGTTGGCAAGGGCAACTATAATCTTCCTCGTTTTTTATTATTATTACTATACATAATTAATTTACTACTTTTATTGAATTTTTTTGTTTTTTATATTTATATATACTCGTATTTATATTTGTCCTACGTAATGTTTTCTTTTTTTAATGTTTTACCGTACCCGTGCGCGTTTATACTAAAATTTGTACTATCAAAATTATGTCTATCATTCTTACTAAAATTTAATTTTGTTTTTACTATAACAGTAAGAGCATGTGCTCAATCTTTTTTTTTATAGATCCTCATCGTCATTTATTATGAATATTACAAGTTACAACAACAATAAAATCATGTGGTCCAATTTACTTATTTTTTTAATGCTTCAGTTAATTTGTTTTTTTTTTTTTCTTTTGTTTAAGTATTGCTTCATCATAATACTATAGATACTTCTTTTAATAAAAATGTTGTCCATATGTCAGGCGTTTGCAACCTAAAGTCATTTACAAATAAAAAAAGAAATTGAAATGTTATATCTTCAAAGTCTTCGGAATAAATTATACGATATAGAATCTATGATTCACTCCTATGATTTTGACATTCATATAATTGTATTGACAGAAATATGGTTAATTGAAAACGAAAATGAATTTTTCAATATAAATGGATATGTTTTTTATTTCGCAAATAGGCAAGAACCGTATGGTGGAGTTGCAATATATATTAGTAATAATATTGATTCTAGTTTCATAGAAGAAGTGGAATATAATAAAACAAATATATTAATTACCAAACTAACTAACCAAACCATAACATAAACATTATAGGTATTTACCGATCAGATGAGACGAGATTATCTGACTTTAATAATAAATTAGATAAATTACTACCACTTATAAAAACTCTGTGATAGTAGGTGATATAAATTTAAATCTACTAAATACTAATCAGGAACAAGTCTTGACATATACGAATATATTACTCTTCAACGGGTATTTAATTTATAATAACATATTATCGGAAAATGCTACGAGAATAAGCAAAACGAGAAGAACAATTATTGACCACTTGGTTACCGATTTAGTTAGTTACAAATACAATTTTGTAATTACAAATACATCCCTTTCTGACCATGAAATGTTTTGGATTAATATAAATCTCAAACCCATAATAAAAGAGGAATTAGATAAAAAAAAAAAACAGTGCTAGACTATGAAAAAATTCAACTAGAACTTTTTTGGTCGCAAATTGATTCGTATATCGATTGTGTTCACTTTGTCACCGATCTGCATCATATTATAATAAAGAATACCAAAACAATCGCGGCAAACAAGGAGAAACACAAGAAAAATTGGATGACGAAAGAAATATTAGATAAAATAAATCTAAGAGACTTTTACTACAGATACTCTTGCAAATATAAAAATAACACTCGAGTTTTTAATTTATATAAAACAACGAGACTTGAAGTGAGCAAAATGATTATCCAAGCTAAGAAAAACTACTTCTCAAAAGATCTGAAAGAAAAAGTTTTTAGAAAGAAAAAGTTCCAGGAATTTATGGTAAAGTAACATAGCTAACAAATTAAATTCATTCTTCGTAAACGTAACTGATGACATAAATATCTCATCTCTCCCGTTAGATTAAGAACACGAATACAAGAAGAAACATATACAATAAATTTAGTTTAGATATAACAAATGAAGAAGAGGTAAAACAAATAATTAACAAGCTGAATCCTACTGCGGCTACTGGTGATGATAATATTTCTACAAAATTTTTAAAACAGTTTTTATCTCAATTAGCTCCAACAATAGCAATATTAATAAATAACGCCATACAAAACTCAAACTTCCCACAAAACCTCAAATTAGCAATAATAACTCCTATATATGAAACAAGTTCAACAACAAACCCATCAAATTACCGTCCATTATCAGTCCTAAATGCACTTTCAAAAATATATGAAACAATAATAAAAAGCCATTTTGACATATTTCTTTCTAATAACCGCATATTGCATTAAGAGCAATTTGGCTTTGAAAGTAATTCAAAAACCACCGCAGCATGTCTTAGTCTTACTAATTTTTTAACCACCAACATTGATAATGGCAAATTTGCAGCCTGTATATTTTTAGATCTACAAAAAGCTTTCGATTGGATTGACCACGAAATACTTTTGTTGAAAATAGCCAATATTGATTTCCCTCTAAATACATTACGACTTTTTGAATCATGTTTAACCAATGGGACACAAAAAGTCAAAATAGGTAATATTTTCAGCGAGAACCTTAAATTAAAAAAGGTGTCCCCCAAGGATCCATATTAGGTCCAGATCTCTTTAAAATTTATATCGATGATATATTTCGTTTGGAGCTTAAAGGTTCAATCCAATTGTATGCCGAAGATGCAGTAATTAAATATTCAGCTACAACCCAAAGCGAATTAAGAAGACACATTGATCTAAATATACTCGATTTATGGATCACAAAACATAAGCTAATTTTTATTATAAAACAAAAATAATTGAAACAGTAAATAGATATAACTGTCTAGGGTTAATAATTGACAAAAAATTAAAATGGGTTGACCATGTTCAGCATATTATGGAAAAAATTTCACCGATGCTCTTTTTACTACGTAGATAACGAAAATATATTTCTACAGATACCGACACTATATCTAGCTCTTCTAGATCGATGCGTTACAAACGGAGGAGCAATTTTAATATACCCGATGTCATAAATGTATGCACGGGTATAAATAATATGTAAACATAAACACTATACAAAAAAAAATTACATCGTAAATGATGTGCAATATGATTTGCTAAGTTAAAAAGTGAGTACAAGATCTTTTTAAAAATTCATTTGAAACACATGTACAATTTTTAACTTTATAAATATTATGAAGATGAATATCCGTATGATAAGCTTTTTATATCGTAAAAGTTATACATTCTTTTAGTAAAAAAATAATAATGTTCTTAACATAGTATTAAATGTTATACATTTTATTAATATATATTCATGCAGAGGTCTAGTTTTGATATTAATTTTAGGATGACAATCGTCCAAATTTTTAAATAGAAGTACAAAATATATTAGTGAAATTTTAATTTGGAAATTAAATCATAAATATATTATAATATATTAAAACAAATTGTAAATCATTTTTTTTTTAATATTATTTATTGAAATTACTCCTAAAATTGTTTGACATAGATTTCGATTTAAAATGTAAATATTAATTAAGAAAAAATATGGATATTTATATTAATTTTTTTATTTATATCCCACACAAATTTAACAAATCAATATAAATTTAAATTTTATATACAGAACAATGTTAAAAAAATCTATATCTTAATATACAAATTAATATGTAAATTTATGCTTAAAAAATTTTTTAAAACCATATAGTTTAACATTGGCAAACCTTGCGTTCATAAAAAAAATTATTTAAATAGGTACAAAAACATATAAGTTATTTTTATATGAATAAAAAATATATTTTTAAAAAATATATTGATCTTTATTGTCTTAACAATGATTACAAAATAAATTTTTTTTATTATTTGAAAGATAACTCGTATGTTCTTTCCACGTGAATTGTATTTTCGTGTGTTATAGGTAGAAATAGCGTCAGCATAAATGATGTTGTGGCAGAATATTTATGGGAATATAAATGTTAACAAAAAATGTAGTTTAAGCTGTTATGAAGTTTACACCTCCGCCTTGAATCTCGAACATACCTCGTTCGACTAGTATGAACTTGATTTTCAAAAATATTGGATTTTGCTAATGGATGTTGGGTTGTCTTCAATAAAATTGGTTAGCTGTTCTGTTTGGATTACTGTTTCTGGTTGTTCTGTATTATCATTACTATTGCTCGATATTTTTGATTCGGTGTTAGTTTTATTTATATTTTTATAAATCGTCTGCAAATAATTTTTATTGCGGTGTCTATTTCTTTATTGCAAAAGGGACAATTTTTATTTTCAGCCTGAGCATTTTGTTCTAACAGTTTATCATCCCACTCATTATCATTTAATAATTTTTCGTCAAAATCAGACTCTTCAGTTTCACTGAATTGAATTTTTCTCTTTATTTGTGACTTTAGACTTGTTTTTTTTTTGTTAATTTTTTTTATTTTTTTCGTTTCTTTTTCTGTTTTTATTTTCTTTTTAGTTCTGCATTTTCAAGGATAATTTTCATTAGAGTGTCTGTTATTATTGTGGAGTGTTGTTTCCTTTTACTCACATTTTGCTTTGGCGCTTGTGGAATTGGTGACAAATCCATAAAGTTTAAATTTTCTTTGTTGTTATTTTAGAAATATTGAAAGAAAAATTAAATTATGTTAGTTATGATAATTATTGCTTAAATGCCAAAGAAATTCTAAATTAATTTACCTGCAAATAAAGATAGATTCTTTGCTTGGTTCCATCATATTTTCAGCGAAATTTAAATTTAAACTGTTTTGATCTAGCAAGAAAAGGATACGAAAGCATATAAAAATTTTAATACAAATTGTGTCAGAAAATATGTTTAAATTTACCATTTATTTGACAAAAATTTGATGCATTTGAGGGTCCTGGTTGAGGATCGCTGTCTTCAATATTTATATTTGAATTAAAATCAAATTCTGTGAATTTTTCCGGGTTGACAGGAAAAATTCCAGTTGCTGAAAAACCAGAAGATGCTTTGGTCATTGTAGCTACTTTTACGTATGCCTTGTTAAAAATTTCAGCCATATCATACATTGAAATTTTTTCAAATGCATGATTTCTTAAAAAAGTTGCACATTCCTTATTGTACGCTGATTTTAATGGTCCATAAAAAGCTACATCTAAAGGCTGTAGCTTATGGGAAGTATGAGGTGGAATTGTTACCATAATAATTCCATTATTTTTACAATAATCATAAGCATTTAGTGAAATGTGACTAGTATGGTTGTCCAACAACAAAACCGGTTGATCTAGAGTGCAATTAGTGTAAGACTTGAAATGCTCAAGCCAGTCGGTAAAAAGATTTTCATTGATCCAGCGATTATTTGAACAACCATATTTACCTTCCGCAGGACCACCCTTTTTAAGCAATGGTGTTACCTTTTTTCTAGGATATATTATGAAAGGTGGCACATATATTCCCGATGCACTAAAACAACACACTACAGTAACTATTTGGCCCCGCTCTGCTGAAGTTGCCGCACCAAGTTGCTTACTACCTTTGGCTGCAAGAATTTTGGGTGCTTTTTGAATATTTGTGATACCTGTTTCATCAACATTGAATATTTTTGAAGGTGGAAATTCATATTTATTCATAACTTTTTTCAAATTATTAAAAAATATATTTAATTCCTCAATGTTGAAAGCTGATATTCTGTTTAAAGATGTATTTTCTGGTATTCGCAAACTTAAATTATTGGTTCTTCGTACAAATGAACGAAGCCAATCAGGTCCTGCTGTTCCACTGGTTGTATTAAAATTATGTTTTATATGGTTTTTTTCAGCATATTCAAAAGCTAGTCTTCTAACTTCTGCTGGAGTCAAACCATAAAAGGAACTTCATAAATCAATTATGTGTCTGGCTAATTGATCCTCAACTTTAGTTGAAAAAACTGGCTTTCAGCCCATTCTAGGGTTTTCAGCGCATTCTTTATTTAAAAAGCCTCTTAAGGTTGACTCAGGAATCCCAAACTTCTTTGCTGCCCCTCGCTGAGTTTCGTTAGACTCTTTTATAGCTTTTATAGCGTTTTGCAAAGCTTCCTTGGTCCAGGAGCATTTTGATGTGGTTCTTACATATTTTCGTGGCATCTATGAATATAATTACAAATTTAAAAAATGATTATACCTACTCACAAAAAATTAATATTTTATGGGTAATACCGCACAGCGCAGCATTACCCCGAATTCAGTGCGCGAAATTACCCCAACTGCATTTATTTTACCAAATAGACTATTACAAAAAAACTAATCGAGACATTTTAAAACCACAATAAGCAAATTAAAATATATAATTTTTCTTTATAATTTCAACTTTTATTTATTTAAAAAATACTTACCGTGTATAAAAATTCACCTAATATCAATAATGTAAAAATAATTGAATATTACACAAAAAAAACATTTGTCGCTATAACAACTGTCAAAAGACTGACTACTTTAAAAAAAAAAAATTGGAATATAGAAATGAAATAACGGATTCGTTTTACCATGCGAATTCATGCATAAATATTATTAAATGAGAAATATTCACATGCGCGGTGTTACCCCACTGCGCGGAATTACACCACTCTACCCTATGTACAATTTTTATATATTTACATATGGCACTTTAAAGTGCCAGATTGTATTTTGGCAAAGCCCGCTTTTATTGCTTGTTCGTGTAGTCCAAAATTTGCGTATTCGCTAGACATGTTGAAAGGTTGATCCTAAAAGAAAATTAAGATTTAATATTATTTTTCTGTACAAGTTTTCCAGATTGAGTTTTAATGGTTGTATCGTTATTTTTCTGCTACTATTTCTTTTCGAAATCTTGGTGATAATTTTGAACCTATTCTTCAGTTTGTTTTTACATAGATTATGTCGCCTATTGAATAATTTTTTACTGGTTTTTTTTTCTTATTTTAGATCTTTTTCTTGTTTTTCTTTTAATTTTTCAGAATTTTCTACGCGTAATTTTTCTAATTGCTTGGGATCAGTGGTGACACGCCTGCCAAAGAAAACTTCTATTGTTTTTTTTTCCGTTGTAGAGTGTATTTAACAATTATATGCATACACTGATTTGTCGAGTAGTTCGTTAAAAGTTCTGTATATTTTGTCGGCTTTAATGCATCTCATAATTTCGCTAAGGGTAGAGTGGAATCTCTCCACTTGACCGTTTACGGAGCTGGAATAAGGTGGTGTAGTAAATGTTTCGATTCCTAACTGGTCTTTCAACATAAAGTTTGTGGTGGCGGAATTAAAAGATTTTTCATTATCCATTACGACGAATTTTGGTATACCGAATACGTAAAGAATTTGTCTTAGAGGTTCTTTTATGTGTTCTATTGCTTTTGATTTGAGTATTTTACATTGTACGTATTTTGAAAATATATTCAATGTTGTAAGGACTAATTTACTTTCCGAAGAATAAATGTCAATGTGGATGATTTGTTTCAGGTATTCGGGTATTGGTGTTGCTTTCAACTCAGGATTTTCGGGAAGTCTATCATATTTTTTGACAATTTCTTTTATTTTCAGGTTCATATTTGGAAAATTAAAATTTTTGTAGAAGTTGTTCTCTATTTTCGTTACTGTTTCTGTGAGCTCTTTTATGTTCTTTAATAATTTCTTCGTCTTGTCTTTGTTCGTTTGTTAAGTTCTCGACTTTCGTCTGTGTGAATCAAACTTTAAATCTATTAAAATGTAGGTGGTAAATTTCCTGTATTTTGCCCATTATGAATTCATTTGTAAATAAACCGTTTATTACTGAGGGATTGAGATATCTTTTTAAAGCGGAAATTAATTCTTGTTCAGAATAATCTGGCTGGATAAATATATGTCTATGAAATGTGGGAAATGGAATTATGAATTGGTAGCTTCTTTCATCACCTGTTACATCCAAATTTGATTTTTAAAAACGTTTATTGGTGAATCAACCGCAGAAATTAGATTGTATGAAGAACTCACGTCGCTATGTATTGTTGTAGTAGCGGAATTGATTTGGCTGTTTTGTGGTGGTCTTGAAAGAGCATCAGCCACTACATTAGCTTTTGCAGGTTTATAAATCAATTCATAATTATATTCTTCCAGAATCGCTTTCCAGGGTTTCATCTTGGAATTATTATTTTTGTTGCTAAGGGCGTAAGTCAACGGTTGATGGTCCGTGAAAATTTTTGCTTTAGCAGATCCGTAAAGGTAGTTTCGAAGAGAATTAAGTCACCATATTATCGCTAACATTTCCTTCTCATTAGCTGCGTAACTTTCTTCGGTATTGTTCAGTGTTCGTGAAATAAAAGTTATAGGTCGATCTTCTTGACTTAAAACAGCGCCAATAGCGTAGCTTGACACGTCAGTAGTTAAGTGAAATTCTTTTCTAAGGTCTGGATATGCCAAAGTAACGTCTTCTGAAATTAGGGCTCTTTTTATTTTGGTGAATGCGTCTCGAGCTTCTTCATTTAGTTGTATAGGTTTTTTTGCGGATTGATTTTTAGTGATCCGTCCATCTTTCCCTCTTGGAAGGGTCGTAAGGGTTTTCCGAGTTTTGCGTAATCTCTTACGCACCGTCTATAATATCCAGAGAGTCCAAGAAAAGATCATAGATCTTTAAGTGTTTTTGGACTAGCAAAGTTCATAATAGTTTCTAGTTTCGCTGGACTCTTCTTAATGCCTTCTGAGGAGACTATGAACCCGGAGAATTCTATATCGTTTTTGAAAAACTCGCATTTATCGAGTTGCACTTTCAGATAGGATTGTTCAAGAGTTTTAAAAATCTTTTATATATAATCTAAGTGACTTTTTACATCTTTACCAAAAATGATAATATCATCTAGCATGATTGACCAATAAATTCCCTCAAAATTTCGTCGAGCGCACGTTGGAAAATCGACGGAGCATTTTTAAGCCCAAATGGTAGTCTAAGGAACTCAAATTTTCCATTGTTAATGGTGATATCTGATTTCTTTAGTGGTATTTGGCGGAAACCACTTTTTAAGTCGATAATCGTAAAGTACTTATTTTTTCCTAATTGAGAAATTACATCGTCGTTTCCGGTATGGGGTATTGATCTGCTGTTGTTACCTCATTTAATTTTCGGTATTCAATATCCATCCGATATTTTTTTTTACTAAATCAGGTTTAATATAGTTCTTGTTAGAGCCGGTGTCGATGAGAATGTGGTTCAGATGCATTTATGTAAAATTTATTTTTATATATAAATGAATTATATGAAAAGGTCTTAATTTGTAATAGTGTTTTAGAAATACATTTATTGCATATTTTACGTTTATAAGCTTTTCTCTTAGGTATATAAACTAACCATTTAAAATAATTGCAATTTTGAAAAATTTGGATTATTAGATATTTTATGCTTTGATTAGCTTTTTATCACAAAATTTAGTAATTAGAATTTTTTCATTTTATAATTGAATTGGAATAAATATATTTTCGTTTATTTCAAGTTTTTTTGTTTTCAATATTTTTAAATAGGTAAATTAGTAAGAATTTGTAATATTTTTTAAGAGATAGTGTAATTAGAAAATGTTTTTAGTATTATAAAGTTAATTTGGTTAGCTATGTCTTACGACCAAATTAATAACAGCTTTTATGGTGTAAAAATGACTTATGGATATGTCATTAAATTTGAACCAAATAGGTGTAGGGTATTTCTAAGTCTGTTGCACCGACTGACTGTTTCTTTATTTGTTTGAAATAAGTTTTTAATCAAAATATTGTTTGAGAACTGTAACTTGTAATTAAATTGAGAGCTTAATAATGCAATGTTGTTTGTTATGATATTTATGTTGGCTTTTCGGTGGAGTTTGTCAATCTATCTATATATATAAAAGGGAATGTTTGTGTGTATGTTTGTTTGTTTGTTTGTTTGTTTGTTTGTTTGTTTGTTTGTATGTAGCGAATAGACTCCTAAACTGCCCAGCCGATTTTCATGAAAATTTGTATATAGGGGTTTTTGGGTACGGAAAGAAATCGTGGCCCAAAAATTTTGCTCTAACGGACCGACAAGTTGGGGCTGTGGTGCAAGTATTTAAACTTCTTTGTTCTAAAATGAAAACGGTTTGACCGATTGACTTCAAATTTTGTATACGTGATGCTCTTTGAGAATTGAGTAGACACTATTAACAGTTTTGGAATTTGTTAACCCATGTCGGGCCGACGGGTGGTCAAAAAAAATTTTGGGTCCAAATTTTGTCCGATTTTACGAAATTCTGCTTTGGTTTAAAAGAAAGCCCCAAAAAAATTTTTGTTGAGTTCCATTAACCCATTGCGGCCCAACAGCTTTTTATAGGTTTTTTAAATACTTTACTCTAAATTCGAAACGGTTTGACCGATTGACTTCAAATTTTGTATACGTGATGCTCTTTGAGAATTGAGTAGACACTATTGACAGTTTTGGAATTTGTTAACCCATGTAGGGCCGACGGGTGGTCAAAAAAAATTTTGGGTCCAAATTTTGTCCGATTTTACGATATTCTGCTTTGGCTTAAAAAAAAGTCCCAAAAAAAATTTTTTTGAGTTCCATTAACCCATTGCGGCCAACAGCTTATTATAGGTTTTTTTCAATATTTTACTCTAAATACGAAACGGTTTGACCGATTGACTTCAAATTTTGTATACGTGATGCTCCTTGAGAATTGAGTTGACACTATTAACAGTTTTGGAATTTATTAACCCATGTTGGGCCGACGGGGTGTCAAAAAAAATTTTGGGTCCGAATTTTGTCTGATTTTATGAAATTCTGCTTTGGCTAAAAAGAAAACCCACAAAAAAATTTTCTTGACTTGCATTAACCCATTGGGGCCAACAGCTTTTTATAGGTTTTTTCAATACTTAACTCTAAATTAAAAACGGTTTGACCGATTTTCTTTAAATTTTATATACGTGCTCCCCTGTGAGAATTGAGTTGACACTATTAACAGATTTGGAATTTGTTAACCCATGTCGGTCAAAATAATTTTGGAAGATAATATTGTCAAAATTTGCAAGTACTGCTTTGGCTAAAAAGAAAGCCTCAAAAAAATTTTGTTGAGTGATTTGGAACAAAAATTACGTCCAATTTTGCGCAATACTGCTTTGCCCAAAGAGAAAGTGTAGTTCCGTTAACCAAGTGGGGCACAGTGGCTTTTAATAGATTTTTGCGTTACTTAACTCTAAATTAGAAACGATTTGACCGGTTTACTCCAAATTTTATATGTGTGAAGCAACTTGAAAATGGAGTTGAGTCTGTTAACAGTCGGTCCTGCGATTTTTCAAAAAATTTTTTTGGAAGTAAATTACGTCAAAATGTGGAAAGTAGTTCGTACTGCTTTGAATTACAGAAAGTTTCAAAAATTACTAGAATAATCCTAGAAAAATCGTTTTAAAAAGATTGCTTTCACACATTTTAAAATTTATATGTGTAAACCGTGTGTAAGTTTTGTGTTAACTTTTTGCAGTGACATCAAATTCAATTAAACCTCCATTGAGAGGCGCAGCAACGCGCACCGGGTATTAGCTAGTAGAATAATAAAAAGTAAATTATAAATCATTTTTTATTTTGTGCGATTTGTAATTTCTTATTATGTTTAGAAGCGTAATCACCGCAAATTGGAGAACTGTATGTTAGGATTGGTTGGACTGTAGATTTAAATATAATTAGTTTGTTTTCGACTGAAAGAACTGTGTTCCCGTTAAGAAGTGGATACAGGGCTTTAATATATTTATTAGTTTGATAGTTAGTTTAGGATCAAGTTTTATGCCTAAGTATTTGATGAAATTTATTCAGTTTATTTGATGTGTACCAATACGTAAAGGATTTTGTGGAAAACAACATAACTTACGTTTGCGTGTAAAATATATTGCTTTGCATTTGCCAGCGTTTAGTTCAATTTTCCATTGATTAAAGTAATTTAATAAACAATTCATAGCAATTTGCAATTTTATTTCAAATTCTGTACCCAGTACAACTTCGGCAATTATTACGATATCATCTGCAAAGACTGATAGAAGGCAGGTGTTTGATTTAGGCAGATTAGACGTAAATAGTTAGAATTTTTAGTATCCGCAATTTCCTTAATTTTGGATGCAGTTTTACCAATATTAGATGACAAATTAGTACTTTTAGAACAAATTTTTAAAAACTAGTATGGTATGCAATCAATGAATTAACATTAGATTGACATTTAACTGAAAATTTTGACAAATAAACAAATGCGTTAGAATCCGTTTGAGAGCTACAACCCCCAAATTCGGATCAAGTCCTATATTTTAATTGTTATAACAACAGTTCTGTTTGGTATACGTTCAATCTGAAAACGGTAAAAGCTCTTGGTTTTATAAGGTTTTTAAATTTTAGAAAGTCAAACATATAGGGTTGCCATTCGGAACTAAAATTTACCATTATTCAAAACTCAATTTTTGCAAACTTTTTGGTCCCACATATCTTTTAAACGGTTCAAGCTAGAGTCTTGAAATTTTGGGAGAAGTGAGATCCTCAGAAATTTATAGGAGCCGGTTTTCCAAATTTTTTTTGTCACGACTCCTGTTTAGCTATTAAGTTTTGAAAATTCAAATTTTGTTATTTTTAAACAGCTGTAACTTGAATACCTCTTCAATTTTCTCTTTACTAATATCCAAAATGTAAAGGTCCAACATTATGTTTCAACATGTGTCAAAGGTTTTTCTGAATTATGAAGAGTAACGCAGCTACAGCCCCAGCAAATTCCAAAAAATCCCTATATTTAAATTGGTATGACTAGAGTTCGATTGGGTTCTATTTCAATCTAAAAATGGTAATGATTATAGGTTTTACAAAAATATATCGCATATATGTATAGAGTTGCAAAACGGTACTAAAATTTACCGTTCTACGAGACTCAATTTTTGCTAATTTTTTAGTACCATATCTTCTGAACGGTTCAAGCTAGAGACTTGAAAATTTTCAAGAAGTTATTTCCTTAAAAATTAATAGGAGCCGGTTAACAATTTTTTTTTGTTGCGTTCCCTGTTTAGGAGCTATAAAGGCCCAAATATTGAAATTTTGCCATTTTTAAATAATATAAATAATTTGAAATACCTGTCCTTGAATTTTGTTACCTGTTTTTGTTGAATTTAAAAGCGGTTTTTTAAATTGAAGAAAGTTTCTCTCAGTTTTAAACATTTTTGCTTAGATAGTAAAATTCTAAGTAAAATTGCAAATTTGGTGAAATTCACAATTTAATTTCTAGAACTAGAAAAAATCGGGGGCGAAGTGAGGTTAGATCTACGAGAGATTGGGCAACCTTCCCCATTAAGGGGCTATTAGGGCTAAAAAATTGTAAAATTTACTGTTTTTATAAGTAAGAAGAAACTTAGTCACCAGTGTATATATTTCCTACGTTAACATTGAGCTCCAACATTATTTTTCGATAAAATACTCAGTATGAAACACTATATAATTTTGAAAATGTGTTTAAATTATTTTTATATATTATTGTTGTTTATTAATTTAAGTTCACATTTAACTTTCTCACAAACTCACATATTATAAAAACTTTGCCCTCTAACAAGTTCTTATATTACAAACATCTTTATACCCGTATGACTATATAGTCAAAGGGTATAATAAATTTGCCATTACATTAAACTTAATTTGCCATTTATATTAAACTTAATTTTGTTGGTCTACTGTAGAGGGTTCGAGTAGCTGCCATACAACTCCTTCTTTTATATGAGCATTACACTACACCTAAAGAAGCTGCGTGTCTGAAATTTTGCCAAAAATAGTTTAGTGTAATGGCCAAAGTTACAGCAAATTTTGGTTGGTCTAATGCAGAGGGTTCGAGTAGCTGCCACACAACTTCTTCTTTTATATGAGCATTACACTACACCTAAAGAAGCTGTGTGTTTGAAATTTTGCCAAAAGTAATTAGCCGGATGATATAATGTATATGTTACGGTCATACGGGTATCCCAGAGTTGACATAGTCTACTCTACTACACTCTTCCTCGTTTTATATTAAACTTAATTTCATTGACCTTATTCAAAGACAATATACTACACAGAGATTTAATGCCATACAAAATTTTTTGTCAAGAAAATAAAATAATGCTTTTGATCTTACTGTCCCTTCGACATCCATCGAGTAACATAAAAGTTGATATTTTGTTATATTTTATCAAATCTTCAAACTTTTATAAATATTTTTTTTTTATAATTATAATTTTGTTATACTACGGTTTACGTATGGATAAAAAATGATTAAAATTAATAAAAATTATGAGAGATAGGAAAAATGTTTATATTCAAACAAAAGTAAAAATGAGGAAAAGTGTAGTAGAGCAGAGACTTTGTCAACTCTAGGATACCCGTATGATTGTATATAGACATTATATCATCCGGTTAATTACTTTTGCCAAAATTTTAAATACACAACTTATTAGATTTTCAGTTATGAACAAAAGAAAATATAAGCTGCAAGACGTACCTATAACTGTTTCACTACACTGACTATATTTTATTCAAACGTGGGCTAAACATTAAAGTTAACTACTATTAACAAAATTTAAAACATTCAGCTTTGCCTTATTTGATAACTTTATACTAATTTTATTAAATTTTTTAAAGACTAACAAAGTTCTAAACAAAAAAAAACATAACCATACTACTACTAACCCGGATATAATAATTTCCATTCTGTAATAAACACACATGTTACAAAAACTAATTTTCTAACTAATAAGTTCTTATACTCGTATTATAAACACTTTTTATATTTATTAATATTATCACTTATGTTAAATACTTTACTAAAAAATTTAAATTTTTATTCTTTAATTTGAATGCTGGTTTTTTTCCTCATAGAAAATTGTATAAAATCATCTATACAACTTAATTCTACACTTCGTTAACAAAAATAATCTAATTTTACCACATATAATTATATGTTTTTGTTCTTGTTATACCCGTATGACTATAGGTCAAAGGGTATAATCAATTTGCCATTACGTTTGTGACGCAGAGAAGGAGGAGGATAGACTCAAGTGTATGGAAAAATAAATCGAAAAATAAATTGATTTAGCTATGTATGTCCGTTCTTCCGTCCGCACGATAACTCAAAAAATAAAGGAGCTAGGATCTTAAAATTTTCGGAAATTCGTTTTTTTCTAGCCGTCATCGCTATTTAAATCCAGCCATTTTTGTCCACGGGTTCGGGTAGCTGCCACACAACTTTTTTATTTATATGACCGCTACTCTGTACTTATTACAGCTGCGTGTCTGAAATTTTGCCATAAGTAGTTTAGTTTTATGGCCAAAGTTTCTGCAAAATTTGGTTGGTCTACTGCAGTGAGTTCGGGTAGCAGCCACACAACTTTTGTTTTTATATTAACATTACTCTTTACCTAATGCAGCTGCGTATTTTAAATTTTACCAAAATTAATTTAGTTTTACGGTCAAAGTTTCTGCAAAATTTGATTGGTCTACTGCATTGGGTTCAAGTAGCTGCCATACAACTCCTTCTTTTATGTGAGCACTACTCTACACCTAATGTTATAATGTTTATATTGAGGTCATACGGTTATCCTAGAATTGACACAGTCTACTTTACTACACTCTTCCTCGTTTTTTTCTTGTTTTTATTTTTACTTCATATATCTGTCAGAAAATTTAGATTCCAAAAATTTTTCCAATTTTTATGTTCCTACATTTATTAAAATTTTATTCAACAATAAGACTATTCTTTTTCAACAATAAACATAATCAACATTAATCATCATTTTCGGCTTACTTTGTTTTGTGTACTTTCTAATTTCAAACATTCTATTATTTTTAAATTTAGTGATGGTTTATGATATAGCTAATATACAAAATTTATTAAATATAGATTATTTCACCAATATTGACCTCAGTAAACAAAATTTAACAATCAAAAATAATTTCACCTTGGTGTATTTAAATATTCAAAGCTTAAGGAAAAAATTATACAATGTCGAGGCTTTAATAAATAATCAGTTTAAAAACAAGATTCATGTAATTGCTTTAACGGAAATATGGTTACATAGTTCAGAAAACAAATTTTATAATATTGAAGGGTATAATGCTTCTTTGCTAAGTGGATAATTGCGATTTACATTAAAAATTATATAAATAGTTACCAAATAAATTGCGAAGAGTTTCAAAGAAGTAATATTTTTGGTGTTATCCTAAAAGTTTTGCAAAAATTAGGTTATTCTTAACGGTACATTTAAGACCTTATTAATTATCGTTGCGAGGAATCTACTGCTTTCTCAAATTCTGAAAAAATCCTATATTTAAACAGTTATAACAAGGATTCTATGAAGTATGATTTCAATCTGCAAAGAGTAAAAGTGAGAAACCATATGCATTATTTCTAGTAAGTTTGTTAAGATTTCTTTCCAATACATCATGAAATTTGTTTATTAACTCTCTTTCTTTTTCCGAAGGTCTATATATTGCGGAGATGCTAATGTTTTTTTTATTAAATTGACCTAAAATATTTACTATGCTGTTGTATTCACCACAAAAGTTCTCCTGTATTTTATAATTTAATGATTTATGAACAAATATGCATACACCTCTACCTTTGCGTGTTTTCCTGCATGCATTCGTATAGTTTTTAATATTGGTAAAAACAGTTTCATATTCTCTCAGCCATGTTTCGGTTATTAAAACTAAATGTATTTCAGATTCTAATCTATCCAATAAGGGTGACCCATCTTCAATTTTATTTTTCAAACTTCTAGCATTAAGGTATAGAATTTTGAGTGAATTAGCATCTTGAAATTTAATTTATAAAACGTAGTTGCAGGTATTGTTTACATGGGTTTTCAATGGTAAAATAAAGTTTTCTTTAATTGACATTTAGATTTTCTTCGATATTAGTCTGATAACTTTAATTGTTCCTGTCTTACGAATTAGTATTTTTCCATATTTTAACCACGCATATTGTATGAAATTACTCCTTTTGAGATCCCTCGCTTTTTGGAAACACAAGATCAAATACGAAGTAAGTGGCTCGCTGATGAATGTTCCTTTTTTTTGAACATTCTGATCTTTTATTTTATGCGTCTAAGGTTGAGGTTGAGTCAAATATTGTGAAATAATACTGGCCATTTTTTTTTTTGGTTTTGTATTATTTCTTTTTTCAGGTTTTCATTTACTTGGATTAGTATTTTTGAAGGTTACAGAATTTTTTGAGTTTTGTTTTTGTCTAAACGAGCATTTTATATAATCCTCTTTCACATCAACTCCCAATTCAGTACAAACTGTTTTAGCAATATCCTCTACCGATTTATGAGGAATTTCTTCAATTCTAGTCATTTCAAGATAATTTTTGTTTTTTTCTTGCTTCAGTTTTTCAAGTTCGATTTGGCTGTAATTGATTCTTCTTTTTATTAATGCTTCTTTTTTTTAATAATCTCGTTTTTAGCTCTATATTTAACTCTATTTTGTTACTTGTGGTCGAAAAGTTCCTTGTTTAATTAATTATGGTAACGTTGTTTATTGTTGATCGACTGATTTTGCGGGTTGTACAACTTTGGCAGATCCATAGTTTTTTTTCATCGTCTAGGTATTGAATTCATAATCCGCTATACTACAACAATGTTTATGAAACCATTTAATACATTCACCATTACACTGAATATTTTGGGTTTTTTTATTTAACTTTTTATTTCTCTTAAAACAATTTGATACTTTATTACTTGACATTTTGACAGATGAACTATCCAAATCCTAACTAAGAACTAAGTAAATCTCATCAACAAATTGATTAATTTTCCAGCTTTTTTGCGCTATTACTATTGTAATTGAAACTAACTATTTCTTCAGTTGTCTTTTCATTATTATTTAATGTTTTGTTAAGCACTACAGCACTTGTTCATTTACTTTGTTTTTGTTTTGTGAACAAAGCCAAAACTTATTAACATCTCTACATCTTCTAGTTCTGTAAATTAACTAAAGAACCATTTAGCACTCTATTTAGCACACTGTAATCTAATACGTTTAGGTAAATTAAATTTTTTCTTGCTCATTTCCCATTTTAAATTACTTGTGTTTGACATTTTAATTATATTGATTCAACTATTTTTGATGATTAAAATATTTGGTTTGTTATTGTAATTCTTTATTTCGGTTTATTTATTTTGTATTCATTTACCTTAAGTAATAATGTGATTATTGATATTTTTTTAATTATATTATAAAAACTAAAAACCGAAAAATAAAATGTTAATAAAATAACGTGTAAAAATCAAAATATCAAAAATTATTATAATTGTATTTAAATATTTGATTTTATTGATTGTTCGTACAAATTTTTATTAATAATTACTAAAGAAAGAATTCTTTAACAAAAACACAAAATTTTATAAGAAATGTTTTTACAATAGTTAATTCATAAAATATTTTTAAAATTTGAAATATTTCAATTATTTTGAACTAGGTATTTATCAAAATAACTATGCAATACATTGATGTATAAATTACTTAAATTTTCATTCTGAACTGATGGCTTTTATTTGCATATTTGAATTCAATTAATTTTTAAATAATTCAGTTACAATTTTTAGATCGCTTTTGAAATTTTTTCATTCGATTAAACCAATGTCTTTTCCATTCTAAAACCAAAGATCGAGATCCTAGCATAATGTCGCCAGATGATGATTCTGAATCCTTACCAAGTATAAGATACGATCTATAAATAAAAGAGTATAAATTATCATTAACTTTTAAACTTCTGCAGCTAAAAACAATATAAAGTTATTTAAATAAAATAAACCTTTCATACATGCACAACAGTAATTTAAGAAAGTGATTTATATTAAAATGCTACTAAAACCTGAAAAAAAATTAGGGTTACTATCTTTTCCGGAATATTTATTCATTAGCATATGCAATTTTGTTAATATATAAGAAAAAATTCGAAATAAGGATTTAAATAATTAGCTTAGCTTATAATCCAATTCAACAATTTTATTAAGTGCCGACCTCTAGTTGCTAACAAAATCAAAGTTCCAATAATTGATTAATTAATTTTTTTTATTTATTTATCTCCCCTAGTAAACCCATTCGCTTGTTAAGAATTTATAATGTACATATATATATATGTATATTATGGATTAAGTGCCGACCTTTAATTGCCCGAGTTCGAATTCCAGTGAAAGTGGAAACACTTTTCTAGTTTTCGACCCAACTACCCTTCACTATTGGGTTCAAATTAATGGCTTAATCAATAATTAATAATTATACATCTTTAATAAAAATTCATTAATATAACAATATAAAACAAATAAAAATATAAATAAATATTTTATTTTTATTATTATTTTAATTATTATTTTTATTATTATTATTATTATTTTTATTATTATTTTTATTATTATTATTATTTTTATTATTATTTTTATTATTATTTTTGTTATTATTTTTATTATTATTTATATTATTATTTTTAATATTGTTTTGATTATTATTTTTATTATTGTTATTATTTTTATTATTTTTATTATTACTTTTATTATTATTTTTATTATTAATATTATTATTAACACTATTATTTTTATAATTAATATCATTAATATTTGTATTTTCAGTAGTATTCATATCATTTATATTTGCTATTTCTATAGAAGCACCCATGCCTTCTACAACAATCTCAGCACAACCATTAGGTATTGTTTCAATCCCTTCCCATGTCTTTAATTTCTAGAAGCCAATTTTCAACCGGGATTTTAATATCATACTGTTTTTCATTTTGTTTTCTGGTTCACTCTTAATTATATCGCAACTTTCCTTTGTGTCCATTTCAATTACAATAATTCCATTATTTCTACTTTCAATATTTTTGATCTTTAAGTTTTTTGGATCAATATTCGTATTAAAGTCTTTTTGTGTTATTTCAGTTTTTGTTTATTTTTAGGTTTAATTAACAAAGGCAGATTTTTTTTTATCAGAGGAATTGCATTTACATTATTATTTTTTGTTTTTATAATATTGGCCGAGTGACCCACATTCTCGTTATTTTTATTTACAATATTTTTTAAATTATTGCACACTTCATCATTTTTTTTCACTGTATTTTGAATCGAATCATTCAACTTTTCAGTTTGATTATTTAAAGCCACATTCAGTTTTTCACTTTCCGTTTTAAATGATAATAATGTATCATTAATTTTTACACACAAATTTTCGTTATCCGTTTTAAATAGTTGACTAAGTTAAAAAACTTTTTCAATTCTTTTTGTTGAACACTTTTTATATTTTCTAACTAATTTTCTATAACTCTCAAAAGCTGCATTGTTTCTAGTTCTTTTTTTTTAAGCGCACTTTCAAATTTTTGTTTATATTGTCCTAAGTAATCATTGTTTTTTGTAACCGCGAAATTAATATTTTCTAAAATAGAATCGACATTTTGAATGTATTGGATACAATCGTCACAAATAAATTTAATGTTCACATTTGAATTCAGCAAGTTACTTGCCGACTGTTCTAGCCCCGAGCAATTTATATTGATTGGATACAATCGTCACAAATAAATTTAATTTTCACATTTGAATTCAGCAAGTTACTTGCCGACTGTTCTAGCCCCGAGCAATTTACGTTGCAATAAAAATTCACCTCTTATTTTGGTCCGACATTTATTACAGTCAGCCATATCTATTAGTGTAATGAAAAACTAATAAGAACATAAAAAGTAATATTTTTTTGATTTTGATTTTTTTTTAATTGCTTTCTACCGGTAATTAAAAACACGAATATATATATATATTACGGCTGGATGGAACAATGGTTAAGTGCCGACCTCTAATTCCCCGAGTTCGAATCTCAGTGAAAGTGAAAACACTTTTCTGGTTTTCGACTCAACTACCCTTCGCTATTTGGATCAAATTAATGGCTTAATCAATAATTATACATCTTTAATAAAAATTCATTAATATAACAATATAAAACAAATGAAAATATAAATAAATATTTTAATTGAATAATATAACTCACAGATATAGTAAGATTTTAATTGAAAAATATAACTCTAATACTAAATATTACAAGATAAACAAAAATAAAATTGTATCTATTGAAAATCTAAGGCATTTCTACAAGTTATAGAACATAGTAATATCTTATGTTTAAATCGTATGTGCAATTCATTAAGATCAATTCTAATAACACGAATATAATATGATCGCCAGTTCCAATATGTACCATACTTATTAGCCTAACAGTTATACAGTTAGCACTTAAAAAAAAAAATATTTTCTATTTCTATATGTTTATGTATAAGTTAACACCACTTAAATACAAGCGTAAACAACATGTGTCCAGGTCAGCTTAAATTCAGATAGAATAATTCAATTCAAAATATCATGTAAACTTAGTAATATTTTTACTTTTAACGCGTACGGTCGTTTTCTAATTAACGGTAGAAAGCAATTAAAAACAAGTGATGATAAAAAACCGAGGGTTTTTAAAAAAGCACATTTTTATACAAAGTATTTTATCGGAAAATAATGTTCAAGCTTCAATATTAACGTTTAATTAAGGAAATATATACGTTAGTGACTAAGTTACTGCTTAAACAGTAAATTTTTTATTTTAAAGTTCTAATAGCCCTTCAATGGGGAAGGTTGCCAAATTTCTCAAGGACCTAACTTCATCTAACCTCCTCCCCCCCCCCTTCCCTCTTAATTTTTGTAGGTTCTAGGAATTAAACAAAAATTTGGAATTTTACTTAGGATTTTTTTATCTAAGCAAAAATTGGTAAAACTGAGAGACACTTTCTTCAATTTAAGGAACCGCTTTTAAATTTAAGAAAAACCTTTAACATATGTTAAAATATAATGCTTGGCCTTCAAATTTTGTATATTAATAAAAAAAAAATTGGACAGGTATTCAAGTTACAGGTGCTTAAAAATAGCAAAATTTCAATTTTCGAGTCCTTATAGCTTCTAAACAGGGGGCTTGACAAAAAAAATTTGTTAACCGACTCCTACTAACTTTTGAGGGTCTAAGTTCTCCCAAAATTTCAAGACCCTATCTTAAACCGTTTAAGAGATATGGCGGACCAAAAATTTTGCAAAAATTGAGTTTTATATAATGCTAAATTTTAGTACCGTATGGCAACCCTATACATTTGATCGACGTATTTTTGGTAATTCTATAAAAGCAGCACTCTTATACCGTTTTTCGATTGAAAATAAACCTAACAGAACTAATGTTATATCATTTTAAATATAGGTCTTTTTTGGAATTTGCAGGGGCTGTAGCTTCGTAACCCTTCAAAATTAAGAAAAACCTTTGACACATGTTGGAATATAATTATAGAGCTTTGAATTTTGTATATCACTAAAAAAAACTTTGTACAGGTATTCAAGTTACAGGTGTTTAAAAATAGCAAAATTTCAATTTTCGAACCCTTATAACTCCTAAATAGGAGGCTTGACAAAAAAAATTTGTTAACCGACTCATACTTATTTCTAAGTATCTCACTTCTCCCAAAACTTCAAGACCCTAGCTTGAACCGTTCAGAAGATATGTGTGGTCAAAAATTTTGCAAAAATTGAGTTTTGTGTAATGTTTAATTTTAGTACCGTATGGCAACCCTAAACATTTGCGTTTCAAAAATTTATAAAGTTTATGAAACCAGCTATCTTTCGCCGTTTTCAGATTGAAAATATATTTAACAGAACTCTTGTTATAACAATTTAAATATAGGGCTTTTTCCAACTTTGGGGGGCTGCAGCTCCGTAACGGGTGGGGCTACAGAAAAAAATTCTTCTACAAAATTATTTTTTTTTCAAAAACTACCTATGGTTAAATTTTCTTTATTCTATTTCAAAGGGTGTAAAAGTTTTTGTAAACATACGGACAGACAGACGGACGGACGGACGGACGGACAGAGTGAAACTATATAGGCACATTTTTACAAAATTTTTTGAAAATGTGCTAAAAAGATTAAATCAAAAAAAAAATTACTTTTTTATGTTCTTATTAGTTTTTCATTACACTAATAGATATGGCTGACTGTAATAAATGTCGGACCAAAATAAAAGGTGAATATTTATTGCAACGTAAATTGCTCGGGGCTAGAACAGTCCGCAAGTAACTTGCTGAATTCAAATGTGAACATTAAATTTATTTGTGACGATTGTATTCAATACATTAAAAATGTCGATTCTATTTTAGAAAATATTAATCTCGCGGTTACAAAAAACAATGATTACTTAGGAAAATATAAACAAGAATTTGAAAGTGCGCTTAAGAAAAAAGAACTAGAAACAATGCAGCTTTCGAGAGCTATAGAAGATCGTTATACCATGCGGTTAGAAATTATAAAAAGTGTTCAACAAAAAGAATTGGAAAAAGTTTTTAAACTTAGTCAACTATTTAGAACGAAAAACGAAAATTTGTGTGTAAAAATTAATGATACATTATTATCATTTAAAACGGAAAGTGAAAAACCGAATGTGGCTTTAACTAATCAAACTGAAAAGTTGAATGATTCGATTCAAAATACAGTGAAAAAAAATGATGAAGTGTGCAATAATTTAAAAAATATTGTAAATAAAAAAAACGAGAATGTGGGTCAATCGGCCAATATTACAAAAACAAAAAATAACAATGAAAATGCAATTCCTCTGATAAAAAAAAATCTGCCTTTGTTAATTAACCTAAAAATAAACAAAAACTGAAATAACACAAAAAGACTTAAATACGAATATTTATCCAAAAAACTTAAAGATCAAAAATATTGAAAGTAGAAATAATGGAATTATTATAATTGAAATGGACACAAAGAAAAATCGCGATATAATTAAGAGTGAACTAGAAAATAAAATGAAAATCAAGTATGATATTAAAATCCCGATTGAAAATTGGCTTCTAGCAATTAAAGACTTGGGAAGGGATTAAAACAATACCTAATGGTTGTGCTTAGATTGTTGTAGAAGGCATGGGTGCTTCTATAGAAATAGCATGGGTGCTTCTATAGAAATGATATGAAGACTACTGAAAAAACAAATATTAATAATATTAACTATAAAATAATAGTGTTAATAATAATATAATAATAAAAATAATAATAAAAGTAATAATAAAAATAATAAAAATAATTATAAAAATAATAATAAAAATAATAATCAAAACAATAATAAAAATAATAATAAAAATAATAATAAAAATAATAATAAAAATAATTATAAAAATAATAATAAAAATAATAATAAAAAAAATAATAATAAATATAAAAATAAAAATAATAACAAAAATAATAATAAAAATAATAATAAAAATAATAATACAAATAATAATAAAAATAATAATAAAAATAGTAATAAAAATAAAAATACAAAATAATAATAAAAATAACAATAAAAATAATAATAAAAATAATAATTAAAGTAATAATAAAAATAATAATAAAATTAATAATCAAAACAATAATAAAAATAATAATAAAAATAATATAAGAGTAATAATAAAAATAATAATAAAAATAATAATAAAAATATAATAATAATAAAAATATATAATAATAATAAAAATATATAATAATAATAAAAATAATAATAAAAATAATAATAAAAGTAATAATAAAAATAATAATCAAAACAATAATAAAAATAATAATAAAAATAATAATAAAAATAATAATTAAAATAATAATAAAAATAATAATCAAAACAATAATAAAAACAAGTAAAGAAACAGTCAGTCGGTGCAACCGACTTAGAAATACCCTACACCTATTTGATTCAAATTTAAGGACATATCCATACGTCATTTTAACACCATAAAAGCTGTTATTAATTTGATCGTAAGACATAGCTAACCAAATTAACTTTATAATACTAAAAACATTTTCTAATCATACTATCTATTAAAAAATATTACAAAATCTTACTAATTTATCTATTTAAAAATATTAAAAAACAAACAAACTTGAAATAAATGAAAATATATTTATTCCAATTCAATTACAAAATGAAAAAATTCTAATTATTAAATTTTGTGATAAAAAGATAATCAAAGCATAATATATTTAATAATCCAAATTTTTCAAAACTGCAATTATTTTAAATGGTTAGTTTATATACCTAATAGAAAAGCTTATAAACGCAAAATATACAATAAATGTATTTCTAAAATACAATTACAAATTTTGAACTTTTCATATAATTCATTTAAATATTCAAATAAATTTTACTTAAATGCAGCAAGTACCTTTGAACATAGCTGAACCACTACAATTTAGTCTAGATTTCGGAGACACATAGGACATAGGAAATAATATTCTTTGGCTTTGAAATTAAACTCGACCAGAACCAATTCGCATGGTACTTTCATTACTAGTAACCTAGAGTTTAAATTTCATCAAAATACCGGCATTATTTTTTGAGTTATGGTGTTTTTAAGATATATGTTTTTTAGTCCTTGAACTTGTCAAGGGTTCCAGAACCCGAAACCATGGTACGATTTCGCCCATATGCACTCCCGCTTTCAATACTAGTTAACCCTTGTATACAATTGGAACGTTCTATCTTAATTTTAAGTTACTAGTTTTATTAATTTCGATGATAAGCTTTTACACATTTGGGGGTCTAAGAGAGGTCCTGAACCACCACTCGAAATGATCCCAAATTAGGGGGGCACGGAAGAAATAGTAAAGAACACCCTGGGCCAAATTTGAAGCTTCTACATTTGTTTCAAGTTACTATTTTTATTAATTTCGAAAATATGCTTTAAGGTCCTCGGATCTGAGTGGCTGGTCCCCGACCCACTAGTCCAATAGGGCCCAAATTTCAAAGACACTTACGCAATAGGAAGAGACACCCTGATACCAAATTTGGAGGTTATATCTTCATTGGTTTCCGAATTACGCTAGTTTGGCCTAAATTCGATCAAAAAGTTCTCAGTTCCGAACCCATTGTCCAATCCTCACCGTACGTAATCACCGCCGTAGTTTCATTACCAATAACCTACAGCACAAATTTCATGAAGATAGACTCATTAGTTGTTGAGTTATCGTGATTTTTAATATATGTTCGTTATCCCTGACACCGACTAAAAGGTCCAGAATCCGAACTCATGGGCTGATTTCGCCCTTATACAGCCCGCGCTTTACTTATAGTACTAGTTAACCCTTGTACACAATTTGGACGGTCCATTCTTATTTTAAGTAACTATTTTTAGTAATTTCGATTATAAGCTTTTAAAACTTGGGAGGTCTGAGAGGGGTACTGAACCACCTCTCCAATTGATCCCAAATTAAGGGAACACGCAAGAGATAGTAAAGAACACCCTTGTGGCAAATTGGAAGCTTCTACATTTTTTCAAGTTGTCATCTTTATTAATTTTAAAGATATGCTTTAAGGTCTTCGGAAATGTGTGGCTGGTCCCCGACCCACTACTCCGATGGGGCCCAAATTCCCAAGACCCTTAGGAAATAGGAAGGGATACCCTGATACCAAATTTGGAGGTTCCATCTACATTGGTTTCGGAATTATGCTCGTTTGGCCTAAATTCGATCAAAAATTTCTAGGTTCCGAACCCATGTTCCAAACCCGAACATACGGAATCCCCGAAGTAGTTTCATTACTAGTAACCTACAGCACAAATTTGATGAAGATAGCGTCATTAGTTGTTGAGTTATCGTGATTTTTTATATATGTTGGTTAGCCCTTCTATCGATTAAAAGGTCCAAAATCCGAACCCATGGGCCGATTTCGCCCATATGCAATCCCCGCCGTACTTTCAGTCCTAGTAACCTACAGTTAAAATTTCATCAAGATAGCTCCATTATTTTTTGAGTTATCGTGCCTACGGACGGACGGACGGACGGACATGGCTATATCGACTAAGGCGGTCACGCTGATCACAAATATATATACTTTTCCATATCTAGCTCGCTTCCTTTAGGTGGTTACAAACACCATACCAAAGTTAATATACCCCTTTACCTATTCTATAGGTGTAGGGTATAATAAAAGGTAAAATAATAATAAAAATAATAATAAAAATAATAACAAAAATAATAATAAAAGTAATAATTATAATAATAATAATCTCAGGCATACCGACTAAAAAACCCCCTGCTCTCCACGGACACTAGCTTGGAACCGTTTATCACATTACTTTTGGCTAGGTCCAGAGCCTTCGCCTCAGAGGCTGCTGCCTAGCCGAAGCCTGTAGGTTGGATCTCTGTGATGTCTAGGTCCAACTTCTTTGTGCGCAGTATTTTCTGTGCAAAATGTGACAAACCTTCCCAAGCTCCTTTATCCTGTAGGATGTGGCCCACCCCTGTGTCCGGTGAGAAACGCGGTACTACCTCCCTCAGCTGCATCCGCTCTCGAACTCATCTCTGACAGATGAAGAAAGTGTGCTCAGCGTTATTGTGCATTTGGCAATATATGCACATCACTGAACCTAGTTTCTCCTTCTTGTGCAGATAGGCCCGAAGTATCCATGCCCGCTCAGCAGCTGAGTGAAGTAGTAATCTACCTCCCCATGCCGCCGCTCCACCCATGGAGTAAACTCTCCAATTAGCCGCTTAGTCCACAACCCTCGCTCCTCCAGTTTCCAGTCCTCCTGCCAACACCGAAGCGTGCGAGTCCGATCTTCCGCCTTCACTGTCTCTGGGTTCCCCTCTGCTCTTCTCCGGTATATCGCTTGACGCTCCCTAGCAAGTAGTGCGATTGGAATGACGCCAGCGATGACCCGAACAGCTGGCTCCCAGACAGTTCTGTAAGCGGATGCGACTCGTAACGCAGCCAACCTTTGGACCCGACCCAGCCTTATGCGTTAGGACTCCTTCGCATGCTCTCGCGATATGATGCCCATATCTCCGCAACATACAGCAGGACTGACTGGACCGGAGACATCAGAAGGCGTCTCCGGCTAAACCTTGGCCCACCTATGTTGGCCATCAATCGAGCCAGCGCCATGACACCTGTTGCGGCCCTGTCAGCAGTCTTCTTGATCTGCTCAAAGAAGTGAGCCTGCCGTCAAACATGATGCCAAGATATTATACCACCCGTTTTTTCTCCACCTCTTCTTCGCCGATTCGCATCGGGAGTTCAAGGTTCATCCAACGACAGTCCAAGGCTGTCCATACAAGAAAGGATGGACCGCATGGCCTGGTTGAGCTTCACCTGGGCGAGCTTCAAGTTCCGTGCTGATATTAGAACGGCAACGTCGTCAGCATATCCGCCCAGCATCGACTCATCCGGCAGGTCTAACCTCAACAGATTGTCGTATGCGGCATTCCAGAGGTTGGGACCGAGGATCGAACCTTGCGCCGCATCCCCAGTCACGACGACACTCCCTTGCCCTTCAGCAGTGTTGAAGAGTATAGTACGATCGTCAAGATAGTCGCTGATCATTCCTAGCAGATATTCCGGAACGCGGAATTCCTGCTTTAGAGCTTGGAGCATGTCGTTCCATCTGGCCGAGTTAAACGCATTTTCACGTCTAAAGTCACGAGGAGGACTATACGACGTGAAAAATAGTTGTGGTCCTCGGCCCTGCTCATCGCAGATGTGACTTCCGCAATGACATCTGCTGTGGAACGACCAGTTCTAAAACCATACTGATGCGAAGACAAACCCCCAGCTGCCTCGATGGCAGACAAGAGTCAACAGTCTCAAAGCGGGCGGTATGAAGAAGGATGCTCCAGATGTCCTTTTCCCTTGCTGATAAGTACAAGTCTAGCTGTCTTCCAGCACTTGGGGAAAATTCCCGATGAAAGACAGGCGTTGTACATACTCAGCAAAAGATTAGGATTATACCGAAACACCAAATTTAATACCTCCCCTTGCATGCCGTCTGGACCTGGGGTCTTGTTGACCTTGAGGGATTGGATGGCTTGCTCCAGCTCCTCCATCGTGAAGGGAGAAGCTCCATCCCAGTTGTACACTCGCGCAGCTCGCTGGGGATGCACTGGAAAGAGTGCATTAATTAGGTGCGTTGTGGTCCGCATATCCGGGTGGGCAAGATTTTTAAGGACCCCAATTTTCTGGGTTACAATTTTGTAACCCAAACCCCATTGATCTGAGTTAATATCATTTTCAGTACTTTCCAGGATCTCGCCTAACTGTGATTGATGGCACGTCGCAATTTTCGTAAAATTCGTTTTTTTTGTTAGCATTTAATTATTGTTAAGTTCTTTTGTTTTAAAATAAATGTTAAAGTATAAAATAAAAATAAATTCATCTCTTATTTTTTATAATTATTTTTAAAAATAAATAATTTAATTGGCGCAGTCGGTAGGATTTTTGTCCGTAGATAGAAATCCAGTGATTAAGAACCTTAATAAATAAATAAATATAAATTTTAACAGTGACTAATAAAATACAAATAAAATTAGTGGCCTCTTTAGGAATATATTACCTGAGGCAATAAACATTAATAAATTTTTAAAACAAATATCAAAAAAAATCTTTAACAAATCGTGTAAAATTAGTGGCTTCTTATGGAGTCATTACCGGAAGCAATAAACTTTAATAAACACATAAAAAAAGAAAATAAAATATATTAACAATATGTAGTAATATTAAATTGCTTTTAAACAAAAAAAAAAAAAATTTAAAAAAAAAACAAATTATAAACTCTAAACTCTAAAACGTGATAGAACCAACATCTTTAGCAAAAATAGAAATATGGACGGACAAAACGTAGCACAACAAGTAAAATAAGTAGACGTAAGTCAACTACTACAACAAATACAGGAAAAAGGCAATAGGCAACTAAATCAATTTGCTCAAGCACTACCACAAATGCAACAAGTTAAAAATCAAAATGCAGTAGTGGAAAATGAACATCTTTACCGGACGAGGTGATTTCACAATAACTTCGTTTTTAAAAAGCATCGAATATCATCTATCAACTATTAGTAATGGAAAAAATGTGTAGTTAGAGCAATTTACAACGAGAAAATTCAAGGTGAAGCTAAGAACACAATCATCAACATACCACAACCGGACAATTGGAATCTTATAAAACAAACTCTGAAACGAAGATACAGACCATATGTGGAGCCGACAGAGCTTTCCAAAAAAATTGGTAACATAAAAGTTGTTTCGGTAAGTGATTTAGTTAATCAAATTCAAAATATTAGATATAAGGCAAATGAATTAGAAGCTTATTATGATGAGGAAAATTATATAGATTTTAGTACTATTGATACCCTTTTAGTAAATGCAATAAAAGAAACGACACAAGGTTTCCTATTATAGATGCTCACCAAATACAGATCAGAAAGTTCCTTTGAAGTATTTAAACCGCGAAAAAGGATATCGCACATCAACTGGAAATTCTATATCTAAGGATATCGCACATCAACTGGAAATTCTGCCTAATTTTCCGTTTTGTGGTACGGCAAACCAAAATATAATCTAAAAAAGACAAATGCTTTTACATAGCATTAGCTCGCATAAAATGCAAGTCTGAATACTATAAAAAAAGTTTTAAGTTCTGAAATTTTATAAAATATAAGAATTATAATTCCCAGCAAATGTGCTAGTCTATATAATTCTTATTTTTCTTTAAATAAAAGAACTAGTTGAGATTCTGATTATATCTTCCTTTATTTTAAAAAAGTAAAGCCTTATATACTATTTGGATTTTTCAAATCCAATACAAACTTATCAAAGACAATAAATAATAATAATTTATTGCTTTGGTACAAGGAATTTTATTTGGGAAAAAATGCAATATCTTGACCTAGAATTTATTTACACTACAATTTTCATATCTACATATTATCAATCAAAATATCGTCACACAATTTACATTGATTTCAATGCAATCAAATCACTCATACAAAAATCCATATAATTTAGAATATAGTACAAAATTGTAATCCAATCTTCTTTATTTATTTTCATTCAATATTTTTACCAAACAAGTGAGTGCACTTGCTATTGTAAAAATATATACAGATGTTAGCCACACAAAAATGTTAGGTCAGCATTATTGTTATTAAATAATATTGTTTTAAAATTATTTTGGTGATAGCAGTTTTGGTTAATACAGTACAGTCAAGATATACTACATCCTACATCCTTCCCCCAAAGAAAAAACAAATTTAGTTTACATTTCTTTTTTTTTTTTTTTCTTTATTAAAAATTTTTTATTTTATTTACATATTAAGTAATTTATACATATATTTTTATTGTATTATAAATATATTATTTGAGACCCTAGCCATTAATTGGCTTTTTGGTCATGATAGTTTTTTTTTTTTTTTTTTATTAAAATTTTTTTTTTTTTTTTTACATACTAAGTGGTTTATACATATTTTTTTTTTGTTGTATTATCAGTATATTATTTAAGACCCTAGCCATTAATTGACTGTATGGTCGTATAAATATTATTAAATCAAAAATATAATCATTAATAACTATTTTTATTTCCTAAGTTTAATTTTTCTTTTAAATAACAATTTATTATTTTATTTTTTTTATTCTGAGATTATTAGTTACATATTCTTATTTTATTAATTTTTTTTTTTTTTTATTTCTTTGTTATTTATTAATTTAATATATTTACTACATTATTAATTACGTTTAATTTAATTACTTTAACTTACTTTCCTTTAATTTACTTCATTACGTTAATTTACTGTATTACTGCTGTTTTTTTTTTTTTAATTTTTTGTTATTTATTAATTTACTATATTACAGTTACAATAAACTCTCTAATTTTCTTTTTAAATAAGCTGAAGGAAGTTAAATTTTTTAATTCATATGTTAAATTATTGTATGCCCTTAAACTATTATACACGTAATTTTTTTTTTCGCTTATCTGTTCGGAACAATGAAAGATAAAAATTACTCCGGTTTCTTGCATTGTAGCTATGTATGTCAAAATTACAATTTAATAAAAAGCTGTGTTTAATTAAATTGTTAACTATTTTAAAAGCTAGGAAATACACTTCCCTCTTGCAAATATTTTCAAAGCTTAAATATTTAAGCGAATATATTTAATTTGTGGGATATCCATCTTAATTACATGGTTTATGTGTTCTTGCCATCTAAGTCTGCTATTGATAATGATTCCTAAATAATTAAAATTTTTTACTAAATCAATTTGAGTATTTTTGTAGGTAAAACCAGTGAAACTAATAATTTTATTTTCAAATAGTAAAATTTTTGATTTATTAATATTTAATGACATCCTGTTTTTTAGAAGCCACTGCTCAATATAACCCAAGTTACGTGTAATTGAATCCCTTAGTTCTTGTTCGCTACCTGAAGAATATTTTATAACAGCGTCATCAGCAAAAAGCTGTAATGATCCCTTTAGTTCTAATCTGACTATATCATCTATATAAATTTTAAATAATATCGGTGCCAAAATTGACCCTTGCGGAACACCTTTTTTTATATGTTTTATATCACTGTAGGTATCATTAAATCGCGTAATCTGCTTTATATTGGATAGGTACGATTTAATGAGATTTAATTGATTAGGTTTTAACTTTATTTGATTTAATTTGAAAAGAAGTATATCGAGATCTACGCAATCAAAAGCTTTTTGCAAGTCCAAAAATAAGTACGCTGTATACTTTCCATCATCTATACTTCTTGATATGAAGTCTGTTAGAGCTAAACAAGCAGCCGTAGTATTAGAGTTGACCTCAAATCCATATTTCTCTTTATGTAAGATACCATTTGCATTTATGAAGTGAGTTAGCCTGCTTTTGATTATTTTTTCAAAGACTTTAGAAGTAGAACTTAAAACTGAAATTAGGCTGAAGTTTGAGGGATTTGTTTTTCCGCCAGCTTTATGCATAGGTGTAACGGTAGCAAGCTTTAAAGATTCAGGAAAACTACCTGATTCAAAAGCATTATTTATAAATTTTACTAGTATTGGGCTAGTTTGATGGGAAAATTTCTTTAATATTTTAGATGATATACTATCATACCCAGTTGCGCTACCTGACTTTATTATGTCTATAGTATTCCTAACTTCTTCTACGTTAGTGGGTGTTAAAACTAAATCCTCGTAAATATTTTTTGAAAAGGATGCTAAGTAATTTTCATCAGACCCTATTGATGATGTTGAGATATTTCTTAAAATTTAAATTAAATTTTTGTATATGTTATCTAATTTTTAATTTATTTATCTTAAACAAATTTTATATTTAATATATTTTTTAAAATAATTTATATTCAGTTTAAAAAAAATGTACATGTATTTACATAAAATTTTTTTATTTTTGTAGCAATTTATGATATTTATAGTTTTTCTAGATTTAATTATGTTATTGTTATGTGATTCTACTTTTTTTATTATCTATTAAAATTGTACTATTCGGACCATCTTGTGCAATAATTTTAAATGGTCCTTTATAAGGATTATCTAGTTTTTTCTTATTTCCTACTTTAATCATTACATAATCATTAATTTTAAAATTTGATTCATTAATATTATTTTGTTTTAATTTATTATTTTCTTTATTTTTAATAAGATAGCGAATTTTAATTTAATCTTTAATTCATTTAAATAGTCATCTAAATTATAAATGCTATGTTTATTATTTAACATATCACATTAAAGTGTACTTATTCTACCATATACCAATTCATATGGTGAGTAACCTGTTGTACTGTGTGGTGTTGAGTTGTAAAAGTACGTGTAGTAAGGTAAGTATTCCTTCCAAACATCTTGTCCTTTTACTCATTAAGTATTCATTTAATACCCTATGATTTCATTCAATAGAACCTAACGTTTCATGATGGTAAGGTGTTGACGTTACTTTTTCAATATTTAAAAACTTACAAATTTTTTTTAATAGTTCATTTGTAAATTCTGTACCTTTGTCTGTCTTTAATTTTTTGAAAAATCCATATTTAAATATACATTTTTCTGCAATTGTCGTTGCAACTGCGTTAGCATCTTTTGCTTCTATTGGATATGCTTCAACGTATTTAGTTAATTCACATTGTAAAGTCAGAATATATCTATAGTTGTTAGATGGTCTTAACTATGAATGGGCCTACAGTATCTACTGTTATAGTTTCAAATGAAGTTGTGGGTGTGTCTGTAATCTCATAATTTTCTTTTGTATATTTTGTTATTTTAACTTCATTACATATTTTACAATTGTTTATATAATCTTTTATCATTTTATTCATATTTTTCCATATATATTTTTGTTTTAATTTACTGATGCATTTACTTATGTCACAGTGTCCACCATATTATAATGAATCATGATTCTCTTTAATTAATTTGCGCATTTCGTCTTTATTTTCTATTTGTATAGGAGATATAATATAATTTTTAAACAATCTGTATTTTCAGACTTGTTTTGCAGCTCATTAAACATATTTTTAAATGTTTGGATATCCACTTGATCATTATTTACCAATGCTCAATTTTTTATATTTAAATTGCTTGTTTTGAATAATAGCTTCTTCAAAATCAACTTTATCTCTGATAATGATTTTTCGCTATATTCAGCAATTATTTCCCATTTTGCTGCTATAATTTTCAAATTATTTTCATCATTTTTATTTTTATTTATATATTTACTTCTGAATTCAGGTATTTCATTAATTTAAAATTTTAATTTATTCATAAACCTTATATCTGATATTGATGTTGCATTCCAAATGTGGAGATGGCCAGCCTCTTCATTGGTATTGAAGGTTTTATTGGTGTTTTTATTATTATTTTTATTCATCATTTTATTGCTTCCTTCCTCCTTTTTATTTTTCATATTTCTTGTGATTACAGTTATATTATTTTTCGGTATCATTTCTTTTAATTTATTTGAATCAATTTGTATTCTCGACCGAGCATCGGCATTTGTATTAATTTTGCCTTGTATATTATCTCAAAATCATAATCCATCTACACGTATTCTTGTCAGTTTTGATGAAGGGTTGTTATATGTAAATAAACTCTCTAATGGTCTATGGTCAGTATATACTATGAACTTTTTACCAAAAAGGTATGGTCTAAAATAGTTTATACCCCAATGAATTGCCAAAAGTTCTTTTTCTATTATTGGTTTATTTAATTCATGTTTATTTAGTGATTTACTTGCATAAGCAATGGGTTTATCATCTCCTATTTATCCTTGTGATAAAACTACTCCAAGGGCATAGTTTGATGCATCTGTTGTTAGTATAAATGGTTCAGAAAAATTTGGATAACTTAGTATTGGTGGTCCTATCAATTTTTGTTTCAATTTTTCAAAAGCTTTATTACTTTCTTCGCTTAAACCAAATATTTGTTTTTTCTTTAGTAACTGATTGAAAGGTCTTGCTATTTTTGCGAAATCTTTTATAAATTGTTAAATAATTCTTACAAAAAATTATATGACCGCACTGCCTTAGGCATAGGTCTCAATCTATTTACTATGTACTGAAAAGCTAAATTATGTATGTATATTTAAATTTATATTATAAATAAAGAAAAAAAAAAAAAAATAAAATCTTCTATAATAGTTACAGAAAGCTACGAATCTTCTAACTTCATCAGCTTCTTTGGGCGTCGGGTAATTTCTAATTGTTTTGAATTTAGCAGGATCTGTTCTTGTACCTTCAGAAGTTATTAGGTGTCCTAAATATACAACTTCTGGTTTTAACAAATTATATTTTGACGCGTTTAGTTTCAAATTATATTCTTGTACACGTTCTAATACTTTAACTAAATTAGTATTGTGATTTTTCAGATTTGATCCAAATACTATTATGTCATCTACATATAGAAATGCGGCTTCTTGTAAACCACTCATGCTACAGATAACATTCTTTGAAAACTATTTGTTGATATCTTAAGCCCAAATGGTAATCTTTTAAACTGGTAGTGTGCTTTATTTGTCGAAAATGCTGTCATTTGCCTTGATTTTGGATGTAACGGAATTTGGTGAAAAGAACTTGTCATATACAGTGTTGAAAAATATTTAGATTTTCCTAATTTATGCAATACATCATCCAATCTAGTTAATGGGAGTTTATCATCTACCATCTTTTTGTTCAATGGTCTAAAATCCACGACTAATCTTCATTTTGTTCTCCTTTTTTACTTTTCTTGGGAACTTTAAGTAAAGGTGAGTTGTATGGACTAGTAGAATTTTCTATTATGTCGTCTTCCATTAATTTTGAAACTTGTTTGTCAATTTCCTGTAATTGGACATTTGGTGTTCTATAGTGTTTTATGTATACTTGTGACTTGTCTATTGTGGAAATCCGTTGTTCATAAAAATTGTTTATTGACAGCATTTCGTTTTCCAAATGAAAAATATTTTGAAATTTTTCACAAATTTCTAATATTGTTGCTTTTGCTTTTGTATCTAAATTATCAATGTTTATTTCTTTTTTCAAATTTTCAAATCTTGCTTTTGACTTTTTTTTTTTTTTTTTTTTTTTTTTGCGAAGGTTGATGGAAAGCATCGAAAGCCGCCCAGAATCACTGTACGGGGTTCATCTGGGGAGTGTTGCACTTTAACCAACTAAAACCACCCACCTTTTTTTAAAACCAAACTTAGTATGGACCTTAAATACAAATGTATTGTTTGGTTTTTAAGATCGGGATTGGGAAGGTAATTAGGATTAGGATTAGGATTTAGGAGTTTGAACCACCACTAAAACCACCCACCTTTTTTTAAAACCAAACTTAGTATGGACCTTAAATACAAATGTATTGTTTGGTTTTTAGGATCGGGATTGGGAAGGAAATTAGGATTAGGATTAGGATTCAGGAGTTTGAATTATGATGGATAAAGGAATTAATTTAAAGGAAAGTCATGAAGATGGATGTTAATGTTCTTCTTAAACTTTATTGGGTCGTTCATATAAAAACTACCAACTTTGGGAAACACATTACATGGTAACTGATTCCATAATCGCGATGTGCGCACAACAAACGAATTTCCATAAGCAGTGTTTCGCCATCTTACTAATTCAACAGTGTAGGGGTGAGCATCTGTCGCATTCCTTGTTTCACGTTGAAAAACTTTTAGGGGAGGCATTAATTGTTTGATTTTATTGGAACAGGTGTTTGTCCCTACGAGGTATCTATAAAACAGAGTTAGTGACCAAACGGTTCTCCGATCGTTAAGTGGAGTGAGCGATGAGGTAACACTGGGATAATTTATAAGACGGATAGCTCTATTTTGCACTTTATCGAGAAAGCGCAGTGCGGTTTGGGGGACTCCAGCCCATATATGTGCATTATACTCCATTTTTGGTCTAATGTAAGTTTTATAGGTTTTTAGAAGATCGGGTGCAAAAAAGTAAGTTTTACAGCGAAACAAGAAACCTAAACATTTAGCTGCATCTTTAGCTATACCAAAAATGTGGTTTGACCAGGTCAATTTTTGGTTTAACCCGATACCCAGAATGTTCAGGTCTGTTGTGTGCTGCAAAGGTATACCCTGAAATGACAAGCTGGGGGTAGATATTGCAATTTTCCGCGAGATTAAACAGCATTGGGTCTTTTTTGTGTTGAAATCAACACGGTTACACTCTCCCCATTTTTGGATTTTTGCTAAATCATTGTTTAGCTCACTAGTCATGAAATTCTTTGCTGTTAATTAATGTTACAGCGACTATGAAATTCATAGGAAGCCACAAGGGTGCTGTCATCTGCGAAACTGTGAATTGGATTGGAGGTTATTGAAAGTAAGTCATTGATAAATATTAAGAAAAGAGTTGGGGATAGAACAGATCCTTGGGGGACACCAGCATTTATTTGAAATTGGTTGGATGTATAACCATCCACAAGTACACGAATTGTGCGATTTTAAAGAAAATCTTTAATCCGTTTTAGAAAACCCCTACCTAAACCTAAAGCCTCGCATTTTGCTATTAAAGCATCATGCCATACTCGGTCAAAAGCTTTAGATATACCCAAGGCTACAACATCAGATTCACCAGAGTGGTGAAGACTGATATTTAGCTTCTCGCAAAGGTAAGTCATGAGATCACCGGTTGAACGACGGGCTCTGAACCCGTATTGTCGATCATGGAGCAAACCTTTGCGATCAAGGTATTTCAGGAGCTTTATGTTTACAATTTTTTCCATTACTTTGGAAAGGACCGAGGTTATAGCAATAGGGCGGTAGTTAGAGGGATCGCTTTTGTTGCCTTTTTTTGGAACTGGAAAAACATTCGCAACCTTCCATTGGGCAAGATGAGTACCCGAAGTAAAGGAAAAGAAAAAAAGGTTGCGGAGAGGTTTTGAAATAGTGGAATAAGTTTTTTTGAGAACCATTGAAGTGATTCCATCCGGACCGGCCGATTTGTTTGCGTCAAGATTTTTCAATATTTTCATCACTGTTCGTGTCCTGAAGTAAATTCTAACAAAGGAACAGCCAACGCGTGGAATATGAGGTGGATTTTGTGTTGACTGGGGCAGTGTTGAATTGGAAGCAATTTGTTCACCAAACAAGTTAGCTTTTTCTTTAGAATCTGACACAATTCTGTTATTTTTATCAACAAGTGGGGGAAAAGAGGAATCGCTTACATCCTCCTTTAACCCCTTTGTAAAAGTCCAAAAGGACTTGCTGTTCTTTGGCATGTGGAGCAACCTACGTTATATTCTTTGGTTAAATAAGAACTTTTGTTTGTTGATAACTCTCTTGCATCTATTTCTGGCCACTATATTGTTGGCCCTGTGAGACTCCGACCGATTGTGCTGGTAACGTTTAAAAGCCTCCTCCTTATTATGAATTGCTTTACGACAAATGCGATTGAACCATGCATTCGGTTTTCGTTGAATACTTCTCATGGAGTGAGGTATGAACAACCTCATTCCAAGCAAGATGGTTTCACTGATCGCATTTGCAGCAAAGTTAACATTCTTGTTGCGAAAATACATTGACCAATCGAAATCTTTAAAAAAGTTGTTTAAACGTTTGGTGATCTGTATAAGAAACAGAAATGTATGACATGTTTTCCAACGAGAATTTTGACCCAAATGTAATGGAAGATTGGGCTAGAAGCTTTATATTTATGAAGAATGTTGAAAACTATGTCATTTTTAATGAAGATAGCGATGCCTCTTTTAGGGACGAAGTGTGAAACAATTGATCAGCCTGTAATACTAAAATTATCTTTTTGGCCACTAACTTGCATTTCACAAAGGGCTAGGATAGCTGCCTTTACAGAGTTTAAATGGCATTCTACGGCATGAAAATTCGTCTGCAACCCACGTATGTTACAAAAATTAATACAAAAATTGGCAATTTTGATACAGAAAATGAATACAAAATTTTAAGAATCAAAAAAATTTTTAAAAAAATAGAAAGATTTTAAGAATAGAAAAAAGAAATATAAGCAAAAACCGAAATTTTTCTTAATTTGAAATTGAAAGAAATTTATATTTGAATTTTAAAACAAATAAAGAAAAGAAGAAATAGAACAAAATTTAAAAATTTAGAAATTAAAATTAAAAATAAATGTATGTACGACTTGTCCTCTTTAATTAATGACCAACACCGGCTAATTTTATTTTACTCAGAGTGAGAAAACTACTCCTATCAATGTTCAACAGTTTTTATCTTGCACGATATAATGGCTAAACACTATATGTGCCCTTATTGAACGAAGTTACAGTCGCAAACTCACACAAAGTAAAACCACATGTAATTTAGATTTTAATGTAGAAAAAAAAAAAAATTTATGTTTAAAAAGAGAAAAATTTAATGTTAAAATAGCATAACGAGTATTAATTTATTTAAGTAAGAAAGAGATCAACACATAAAATTATATGTAGTAATTTTAGTTCAATCTAAATTACAACTATCAATACTATTAAAGTGCAAAAAAAAAAAAAAAATTATAAAAGATTGAGAATCTTGAAATAATTAAATTAGAGCATCAACATCCATACATAAGAGGAAGGGAGATGGATATAATTGTTTTGTTTACTGCTAGGAGATGAATGAGAAATAAATTATAAAAAAAAAATTAAATTTGACAAGTTATTAATTGTAAACAAAACAAATCCGACGCGTGTTTTAAAAATAAAATAAAATTTATTTAATTTTGAAAATAAAATAAAAGTTCTTAAATTATATATAAAAAAAAAGTTAATGTTCGTAATAAATTGAAAATCGAAAATAAAATCTGTGTTAATTATGTGATAGTTTTGTTTAGTTAGAATATTTTTTTTCTTTTTTACATCAAATATTATAGAATAGAATAATATAAAAAAACAAAATAATATAATAAAAGTGAAAATTAAAAAACTTATCTTGCCACCATTAGAAGTGCGGCTCGTTAATCCAATAACGCAGAGAAATAAATTAAATATAGCAAAACACCATCCCAACAGAATAAAAGATAAGATAAAAATATTTTTTAAAAGATAATATTTGATAGTTTTTTAAAGCTTGAACTTCAACTTCAGTTGTATTTATAGTTACTGGTGTATCCCTCGTTTTTAATATTTTTATGTGTTTTAAACCTTCAGCTGGAATAATTGTATTCGCTATAAATACTCCTTTTGCCATTTCTTTGCCTACAATTATACTATCTTCTTTTATTTCTAAATCTATATTTATAATTGCTTCTGTTCGAAGTTGTACCGTGATGTTAGATAGAGTTCTAGTGTTTACACTCATTGGTAAAACTATGTCTTCTTCTTGATTAGGTATGATTAATGTGCATCATTCATAATCTATTTTGCACTTGTTATTATAAAGAAAATCTCTACCTAAGATACCGTTAGCTGTTATGTTAATTTTTTTATCAATTACATGAAATTTGTGTTTAATAATGTATTCTTCAAATTTTAGTTCTATTTTTATTACACCCTTTGTCATAAAATTTTTATCTGTGATGCCATTTATTTGGCAAGTTTCATTTTCTAATACTTGTTGTTTTATAATGTCGTTTTTTATTATAGATATATCTGCTCCTGTGTCTATTAGTAATGTTACGTATTCATTTTTATACCCTTGCATAAATACCTAAACATCGGGTATATTAAAATTACTCCTCCGTTTGTAACGCATCGAAATAGACGAGCTAGATTTAGTGTCAAGGGTACGTATCGAATCAGCATTGAAAAGTGAATCGATCTAGCTATGTGTGTCCGTCCGTCAGCACTCAAAAACTATAAGAGCTAGAGTTCTGAAACTCTCACAAAGTAATTTTTAGATAATTTGTAGGTTCCCTATTGTTTTTGATTAAAATCGGACAAAAGCTTCGGGTTTTTCGAAATTATATGAATATTTTCAAAATTAATAACTAAATAGAAACCAAATATAAAAACAAACAAAATGTAGTTAAATTATCAATCGATTCATGGTGTAGCGGATAGGACATGAGACTTGTATCCAAAATGTCTCGGTTCGAATCCAGGCTAGGGAAAGTTTTTTTTTTTTAAATTCATTTTTTGTATCTATTTTCTTCTATTTTCTTTTTAATAAAATATATGCATTTATTTTATGCTTGAAAAATTTTATTTTATAGAAAATTTGACAGAAAACTCTCATTTATATTAAAAATTATTCATTTTTTTTAATATTTTTATAAAAAAATTAAAAACTGTTACTTAAAACAAACAATTGATACCATGGCAACTACAATTATTTAAAAAAAAAAATTAAAATAAATAAAAACTCGTTGTGTAAGGAAATTATTAATTGTGATATGGTGTAGTGGTTAGGACATGACACTAGTAGTCGAAACGCTTGGTTTCGAATCCAGGCTGGGGCAAAATTTTTTTTTTTTTTAAATTCATCTTAAAACTCTCGTTTATAAATTTTTAATTTTTTTTTAATTCATTTTTAAAAAAATCCAAAACAGTTATTCAAAACAAACAATTGATACCATAGCAACTATAATAATTTTAAAAAAAAGTTGAGATGAACAAAAAATCGATGGCTTAGTGGTTAGGACGTCGAGCTTTTAATTGAAAAGTGTGGGTTCGAATCTCGTTCGGAGCATATTTTTTTTTAAATTCATCTTTTTTGTAATTAAATATAAAAAAACAAATATTTTGAATTTTTTGTCAAACAGTTCAATTGCAATATATGAAATTCTTATTTATTTTATACATAATAGTGTAAGCACTGGTATCTAAAAGTTGACAAGGGCAACTATAATCTTCCTCGTTATTATTTATTTTTATTTTTATTATATTCGCACAGTTATAGTCACTGCTAATTGTGCTTATTTTCTTCTGTTGAATTGGTTTTGGTTGTTCCTTTGCATGTTGTTGGCATGCCCCGGGTTTCTTTGGTCGGGGCAGTTGTAGTTTTCCTGATTGTTATTATTATTATTGTTGTTGTTGTGGTTGTTGATGCTGTTGTTATTATTGAAATTATTGTTATTTTTTCTATAATTGTAATTTTTGTTGTTGTTATTATAATTACCGCTATAATTAACATTGTTATTGAAATTATTTTTATAGTTATTGTTATTGAATTTGCGTTTGTTATATTGATAGTTATTTCTACCCCTATAATTTTTTGATCTAAAATACGTGACATTATTTGATCGCATGTCATAATCCATCTCAGATGCCAGCTGTATCGCTTCGTTAAAACTTTTAGGTTTTGCTGCTAGTATCACAGCTTTGCATGTTTCATTCATGCCATTCTTGAATGTATTTAAACCTAATTGGTCATTTAATTTAATTATAATACTCCTATGTTTTTAATACTCCTAACTCCGCCATTGCCGGTCCCAAGCCCGGATGTAAAAGGAGGAGGGGGAGGAGTAACAACCTCGTTAAAAAACCTTGGTTCAGCTGGCCCGGCTGATAGCACCTTGTAAGGGCTCCTGGCGAGGATTCACGTGGGTAGCGTCTGTCCAACACTTGGCGCCTACGAGCGGGCGTCTGACTTGGAACAAGCGGCTCGCTATATAAATGTGAAAATTACCTGGAAGTAGGTGAAAAGGAAGAGGGATTAGTAACCTGAATGGCTATCTAATATCTTATAGCGTCTCAGGAAGTAGGCATGATAGAACACGGAACAATCATAGTAGAACTGGTAACATAGCTATCAGAACTTCTACATGAAAGTGATGTAATTCTATCTGCTGAAGCTACTCCGACATTTCGACTTAAAGGTCAAGGAAATAAACGTAGCGTCTGACCTATAGTAGGCGGCTACAAACAGCGTCTGAATCCTATGCTAAGGGCGGCTGATTTATAAAGATGAAAAATTATCGGAAATCCTTCAGAAGGCAATGAGAAACCACTGAAGTAACATCTCAAGAAAATCACATTAAGCAAGTACAACCAGAAATAAGGCCCTCAGTCTCCGGCATTACGAGGGTGCTAAGAATCCCCGGAGGTAAAACAAAAAGAAAACTAAAAATAGGTACTTGGAGTGTACGTAGTCTTTACGAAAGTGGTAAACTAGTAAACACTATACAAGAAATGAGTAGATTGCAAATAAGTATACTTGGTGTATCGGAAACATGGTGGCCAGATTCCAGGAAATGTAAAACAACAGGTGGAACAATATATTACTCCGGAAATCAAAACAAAGATCATAGAAATGGAGTCGGTATAATTATTTCTGATGAAATAGAAAAAGCATAATTGGCTTCATACACAACTCGGATAGAACTATGATGATTAAAATATGTGCAAAGCCCGTAAACCTGAATATAGTTCATGTATATGCACCAACGGCAGATAAATCTGATGAAGACGTTGAATCTTTTTATTGTGAAATCGAAGAACTTATGAAACAAACAAAAAGGCATGAGATTAACATCGTTATGGGAGACTTCAATGCCAAAATAGGAAGTGGTAAAGTAGAAAATATTGTTGGACCCCATGGTTTAGTCACCAGAAACCCGAGGGGTGACAGACTAGTTCAATTTTGTACAGAGCAAGAACTTAAAGCCATGAATACATGGTTTTCTTTACCACCTCGCCGATTATACACATGGAAATCCCCACAAGATAACGATCAAAACATAATCCGAAACCAAATCGATTTTATTTTAATAAATAAACGATACAGTACATCAGTGTCAAGAGTTTCAACGTATCCAGGTGCCGACGTCCCATCAGACCACAACTTACTGCTATCGCAAGTCAAAACCAAACTAGCAGTAGCGAAAAAACCAACACAGAAAAAACATTTAGATCTAGGAAAATTAATGGTTAACTCTAGCCAAACTGTAATTGCAGAAGAACTTAATAATCAAATCACATCTCTCATCAGAAACAACAACGTGAACTATGTAGGTGGACATGAATTGTGGAACCGAGTGAAGAACACAATGAAAAATGTAGCTTCAACCAAGCTGGGACCACGAACATATACACCGAAGCAGAAGTGGATGACAAATGAGATTTTAGATTTAATGAATCAGAGACGTTTATATAAAAACACCGGAAATGGTGACCACTATAAGCGCCTGCAAAACATAATAAGATCAAAAATTAGAGCAGCAAAAACACAGTGGCTAAACTAACAATGTCAAGAAATTGAAAATTTACAAAACTTACATGATGATTTTAATCTTCATAAAAAAGTTAAGAAAGCTGCTGGAGTTCATCGTAAGCAAATATATTCGAATCTAGTTGACAGAAATAACCAAATAATCCTGGATCCAGACAAGAAAAAACAAGTTTGGGAAGAGTACATAGCAGAGTTATTCAATGATCTAAATAGAACCGAAGTCCACACTCTACCACAAGCAACACTCTCAGGTCCGCCGATAACAAAAGATGAGATCAGGAAAGCTACTACAACAGCAAAAAATAATAAGGCTACTGGCCCTGATGAATTACCCGCAGAAATTCTTAAATTAATTGATGATGACAATTTAACCATCTTAGAAAGAATTTTTAACCAAATCTATGATACGGGAATATCATAGAATGAAGGGGTTAATATCAACAACATACGATACGCAGATGATTCAACATTAATTACCGATAATATAACTGAACTTCAAGAACTTATAAATTCAGTAAGCGACCGCAGCAGACTTTTCGGCTTAAATATTAATATCGCTAAAACCAAGTTTATGGTTATTTCTAGAACCAACACATTCAACAACGCAACATTAACCATAAATGGCACCATAATTGAACGAGTTTCAAGTTTTAAATATCTAGGATGTTGGCTAAATGAAAACTGGAACTCAGATATGGAAATAAAATGCCGAATTGAATATGCTCGTAGCAGTTTTGTAAAATATAAAAAAGTTTTATGCAACCGTGATATCAATCTCGAAACAAAAATCCGGTTTGTTAAATGCTACGTGTGGTCCATACTCCTCTATGGTATGGTAGCGTGGACTCTAAAAATAACGACCATCAATAAGCTTGAAGCATTTGAAATGTGGATATACCGTAGAATATTGAAAATATCATGGATAGATCGAGTGAGCAATAGTGAGGTTCTAAGTAGAATAAATAGAGACCGTGAGTTGTTATTAACAATCAAGCGTAGGAAAACATCTTATCTAGGTCATATAATGCGCAATGACAAATATTATATTCTACAACTGATTCTGCAAGGTAAATTTGAAGGCAGAAGACGTGTCGGCAGAAAGCAAATGTCGTGGCTTAGAAACATCAGGCAATGGACGGGCCTCCAAACGATGGGAGAATTAATGCACGCAGCACAAGATAGGGAGAGCGTCAGAAATGTGATCGCAGACATCCAGTAGTGGATAAGCAGCTAAAGAAGACTCCTATGTTCTTCTCCTTGCTCTGTTATTTGTAGTTCATTCAGTTGTGCTATTAGATTTTCAATTTTTGCTGCAAAGTCGTTTATGCCTTTATTACCTTGTGTAATGTTTGCAATTTCAGCCTGGATTTTTGATGCATTTTTGTTTGATTTAAAACTCGATGCTATTGTTTGTTTAAATTTTTCTAATGTTGTTATCTCTTCTGCTATTATTAACCTATTTTTAACTCTGTCAGAAAGTTTTGTTGATAAAATAAATTTTACTAATTTTGTTTTTTCAGCTGCATCTTTTAACGTATCAGCATAAAAATCAATAAGACCTATGAAATTTAAAATATCTTTTATATTTTCTTCAAATTGAGGTATGATCTTTATAGCTGTCAATAATTTAAAATTTGCCATGTTTATTTTGTTTGTTTCTATATTTGTTTCTATTTTTGGTTTTAAGTATGTTGTTATTTGTCTTATAATCTCTTTAATTTTTACAATTGTTTCAAACCGGACTTTACCTTTTTGTTCAAAATATTCCCAAACCTCATTAATTTCTTTATGTTTCTCTTCAATATAAGTCAAAGTATAAGTTCTGTTTGCGCTCTTTTTTAAAGTTTTTAACAAGTCTTTTAATTTTTGAATTTTTATAACGTCCATAGAATTTTTAATGGAAAAATAAGCTTTTATTTTTTTTTTTTTATTTTTGTTTTTTTTTTTACTACAATATTTCTAATTTATTTGATGTTAAATTTTAAGTTCAAAAAAAAAATAATTTATATTTCAAATTTTTATAATTTAAAATTTTTCATCTTTTTTTTTTATTAACGTAAGCGATGATATTTGTAAGATGAGAATTTTGCTGAGAATTAACTGGTGAACTTGTTAAATTAAATGCGTTATTTCTCATAGTATTTTTTACTTTTTTAACATAACAATTTGCTATGTCGTTATCTCTGATATCAACACTTAACACATAATTAAAAAGAGAAATTATTTCCATTAGTATTATTTACATCTTGTAATTCAAATATGCCAACACAGTTTAATTTTTCTTTCTGCTCCAATAAATTAATTTTATTCTCAAGAAGATCTATTTTTTTTGTAAGTATTGAGTTGTTGTCTTCAAGATGCTCAATTCTAATAATTACATCGGCAATCAGATTTTGAGTTTTGATTATTTCTTCATACAAAGTATGCAGAGTTATTTCGCAATTATTATTTGAGGTGTTGTTGTTGAATTGCTGTTTGGTATTGGTAGTACAATCACCTCTAGATGAATTAATAGGTAGGCTGTCTTAAGCTAGCGATACTCTTTTTATACAATTGTTGCAATTGTATGGTTTTTCACTCCGCTCTCAGTATTCTAATTCAATTTTGTTGAAATTGGCGCAACTTGCGCGAAACAAATTTTTGTAAACTGAGCATTTCAGTTTTAAATCCAATGACAAAATGCAATGAAAAAGAAATAACTTAAAAGTTTTTATACCCGTGCATACATATACGAACATCGGGTATATTAAAATTACTCCTCCGTTTGTAACGCATCGACATATACGAGCTAGATATAGTGTCAAGGGTACGTATCGAATCAGCATCGAAAATGAATCGATCTAGCTATGTAAGTCCGTCCGTCCGTCAGCACGATAACTCAAAAACTATAAGAGCTAGAGTTCTGAAACTTTCACAAAGTAATTTTTAGACAATTTGTAGGTTCCCTATTGTTTTTGGTTAAAATCGGATAAGGGCTCCGGGTAGCTGCCATACAAATATTTCGAAATTATATGAATATTTTCAAAATTAATAACTAAATAGAAACCAAATATGAAAACAAACAAAATGTAGTTAAATTACTAATTGATTCATGGTGTAGTGGTTAGGACATGTTACTTGTAGCCAAAATGTCTTGGTTCGAATTCAGGCTAAAAAAAATTTTTCTATTTTTTAAATTCATTTTTGTTACCTATTTTCTTTTTAAAAAAATATATGTATTTATTTTAAGTATGACAAATTTTATTATACCCTACACCTATAGAATAGGTAAAGGGGTATATTAACTTTGGTATGGTGTTTGTAACCACCTAAAGGAAGCGAGCTAGATATGGAAAAGTATATATATTTGTGATCAGCGTGACCGCCTGAGTCGATATAGCCATGTCCGTCCGTCCGTCTGTCCGTCCGACCGTCCGTCCGTAGGCACGATAACTCAAAAAATAATGGAGTTATCTTGATGAAATTTTAACTGAAGATTACTAGGACTGAAAGTACGGCGGGGATTGCATATTGGCGAAATCGGCCCATGGGTTCGGATTCTGGACCTTTTAATCGATCGAAGGGCTAACGAACATATATAAAAAATCACAATAACTCAACAACTAATGACGCTATCTTCATCAAATTTGTGCTGTAGGTTACTAGTAATGAAACTACTTCGGGGATTGCGTAAGGTCGGGATTGGACCATGGATTCGGAACCTAGAACTTTTTGAACGAATTTAGGCCAAACGAGCATAATTCCGAAACCAATTAAGATAGAACCTCCAAATTTGGTATCGGGGTGTCCCTTCCTATTTCCTAAGTGTCTTGGGAATTTGGGTCCCATTGGAGTACTGAGTCGGGGACCAGCCACACATTTCCGAAGACCTTAAAGCATATCTTTAAAATTAATAAAGATAACAACTTGAAAAAATGTAGAATCTTCCAATTTGCCACAAGGGTGTTCTTTACTATCTCTTGCATGTTCCCTTAATTTGGAATCAATTGGAGAGGTGGTTCAGTACCCCTCTCAGACCTCCCAAGTTTTAAAAGCTTATAATCGAAATTACTAAAAATAGTTACTTAAAATTAAGATAGACCGTTCAAATTGTGTACAAGGGTTAACTAGTACTATAAGTAAAGCGCGGGCTGTATAAGGGCGAAATCAGCCCACGGGTTTGGATTCTGGACCTTTTAGTCGGTGTCAGGGATAACGAACATATATTAAAAATCACGATAACTCAACAACTACTGAGGCTATCTTCATGAAATTTGTGCTGTAGGTTATTGGTAATGAAACTACGGCGGTGATTACGTACGGTGAGGATTGGACAATGGGTTCGGAACTTAGAACTTTTTGATCGAATTTAGGCCAAACTAGCGTAATTCCGAAACCAATGAAGATATAACCTCCAAATTTGGTATCAGGGTGTCCCTTCCTATTGCGTAAGTGTCTTTGAAATTTGGGCCCCATTGGACTAGTGGGTCGGGGACCAGCCACTCAGTTTCGAGGACCTTAAAGCATATTTTCGAAATTAATAAAAATAGTAACTTGAAACAAATGTGGAAGCTTCAAATTTGGCCCAGGGTGTTCTTTACTATTTCTTCCGTGCCCCCCTAATTTGGGATCATTTGGACTGGTGGTTCAGGACCTCTCTTAGACCTCCAAATGTGTAAAAGCTTATCATCGAAATTAATAAAACTAGTAACTTAAAATTAAGATAGAACGTTCCAATTGTATACAAGGGTTAACTAGTATTGAAAGTATGACGGGACTGCATATGGGGGAAATCGTACCATGGTTTCGGGTTCTGGAACCCTTGACAAGTTCAAGGACTAAAAAACATATATCTTAAAAACACCATAACTCAAAAAATAATGCCGGTATTTTGATGAAATTTAAACTATAGGTTACTAGTAATGAAAGTACAATGGGAATTGGTTCTGGTCGAGTTTAATTTCAAAGCCAAAGAATATATTTCCTATGTCATATGTGTCTCCGAAATCAAGACTTATTTGTAGTGGTTCAGCTATGTTCAAAGGTACTTGCTGCATTTATGTAAAATTTATTTGAATATTTAAATGAATTAAATGAAAAGGTCTAAATTTGTAATTGTATTTTAGAAATACATTTATTGCATATTTTGCGTTTATAAACTTTTCTATTAGGTATATAAACTAACCATTTAAAATAATTGCAATTTTGAAAAATTTGGATTATTAAATATATCAAACTAAGATAAAAGATAATCAAACTTTTTATCACAAAATTTAATAATTAGAATTTTTTCATTTTTTTGTAATTGAATTGGAATAAATATATTTTCATTTATTTCAAGTTTGTTTGTTTTTTAATATTTTTAAATAGATAAATTAGTAAGAATTTGTAATATTTTTTAATAGATAGTGTAATTAGAAAATGTTTTTAGTATTATAAAGTTAATTTGGTTAGCTATGTCTTACGATCAAATTAATAACAGCTTTTATGGTGTTAAAATGACTTATGGATATGTCCTTAAATTTGAACCAAATAGATGTAGGGTATTTCTAAGTCGGTTGCACCGACTGACTGTTTCTTTACTTGTTTTATAGAAAATTTGACAGAAAACTCTACTCTACTTTATATTGAAAATTATTAATTTTTTTTAAGACTTTTATAAAAAAATTCAAAACTGTTATTTAAAACAAATAAGTGATACGATAGCAACTACAATTATTTAAAAAAAAAAAAACTAAGATAAATAAAAACTCGTTTTGTAGGTAATACATTAATTGTTCTATGGTGTAGTGGTTAGGACATAGGACTAGTATTCAAATTATTTCGGTTCGATTCGGCTGGGGCAAAATTTTTTTTTTTTATTAAATTCATCTTAGAACTCTGATTTATAAATTATTTATTTTTTTTTAATACATTTTTAAAAAAATTCAAAACAGTTATTCAAAATAAACAATTGATACCATAGCAACTATAATAATTTAAAAAAAAATTTGAGATGAACGAAAAGTCGATGGCTTAGTGGTTAGGACGTCGACCTTTTAATTGAAAAGTGTGGGTTCGAATCTCGTTCAGAGCATATTTTTTTTTTAAATTCATCTTTTTTTTTAACTCATTTTTTTTTTTTTATTTTTTTTTTTATTATGCAATATATTTTAAATTCTTATTTATTTAATACACGCACGGGTATCTAAAAGTTGACAAGGGCAACTATAATCTTCCTCGTTTATTACAAATTTCACTAATTCGGAATTTTAAAAACAATTTTGACCGAGAGCAAAATATTATGTATGTGTACCCAACATATTGAGAATGTTATTACCAACAAGATAATATTGAAAATTAAAAAAAAAATTGTTTCGCTAAAGTTTTAATCCCTTTCATGTTCCATTATTGGGTTTAAGTGGCAGGTTCAAGCTTTATGGAGTAGACGATATTACAAAATAATTTGGAGTTTCTCTATTAATTTTTATTAATTACTGAGAATAGGAAATATTCGAAAGAAACAAAAACTGAAACGATTTTATTTTAGAACGAGGAAAAGTGTAGTAAGGTAGACTGTGTCAACTCTTGGATACCCGTATGACCGTAATATAAATATTATGTCATCCGGTTAATTACTTTTGGCAAAACTTCAAACATTCAGGTTTATTAGGTGTAGATTAATGCTCATATAAAAGAAGGTGTTGTATGGCAGCTACTCGAACCCAATGCTGTAGACCAACCAAATTTTGCTGAAACTTTGGCCATTACTCTAAACTAATTTTTGACGAAATTTCAGTCATCCAGCTTCAATAGGTATAAAGTAATGCTCATATAAAAAAAAGAAGTTGTAAAGCAGGTACTCAAATCCGTGGACCAAAATAGCTAGTGATGAAGGCTATTGTATAAAAACGAATTTGTGAAAATTTAAAAATCCCCTTAATTTTTTGAGTTATTGTGATGACGAACGGACGGACGGACACACATAGCTTAATCGATTTTTTTTTTTATTCTGATCCGTTCCATACCTTTAAGTCTGTATCTACCTCCCCTTCTTCTCTGCGTCACAAACGTAATTTAATATACCCTTTTGACTAATAGTCATACGGTTATAAAAAGGCAATTGTCAAAGATATTCTAAGTTAATAATAAATATTTTACCAGTATGGGGTCAATTCTATAATATAAATCACTAATTGTATTAATTTTATAAATCAAGATTCCAGCACAATAATATGATAAGCTATGTTATTAATTATAAAAAATTTAAAAATTTTAGTAAATAAAAATTAGGCTGTATACAAAATCGCCCAAAAACAAACCGTCCAAAAATCAAAAAAGACAAATTGCCGAAAATATTTTGGCTAATTTTAAATTTTTCAAAAAAGCCCAAAAAAATACTTAAACGAAATGACGGAAAGTCCAAAAAGTCTGTATACAAAACCGTCCAAACATAACCGCCCAAAATATAAAAATGACGAATCACCAAAAAAAATTTGGGCGATTTGTCAATTGATTTTTGGGCGGTTTTGATTTTTAATTTTTGGGCAATTTTTCATTATGAAAATATTAAAGGCTGTATACCAAAACCGCCCAAAAATTAAAAATGACAAATTGTCCAAAAAAAATTTTATTTAATATATCAAACATTACAGTATTTGATTATTATTGTTTTGTTATTAGTTAGATTCAAAATCAGGATTGCCGCTTTTTCCAGAATATGTATATATAATGTATATGCCAGATTTTGAATTAGAAATAATTTTAGAGTTGGATTCAAAATCAGGATATATCAAATAAAATTTTTTTTGGACAATTTGTCATTTTTAATTTTTGGGCGGTTTTGTTTGGACGGTTTTGTATACAGACTTTTTGGACTTTCCGTCATTTCGTTTTGGGCTATTTTGTTTTTTTTAGAGTTTTTTTTGGACTTTTTTGAAAAGTTGAAAATTAGCCAAAATATTTTGGGCGATTTGCCATTTTTGATTTTTTTTGGCGATTATGAATACAGCTTAATATTTGCATAATGAAAAATTGCCTAAAATTGGAAAACAAAACCGTCCAAAAATCAATTGACAAATCGCCCAAATTTTTTTTGGGTGATTTGTCATTTTTGATTTTTGGACGGTTTATTTTTGGGCGATTTTGTATATAGCCTAAAAATTAATGTAAAATTTTGGAGATATTGGAAAAAATTTTGTTTTCTCTAGGTCGTGATTACACTAAAGATTGCAGATTCCTTTATAAATACTTTACTTTAATTTTTCACTTACTTTATGGTAAAAGGAAAATAAAAAAAATATCATTGATTTGCTAAGGTAAAACCTGCTAAAAATATTTATTTTATTTTTGTAAAATAATTAAGTTTAATTAATTAAATTTTTTTTATATAAATAATAAACTTTCCAAATTATATTTATTTTAACAAAAATTATTCAAAACGTAAATTTAAGTAAAAACATAATTTATTTCAACCAAATACAAAAAAAACATAAAAAAAAGTTCGAAAATATATTTAGTATCGGCCTTTTATTTAATAACTTATTTTTCAAAATAATAACTTCATAATAGTTGTTTTTTTTACATATATATGTATTTTAAAAGCTTATGAAAATTCTCCCTACGGATAAATTTACAAATTGTGGTTAAATTTTTTAGCAATTATTTTTAGCAATTTTCACTATTTTTTTTTTTTATTTTAAAATATTGTTTCTTAATGTCTTTATAGATATAAAAAAATAACTAACTTACATGAGAATGGGGAACCGTAGTTTCATTTCAAGAACCAGCTGCCGTCATTATATTTACCGGATAGAAGGCTGCTGCCAACACTTCAATCGCTGTTGTGTGGCAGGTCATTTTTGCTATATCGCTTTAAGCTACTAGGGAACCTCGTTTCGTTATAGTAAATAAAATTTGTTCGTGAAAACTATTTAACAGATGTGTTTAATAGATGTGTTAGATAATAGATGTTATTCTTCGGAAAAAATATTTTCGTTAGTTGAGTTCTACTAACTCCCTGTGACTTCTTTCTTATTATTTTTTTAGTGTTTTGGTTTTTTTTTTTTTTATTTTATTTTTCTTTTAAATTCTGCCTTTTAAGTTTCTTTTCCCTTTCATGTAACACTTCACTATCCTGTTCATTACTCGATGGTCCTTGCTTGGGCGCCTTTTATTACTAAAAGTCTTTTTTTTTTTACTTTATTTTATTTTATTTAATAATAATTAACAAGCTTAAGTTCTAGAAAATTTAAATATTTTTTGTTTTTTTTTAACTTTGATACAAACAAAACATAAAGTTTTATACCAAACATCAATGGAAATTTCATATTAGTTATATTTTTTTTCCATTAGTTATATATTTTTTTTGACCTTCTTTCATTGTTCAAGATATGTTTATTTCAACATTTTTGTTTCAAAGTTCTTGTCCTTTACATCTTTTAGATTTAACTTATCAGTATTATTATTATTATTATTATTATTATTATTATTATTTTTATTATTATTATTATTATTATTATTATTATTATTATTATTATTATTATTATTATTATTATTATTATTATTATTATTATTATTATTATTATTATTATTATTATTATTATTATTATTATTATTATTATTATTATTATTATTATTATTATTATTATTATTATTATTATTATTATTATTATTATTATTATTATTATTATTATTATTATCATTATTATTATTATTATTGTTATTATTGTTATTATTATAATTATTATTATTTCCCCCGGCGGGTAGGGGCATATAAATACCCGCAGTAAGGTATGTTTGTAGTAAGAGTCCACTAAAATACCAACAGGGCTGGATTAAGGTATTACACGTACCGTGCCGATAATCAACCAAGCTGGGGGCCCTGTATAAAAACTAGCTCAGTCGCAAACGGTGTCCTCAGATATTTGGCGAGCTCTGAATGTAAAAGCCTTACCTCCGTATGGGAGTTCTGCGGGGGCGGACTTCTTTCTCGTGGGAACTAGAATGATTTACTTAAACAAAAATATAGAGAAGATGGAAGAGGAAATAGATGGAAGAAGATGGAATGAAGTAGGCAGAAGAAGAATGGGACCGGAAGAGAGCCCTTTTAGAAGGCGTTTGGCGTTAACTCACACACCACCAACTGCGGCTCGTTCAAATTCCTCCCCACCGACGGGGGTAAGGTAAATTGAGCACGAAAACAGCTTAGAGTTGAATGTGGAAGACTACCTCCAAAAGAGCAATGGTGTGCTGGCCAAAATGAGAGCTGCTACTCTGAGGCAGACTAACGTCAGCGCAGAAATGAAAAATAGACTGGTGGTGCTCCAAAATGCTTTGGACGCATAAAAAGCATCTGGGGCCGGAAAATATGTTCCAAACAGGCGGACACTGCTACCCAAACGAAGATGATACTAAAAATGAGAAGTCGCAGTGTGCAGACAGAGAAGGAAATACTACCGGCGATAAATAGACCTGGGAAAAATAAGGTTGTTTTGCCCCCGCAAGTAGTAACTAGTGGAGCTCCGAAAAGGGGAGCTACGAGTCCAGCGGAGAAGGAAGACATTCCAAAACCTAAGAAGGAGAATGAAGAGACCCCTTCACTCAACGCCGAGGCGCGGTAGTGGACGGTGGTGAATAGGTCTAAGAAGAGAAACAAGCAGGGAGTCAAAAATGGAAATGTAGAAGAGTCTACAATCAAAGCAACGGAAGCTTCCCAAGCGAAAAAGGATATGAACGTCCGAAAAGTGGTGCCAAAAAGTCTTCGACCTGCTGTCACAATAAAGTCAGCGGAGGGTAATTCATAATCGGATGTTCTTAGAAGCATCAACGTGAAAGTAAAGCCGGATGAAACGGGTGGTGAAATTAAGACCATCCGGCAAACACGAGATGGAAAGGTTCTCCTGGAGGTAAGTGGTCAAACAAGCTTGGGAAGCTTCACACGGGCCCTAGAAGACGCAGTGGACCGAGTGACAGATGACCTCCTGCATCACCTTGTCCGGGAGAAGGGTTCTGACATCTGATATGCTCATTGGTGAGCAGTATACGGACCGGACCACTTCTTGGTTCTCGGACAAGCTGGATACAGCGGCCATCTGGATACCTGATCCAGGGAAAATTTCGGTACAAGAGCATGGGCGGGGGAATTAAATTATTTATTTTTAAAAATAATTATAAATAAATAAAAGATGAATTTATTATATCCTACACCTATAGAATAGGTAAAAGGGTATATTAACTTTGGTACGGCGTTTGTAACCACCTAAAGGAAGCGAGCTAGATATGGAAAAGTATATATATTTGTGATCACCGTGACCTCCTGAGTCGATATAGCCATGGCCGTCCGTTCGTCCGTTCGTCCGTAGGCACAATAATTTTAACTGGAGGTTACTAAGACTGAAAGTACGGCGGGGATTGCATGTGGGCGAAATCGGCCCATTGGTTCGGGTTCTGGACCTTTTAATCGATCGAAGGGCTAACGATCATATATAAAAAATCACAATAACTCAACAACTAATGAAGCTTTCTTCATCAAATTTGTGCTGTAGGTTACTAGTAATGAAACTACTTCGGGCATTGCGTAAGTTCGGGATTGGACCATGGATTCGGAACCTAGAACTTTTTGATCGAATTTACGCCAAACGAGCATAATTCCGAAACCAAAGAAGATAGAACCTCCAAATTTTGTATCAGGGTGTCCCTTCCTATTTCCTTAATGTCTTTGAAATTTGGGCCCCATTGGAGTAGTGGGTCGGGGACCAGCCATACATTTCCGAAGACCTTAAAGCATATCTTTAATAAAGATAACAACTTAAAAAAAATTTAGAAGCTTCACATTTGGCACAAGGGTATTCTTTACTATCCATTGCGTGTCCCCCTAATTTGGGATCAATTGGAGTGGTGGTTCAGTAAGTTGTGTACAAGGGTTAACTAGTGCTTAAAATTAAGCGTGGGCTGCATAAGGGCGAAATCAGCCCAAGGGTTCGGATTCTGGACCTTTTAATCGATTTCAGGGCTAACGAACATATATAAATAATCACGATAACTCAACAACTAATGAGGCTATCTTCATGAAATTTGTGCTGTAGGTTATTGGCAGCGAAACTACGGCGGTGATTACGTACGGTGAGGATTGGACAATGGGTTCGGAACTTAGAATTTTTTGATCGAACTTAGGCCAAACGAGCAAAATTCCGAAGCCAATGAAGATAGAACCTCCAAACTTGGTTTCAGTGTGTCGCTTTCGATTTCCTTAATGTCCTTGAAATTTGAGCCCAATTGGAGTAGTGGGTGTGGACCAGCCACTCAGTTCCAAGGACCTTAAAGCATATTTTCGAAATTAATAAAGATAGTAATTTGAAACAAATGAAGAAGCTTCAGATTTGGTACATGGGCGTTCTTTACTATTTCCTGCGTGTCCCTCTAATTTTGTACCTTTCTTAGACCCCCCAATGTGTAAAAGTTTTTCATCGAAATTAATAAAACTAGTAACTTAAAATTAAGATAGAACGTTCCAATTGTGTACAAGGGTTAACTAGTATTGAAAGTATGACGGGGACTGCATATGCCCGAAATCGTACCATAATTTCGGGTTCTGGAACCCTTCAAAAGTTCAAGGGCTAACAAACATATATCTTAAAAACACCATAACTCAAAAAATAATGCCGCTATTTTGATGAAATTTAAACTCTGGGTTACTAGTAATGAAAGTACCATTGGAATTGGTTCTGGTCGAGTTTGGTCAATGAGTTCGGATTCTGGAAGCTTTTGATCGATATGAGGCCGAACGAGTATAATTTCGAAGCCAAAGAATATAATATTTCCTATTTCCTATGTGTCCCCGAAATTTAGACTTAATTGTAGTGGTTCAGCTATGTTTAAAGGTACTTGCTGCATTTATGTTAAATTTATTTTTATATTTAAATGAATTATATGAAAAGGTGTAAATTTGTAATTGTATTTTAGAAATACATTTTTTGCATATTTTGCGTATAAGCTTTTCTATTAGGTATAGTAACTAGCCATTTAAAATAATTGCAATTTTGAAAAATTTGGGTTATTAAATATATTATGCTTTGATTAGCTTTTTATCACAAAATTTAATAACTAGAATTTTTTAATTTTGTAATTGAATTGGAATAAATATATTTTCATTTATAAGAAGCTTTTTTGTTTTTTAATATTTTTAAATAAATAAATTAGTAAGAATTTGTAATATTTTTTAAGAGTAGTGTAATTAGGAAATGTTTTTAGTATTATAAAGTTAATTTGGTTAGCAAACATTATGTCTTACAATCAATAACAGCTTTTATGGCGTTAAAATGATTTATGGATATGTCGTTAAATTTGAACCAAATAGGTGTAGGGTATTTCTAAGTCGGTTGCACCGACTGACTGTTTCTTTTCTTGTTTTTATTTTATACTTTAACATTTATTTTAAAACAAAAGAACTTAACAATAACTAAATGCTAACAAAACGAGGAAGATTATAGTTGCCCTTGTCAACTTTTAGATACCCGTGCATACCCACTATGGTGTATAAAATAAACCGTAATATACTTCCCTTATACATTTAACTCATTACTCCATAATTTTGACGTAAAACAAAAACAAAAAAAAATCA